>QRFJ01000764.1:93974-164890 GCA_006176705.1 Cocos nucifera
AGCGCTCCTGCTTGGGCGCACGCCACCCTTAGCTTCAGCGCACTCCTCCTTGCCAAGCTTCTAGCAGGGGATTAGCCCCCACCCCCCCCCCCCACAAGCTCTCTAATAGGTGCATGGACATGTGGACCATAAGTCCAAAGTGTCAATGGTCACATTTGATGCAGCAAAGGTTAACTATTGACCAAAGTAAAGGATGAGGAAAACTGTTATGATGACCAAAAAATTTGCAGGTATGTTTACCAAATAAGACAATATTGGTGGAATGATCGATCATCTCTATGGACTTTATGGTCTTCTGATTCAGAACATTGGAATGATCGATCATCTAAATATTCTAATTGCTTCCCAAAATCCACTCAGTGACACCTAGCAGTATATGAGGCAACCCATCAGAGCCAATGCAAACCTCTTGGTGCAGCTACCTATGATAAGTTCTTTCTATCTTGAGCCCTCCGATCAGATTTAGGGTTAAGGTGAATTGTCAAACCCTGTTTGCTGTCATATGATGTTAATCATTCGATTCAATTCGATGTGAAAACCTAAATAGAAACTTTTTCTGTTATTTCATCTTTGCCATGGCCATGGGCTTCTAGACTTGATTCTCATGATCATCATAGGCTGCTCCTCTCTACCACCGAGGTAGATAGATTCCATCTTGGTGCTATCCAGTTCCTATAATGAAACATGCTATAGCCAACGATACACGCTCAGGATTTGAATCGTAGGAGACCAAGTTATGGTATAGTCAAGCTAATAACACCCTCAAGGTGAACTATACGATGCACCTCAGGTCAAAGAAACCAGACACATCACACAGCATCGAGTCAGTGCATCGATGAGAAGGTAGAACTCCTTAAATACTCGAGTGGTCACGCTCAGTCCCTCATTCTCTAACGGAGTACCTTACTCTCAGCTCGGTGTCTCCTACACCATAGACTCAAGATCATCTACTAAAGAAGAAGCGATTGTACACTAACCTTCTGGATCAATCACCATCCTTGGATGATCCTATGGTCAGGAGCACTTTTATGAGTTAATAATGACATTCATGTCTTAAATTTTCAACTCTCGAAAATATGAATTATCATTATCATTAACTCAAAAGATGTATCACAGACACTAAATACACATATGTGATAGAAACTAATCCATTTTATTGATTATAGTCAAAATTATAATTTTGCCCCTAGAAGTGTATTACAACTGTCAGCCAATTCCGGCTTCTAGGGCACATATATCTAACAATCTCCCACTTGTCCTAAAGCCAATTGGCTACAAGTCTAAGTCCCATCTTCTCAAGGTGAGCTTCGATCTTTTGTTTTCCCAATGGCTTTGTAAGTGGGTTTGCCGCATTGTCTGTGGAATTGACTCTCTTGACCTCAACATAATCCTTCTCGAGGTAATTGCGGATGATGTGGTATCGCCGCTCAATGTGCTTAGATTTCTGATGAGATCTTGGCTCCTTAGCAAGGGCTATGGTGCCATTATTGTCACAGTACAGAGGAATGGCATCTGATGGCATTACTCCGATTCTGACCGCAAAACTTCTTATACCAGAATGCTTCCTTCGCAGCCTCTGATGCTGCGATATATTCTGCTTCCATGATGAAATCTGCTATCATGGTTTGCTTGAAACTCTTCCAGTTGATAGCACCATCATTGCACACAAACAGACTTTCAGATGTTGACTTTCGATTATCTACATCAGACATGAAATCCGAGTCTGTGTACCTTGGACTTGGAGTTCTCCGTTACCAAAGACCAACATCATATCCTTAGTTCTTCTTAAGTACTTAAGGATACATTTCACAGAAGTCAGTGGTTCTTCATGTTAGATTATGTGCCCCTAGAAGCCAGAATGGCTGACACTTGTAATACACTTCTAGGGGCCAAAATTATAATTTTTGACTATAATTAATGAAATGGTTATTTTCTATCACACATGTGTATTTAGTGTCTGTGATACATCCCTTTGAGTTAATGGTAATGATAATTCTATTTTTCAAGAGTTGAAAATTTTAAGACATGAATAATCATTTATTAACTCATTAAATAGCTCCCGACCATGGATCATCATGAGGATGGTGATTGATCCGAAAGGTTGAGTGTACGATCGCTTTTCTCTTTAGTAGATGAGTCTTGAGTCTACGGTGTGGAGACACCGGAGGAGAGTATAGGTACTCGTTAGAGAACGAGGGCACTGGGCGTGACCACCTCGAGTAGTCATAGGAAGTCTACCTTCTCGTCAATGACTGACTCGATGCTGCAGTAGTGTGTGGTTCTTTGACTGAGATGCATGGCAGTTCACTTGAGGGTGTTATAGTTTGCACACCATTACTCAGTCTCCTAGCATATGAACCTGAGTGTATGTTGGCTATTAGCATGTTCTTGTAGGAACTGGATTGCATCAAGATGGGATCTATCTACCTCGTGTAGAGGAGTAGCCCTATGATGATCATGAGAATCAAGTCAGAATCCATGGCCATGTAGAGTGAAATAATAGAAAGAGTTTCTATTTAGATTTTACATTGCGACTCGAATCGAATGATCTACAGTACATAGACTATGATAGATAGATAATATATACATACTATATCTAGGGTTACTTACATGAGGCTTACGTAGCGACCTAGAGAACTTCATCATCTCTGATCTCGGTAGTTCACCATATCAGGTAACGTTCACAGGATAGCATCACAAGAGGTTCATTCAGTCTGAATGGAGTTGCCACCATATACTGCTAGGTGTCACTGTGGATTTTGGGAGCAATAAATGATTTAGATGATCGATCATTCTAGGTCGATCAGAAGAGTTTTGATCCATCGAAAGGAGTTTCGATGATGTCTGATAGAGATCATGACATATCCCATTACCATACAGAACTGAACCTAACTGGGGTCACACAAAAGGGTTGAATCTGGTGATCATCAATTAACTATCTCAGTTCAATTGATCTGATGAGATTCAATTAGGTTCAAGAAAATCGTGCTTAAGCACTCGATGAACCTAACGTTCTTCTTTTTCTATCATTAAATTAGTTGTCCTGACTGGCCAAAGGAGTTTTTGCTCAATCAGAGGCCTTCATATGGTCTGACTGGAGGTTGTCCAAGTCAGAATAGGTTGTCTTATTTGTAAGACATACCTGCCATTTTTGGTCACCTGCCATTTCTTGTTCTTTGACTTTGGTCAAAAGTCTACCTTTGACTTGGTCAAAATTGACCATTGACCCTTTGACTTTTGACCACTATGTCAGCACCTATTGGAGAGCTGTGGGGCCTGTCCCCTGCAGAACTGGCAAGGAGAAGGCGCACGCCAAGGTGGCGTGGCCCAAGTAGGAGGCGCCTAGGAGTCCTTGTTGGACAAGGGATCCACCTTCCTTTGGATTCCAATCAGAGTCCTACTAAGAAACCAGTTTGACTGGTCTTAGGCACCCTCTAAAGAGGGAATCCAGGGGTCTCTATTCAACCATTCAGATTTAGATCTGATTTCACAAAGGGGTTTGTGATTGGTTGGAGGAAGAGGAGTTGGATAACAGAGGTCTATAAATAAGAACCTGCGCCCAACCGCTAATTCCAATGCTCTTAACCACCCCAAGGCTGCCTCTCCCCTCTCCTCCACACCATAGCTCTTCTTCCCTTGCTCTCACGTCCAAAAGGTGTTTTCGGACTTAGTTGGTGCTGATTCAGATCAAAGAGAAAGGCGGATCAAAGTAGAAGGCTGTGCTGCGTTCAAAGGACACTTGCGATCTTCAAAAGAGTTTTGAAGATCCTCCAAATCAGATCCAGATCTATTTTTGGAGGTGTGATAGAGAAGAAGAGGTCTCCAGATCCAAGCCCAAGTGGATACCGGTAGAGGCAGGCGCTTGCGTGGCTAAGATCCAGAACTTCCGCTGCAATCAGGATCATCTACAGGGTAATAGGATTACCCAAATCAGGTAAATTAAATTAATTTAATTATTTATTTTATTTTATTTATTAAAATAATAATATCAGATCTAAAATATCAAGATCTGATTTAAGTCAAGAGAAAATTTTTGAAATATATCTCTTGATCTAATCAGATCTGGACGAACCTGGACCGGGAAATCAGGATTTCCCTTCACTTCAACTGGATTTGATAGATATCTGTTTGTGACACTCACAGCATGGGTTATATCAGATCGTTTACATAGCATGGCATATATGAGGGGCTCCTTATTAACAGAAGCATAAGTGATCTGCTCAACGGCATTCTATTTCCTCAAGGTGTGCTAGGGAACATCTTCTTGGAAAGATTGAATACATGTCGAAGGGTGTTAATCCCTCTAGAGTTTTCATACTAAATCTCTTTAGTACTTTTTCTATTTACAATCTTTGTGAAGTCCTGGCATCCTAATTCGGTCTTCCCTATGGACATAAATTCCAAGAATAAAGGATGCTGTCTCCTAGGTCTTTTCATGAAGATTTTCTTGGACAACCATATTTTGACTGTCATCAATATGGTAGTATCATTTCCAATAAAGGAGGATGTCACCACGTACCAATACGAGGAAACTAACAAGTGCTCCCACTGACCTTTTTGAAGAACATGGTTCCTCTTCATTTTTGATTGAAACCAAATGTTTTGATCACATCATTGAAAATGAGTGTTCCAGCTCTGAGATGCTTGCTTAAGTCCATAATATGGACTTTTGTAAGCTTGGAAACCTTGTGATCAGTATCACTGGATTGTGAAACCTAGCGGTTTTCCATATAGATATCTTCCTTAAGATATCCATTTAAAATGCCATTTTCACGTTCCATTTTCCATATTTCATAATTAAAAATAGGCTGCAACGGCAAGCAATGTGTGGATGGATTTTACCAATAGCCACTGGGGGAAAAGGTATCTTGATGTCAATGCCTTCGCATGACTATAACTTTTTGCCAAACTAGTCTAGCTTTGAATGTCTCCACATATTTTCTATCTGCCACCAATTCTTTCTCTTGAAAGATCCATTTTAATACCCAATAGGTACTATACTTTTTGGGGATCTACCACAGGTCCCAGGCTTGGTTTTGAGTGCATCGAGTCAATTTATGACTGTGCCTATAGCCATTTCTCGGAGTTCATATCTTGATATCTCTGTTGTAGGTTTTGGGATCAATCATCATGAGCACATTACCTATGGGGAACATTTTCTCTACTTCCTCTAAATAATACCTAAGTGTCTTTCAAGGGGACGGAAAACTCTTTTCGATTTACGAGGTGCGAGGTGGATTAGTGTTCTTATTGGCTCAACCTGATTTGTTGCAATTGGTTCTTAGGCTCATTGTACATTGTGAGAACTTTCTTCATCAAGCCTTAATCTGCTTTCCAATGCCGTTATCTTGAATAAACTATTTTCACAGAAAGATGGCATCGTCGACTCACAACACATTATGGTCTTCTAGAATGTAGAAATAGTATCCTAATGACTCTTTAGGATATCCTATGAAATCAGCTCTGAAGGACCTAAACTCTAACTTATTCTACTTATTGTCTTTTGACATGAGTCGGACAACAACCCCAAATTCTGAGATGACTCAGGCTTGGTTTCTTAACCGTGCCGATATCTTATACAGTGGTAGGAATGCGTTTCAAGAGGGAATCCTATTTCAGTAGATAAATTGAAATTACAATGAGCATCCCTAAAGCAAAATCAGAGGTTCTGTTGACTCAATCATGGATCGGACATATCCAATAAGAAGTCTGATTTCTCCATTCTAAAAATCCATTTGAGTTTGAGGTGTTCCTAGTGGGTCATTGAGACTATTGCCATTTTTTCTTGAGATATGTCAGGAAATTCCCCGGTTAAGGTATTCACCTCCTCGATCTTGATCGAAGAATTTAATGGGTTTTCAATTTATTTTTTCTACTTCATGTCTTGATTCTTTGAACTTTCAAAAAGCTTCAGACTTTGTGTCTCATAAGATACACAACTAATATCCCTAGATAGATCATGGTAAAGATAATGAAGTAGAGAAAATTTGCCTCTAGCTGACCATCAAATGGGCCGCAGCACATCAGTATGTACTAGAGCAAGGGAGATCTAATGTGGCCCTTTTCCTCAATGTCCTAACAAAAAGAAGTTAAGTCCATTTTGGCCTGAAGACAGATTCACAAGTTTAGATATGACTCGAAAGGTAAACGGACTCAATAGGCCCATTTTTCTCTAAGTTGTTGATCCTATCTTTTGCTATATGACCTAATCTTAGGTGCCATATGATACCTATCGTTTGGGCAATTCCCTAAGTCATTTGGATATCACGTTTTTGCTCGATAGTTAGAACCAGATACATCAAATATGTAGCTTGATAAAGAACGTTAATAATGAAAACTATTTGCAATTTTATTTGCTTTCATAAGAATGTTACCAATGGTCCCTTAAAGAAGGTAATCACATAGCCTTCTAGTGCTAAGGCATGAAACAGAAAATCAAATTCCTGCTAGCTTGCAAGCACATAACAATAGTCTTTCAAACTCCAAGTTCTAAAACCAATGGGTAATCGAAAGGAGGATTATGTTTCCACTGCCACTAAGTAACTATGTTGGGCTCGATGTCTGATGAGCTCCAGCGCCAACATGAAGATATCGAGACTGCTCGCCAAATGTTGGCTCACCTGCAGGAGATGTTTGGTGAACAGAGTCGCGCAGCCAAATATCAAGTCACAAATGACTTTTTTAAGGCTAAGATGCGTGATGGGCAGTCAGTCCAAGATCACTGTCTGACAATGATCAAGGACATGGAAGAGCTTGAGAAGCTCGGTGTGAAGTTAGACTTGGACCTGCAGAATGATATTATTCTGCAATCCTTGACTGATGCATATGGGCAATTCATCATGAATTACCACATGCATAAACTTCAAAATTCCTTGGCCGAATTAATGAATATGCTGGTTACCGCTGAGCTTTCTATGAAAGGTTCTAAAGGCTCAGTTCTTGCTATGGAACGGACTTCTTCCAAAAGAAAGTCTTATGGAAAGAAAAAGAAGTCTGTGAAAAAAGCAAAGGTGGAAGGATCAAAGAAGAAGAAGGCAGAACCGAAGAAGAAGGTCGATGGCAAAGGAAAGTGTTTCCATTGCAACAGCGACGGCCATTGGAAGCGGAACTGCCCTACTTACCTGGCCACCCTGAAGAACAAGAAGGAAGGTCCTTCTGGAGGTATGCTCATTATTGAGTCTAACCTTACGGTTTCTTCTGCATCAGTTGGGTGCTTGACTCTGGTTCTAGTGCTCATCTGTGCACTTCTATGCAGGGTCTTGAGGATAGCAGGAGGCTGAGGGATGGAGACATGATCCTACGCATCGGTAATGGAGCAAGAGTTGCTGCAGTAGCCGTGGGAACATACCCTCTGCGATTACCATCTGGTTTAGACTTAGTTTTAAAAGACTGTTATTATGTGCCTGCAGCTAGCAGGAATTTGATTTCTGTTTCATGCTTAGCACAAGAAGGTTATGTGATCACCTTCTTTAAGGACCATTGTAACATTCTTTATGAAAGAAATAAAATTGCAAATGGTTTCCTTATTAATGGTCTTTATCAGCTACATATTGATGTACCTGTTCTAACTATCAAGCAAAACGTGAATGCCAAACGACCTAGGGATAGTCCAAATGACAGATATCTATGGCACCTGAGATTAGGTCATATAGCAGAAGATAGGATCAACAAATTGGAGAAAAATGGGCTATTGAGTCCATTGACTTTCGAGTCATATCCAACTTGTGAATCTTGTCTTCAAGGCAAAATGACTAAACTCCCTTTTGTTGGACATGGGGAGAGGGCCACAGATCTCCTTGCCCTAGTACATACTGATGTGTGCGGCCCATTTGATGTGCCGGCTAGAGGCAATTTTGTCTACTTCATTATCCTTTACCGATGATCTGTCTAGGTATGGGTATGTGTATCTTATGAGACATAAGTCTGAAGCTTTTGAAAAGTTCAAAGAATTCAGACATGAAGTAGAAAAACAAACTGGAAAACCCATTAAGGTTCTTCGATCAGATCGAGGAGGTGAATACCTTAGCCGAGGAATTCCTAGACTATCTTAAGAAAAATGGCATAGTCTCTCAATGGACTCCACCAGGAACACCTCAACTCAACGGAGGTTTCAGAACGGAGAAATCGGACTCTATTGGATATGGTTCGATCCATGATGAGCTTCACAGACCTCTCCTGATTTTCTTTGGGGACACTTCATTGTTAACTTCAATTTATCTACTGAATAGGGTTCCCTCTAAAACCGTTCCTACCACACCGTATGAGATATGGCACGGTAAGAAACCAAGTCTGAGTCATCTCAGAATTTGGGGTTGTCCGGCTCATGTCAAAAGACAACAAGCGGACAAGTTAGAGTTTAGGTCCTTTAGAGCTCGATTCATAGGATATCCTAAAGAGTCATTAGGATACTATTTCTACATTCCAGAAGACCACAATGTGATTGTGAGTCGACATGCCATCTTTCTTGAAAAATAGTTTATTCAAGATAGCGGCATTGGAAAGCAGATTAAGCTTGATGAGAAAGTCTCACAAGTACAACGAGCTAAGGACCAATTGGAACCAAATCAGGTTGAGCCAATAAGAACACTACCTCCTCCACCTCGTAGATCGAAAAGAGTTTCCCGTCCCCCTGAAAGATACTTAGGTATTATTTCAGAGGAAGTAGAGGAAATGTTCCTCATAGGTAATGGTGCTCATGGTGATGATCCCAAAACCTACAACGAGGCGATATCAGATATCGACTCCGAGAAATGGCTAGAGGCAATGCAGTCAGAAATTGACTCGATGCACTCAAACCAAGTCTGGACCTTGGTAGATCCACCAGAAGGTATAGTACCTATTGGGTGTAAATGGATCTTCAAGAGAAAGATTGGTGCAGATGGGAAATGTGGAGACATTCAAGGCTAGACTAGTGGCAAAAGGTTATAGTCAATGCGAAGGCATTGACTATCAGGATACCTTTTCCCCAGTGGCTATGCTAAAATCCATCCGCACATTGCTTGCCATTGCAGCCTATTTCGATTATGAAATATGGCAAATGGACGTGAAAATGGCATTCTTAAATGGATATCTTGAGGAAGATATCTATATGGAACAGCCGCTAGGTTTCACATCCAGTGATACTGATCACAAGGTTTGCAAGCTGCAAAGGTCCATATATGGACTTAAGCAAGCATCTCGGAGCTGGAACACTCGTTTCAATGATGTGATCAAAATGTTTGGTTTCATCAAAAATGAAGAGGAACCATGTGTTTTCAAAAAGGGTCAGTGGGAGCGCTGTTGTCTTCCTCGTATTGTACGTGGATGACATCCTCCTTATTGGAAATGATATTCCCATGATGACAACAGTCAAATTATGGTTGTCCAAGGAATTCTCCATGAAAGACCTAGGCGAAGCATCCTTTATTCTAGGAATTAAGGTCTATAGGGATAGACCGAATAGGATGCTAGGACTTTCACAGAAGATGTACATAGAGAAAGTACTAAAGAGGTTTAGTATGGAAAACTCTAAGAGGGGATTAATACCCTTCAGACATGGTATTCATCTTTCCAAGAAGATGTGCCCCAGCACACCTGAGGAAATAGAATGCATGAGCAAGATCCCTTATGCTTCTGCAATAGGGAGCCTCATGTATGCCATGCTATGTACACGACCTGATATAGCCCATGCTGTGAGTGTCACAAAAAATATTTCTTTGATCCAGATCAGATCTGAGATATTAATTCTTATTATTTTAAAAATAAAATAAAATAAGATAAATAAATTAATAATTACCTGATTGGTAATCCTATTACCCAGATGATCCTGATTGCAGCGGAAGGTTCTGGATCTTAGCCACGCAAGCGCCTGGCCTCTACCGATATCCACTCGGGTTGGATCTGGAGATCCTCTTCTTCTCTATCACACCTCCAAAAATCAGATCTGGATCTGATCTGGAGGATCTTCAAAAACTCTTTTGAAGATCTGCAGTCGTCCTTTGCAGCAGCCAGCCTTCTTACTTTTGATCGCCTTTCCTTGATCTGAATCGCACCAACTAAGTCCAAAACACTTTTGGACGTGGAGAGGAGAGGGAGAAGAAGCTTTGGCATGGGAGAGGAGGGGAGAGGCAGCCTTGGGGGTTCTAAGATTAATTAGGTTGGGCGCAGGGTCTTATTTATAGACCTCTTGTGATCCAACTCCTCTTCCTCTCAACCAATCACAACCCTTTGTGAAATCAGATCTAAATCTGATTGGTTGGAATAGAGACCCCTGGATTCCTCTTTAGAGGGTGCCTAAGACCAGTCAAACTGGATTCTTAGTAGAACTCTGATTGGAATCCAAAAGGGAGTGGAGTCCTTGTCCAACAAGGACTCCTAGGCGCCTCCACTTGGGCCACGCCTAGGGTGGCGTGCGCCCTTCTCCTTGCCAAGTTCTCAGGGGGACAGGCCCCCACCAGCTCTCCAATAGGTGCATGACATGGGTCAAAAGTCAAAGGGTCAATGGTCAACATTTGACCAGTCAAAGGTAGACTTTTGACCAAAGTCAAAGAACAAGAAATGGCAGTGACCAAAAATGGCAGGTAATGTCTTACAAATAAGACAACCTATTCTGACTTGGACAACCTCCAGTCAGACCATATGAAGGCCTCTGATTGAGCACAAACTCCTTTGGCTCAGTCAGGACAACTTATTTATGATAGAAAAGAAGAACGTTAGGTTCAATCGAGTGCTAGCACGATTTCCTTGAACCTAATTGAATCTCATTCAGATCAATGAACTAGATCAGTTCAATTGATGATCACCAGATTCAAACCCTTGTTTGTGTGACCCAGTTAGGTTCAGTTCTGTATGGTAATGGGATATGTCATGATCTCTATCATAGACATCATCGAAACTCCTTCGATGGATCAAACTCTTCTGATTCGAACAGCTAGAATGATCGATCATCTAAATCATTATTAATTGCTCCCAAAATCCACCAGTGACACCTAGCAGTATATGGTGGCAACCCATCAGAGCTGAATGCGAAACCTCTTGGTGCAGCTACCTATGATTAAGTTCTTCTATCTTGAGCCCCGATCAGATTAGGGTTAAGGGAACTCGTCAAACCCTAGTCTCTGTCATATGATGTAATCATTCGATTCAAGTCCAATGTGAAAATCTAAATAGAAACTCTTTCTATTATTTCACTCTACCATGGCCATGGATTTCTGGACTTGATTCTCATGATCATCATAGGGCTACTCCTCTACCACCGAGGTAGATAGATTCCATCTTGATGCAATCCAGTTCCTACAATGAACATGCTATAGCCAACATACACCTCAGGGTTCCATATGGCTAGGAGACCGAGTAATGGTGTAGTCAAACTATAACACCCTCAAGGTGAACTGCCGATTGCATCTCAGGTCAAAGAACCAGACACACTACTGCAGCATCGAGTCAGTCATTGACGAGAAGGTAGACTCCTAATGACTACTCGAGGTGTCACGCTCAGTGCCCTCGTTCTCTAACGAGTACCTATACTCTCGCTCCGGTGTCTCCACACCGTAGACTCAAGACTCATCTACTAAAGAGAAGCGATCGTACACCAACCTTTCGGATCAATCACCATCCTCATGATGATCCTATGGTCGGGAGCTATTTATGAGTTAATAATGATTATTCATGTCTTAAATTTTCAACTCTTGAAAATATGAATTATCATTACCATTAACTCAAAGGATGTATCACAGACACTAAATACACATGTGTGATAGAAAATAACCCATTTCATTAATTATAGTCAAAATTATAATTTTGCCCCTAGAAGTGTATTACAAGTGTCAGCCAATTCTGGCTTCTAGGGCACATATATCTAACATGAAGAACACTGGACTTCTGTGAAATGTATCCTTAAGTACTTAAGAAGAACTAAGGATATGATGTTGGTCTTTGGTAACGGAGAACTCCAAGTCCAAGGTACACAGACTCGGATTTCATGTCTGATGTAGATAATCGAAAGTCAACATCTGAAAGTCTGTTTGTGTGCAATGATGGTGCTATCAACTGGAAGAGTTTCAAGCAAACCATGATAGCAGATTTCATCATGGAAGCAGAATATATCGCAGCATCAGAGGCTGCGAAGGAAGCATTCTGGTATAAGAAGTTTGCGGCAGAAATTGGAGTAATGCCATCAGATGCCATTCCTCTGTACTGTGACAATAATGGCACCATAGCCCTTGCTAAGGAGCCAAGATCTCATCAGAAATCTAAGCACATTGAGCGGCGATACCACATCATCCGCAATTACCTCGAGAAGGATTATGTTGAGGTCAAGAGAGTCAATTCCACAGACAATGCGGCAAACCCACTTACAAAGCCATTGTTGGAAAACAGTAGAAGATCGAAGCTCCACCTTGAGAAAGATGGGACTTAGACTTTGTAGCCAATTGGCTTTAGGACAAGTGGGAAGATTTGTTAGATATATGTGCCCTAGAAGCCGGAAATTGGCTGACACTTGTAATACACTTCTAGGGGCAAAATTATAATTTTGACCTATAAATCAATAAAATGGATTAGTTTTCTATCACATAATGTGTATTTAGTGTCTGTGATACATCTTTTGAGTTAATGATAATGATAATTCATATTTTCGAAGAGTTGAAAAATTTAAGACATGAATAGTTCATTTATTAACTCATAAAATGCTCCTGAACCATAGGATCATCCCATGAGGATGGTGAATTGATCCAGAAGGTTAGTGTACAATCGCTTCTTCTTTAGTAGATGAGTCTTGAAGTCTATGGTGTGGAAGACACCGGAGTGAGAGTACTAGATGCTCATTAGAGAATGAGGGCACTGAGTATGACCACCTCGAGCAGTCATAAGGAAGTCTACCTTCTCATCGATGACTGACTCAAAGCTGCAGTAGTGTGTCTGGTTCTTTGACCTGAGGTGCACCGACAGTTTACTTTGAGGGTGTTATAGTTTGACTATAGTATGACTCGGTCTCCTAGCTATTTGGAATCCTGAGGTGTATGTTGGCTATAACATGTTCATTGTAGGAACTGGATAGCATCAAGATGGAATCTATCTACCTCGGTGGTAGAGGAGCAGCCCTATGATGATCATGAGAATCAAGTCTAGAAGCCCATGGCCATGGCAAAGTGAAATAACAGAAAAAGTTTCTATTTAGGTTTTCACATCAGAATTGAATCGAATGATTACATCATATGACAGAAACCAGGGTTTGACAAATTCACCTTAACCCTAATCTGATCGGAGCTCAAGATAAAAGAACTTAATCGTATAGGTAGCTGCACCAAGAGGTTTGCATTTGGCTCTGATGGGTTGCCTCCATATACTGCTAGGTGTCACTGGTGGATTTTGGGAGCAATTAGAATAATTTAGATGATCGATCATTCCAACTGTTCGAATCAGAAGACCATAAGTCCATAGATGATCGATCATTCCACCATATATTGTCTTATTTTGTAAAACAATACCTGCAATTTTTGGTCACTTAACATTTCTCATCCTTTGACTTTGGTCAAAAGTTAACCTTTGACTGATCAAATGTTGACCATTGACACTTTGACTTATGTCCACATGTCATGCACCTATTAGAGAGCTGGTGGGGGCTTATCCCCCTGCTAGAAGCTGGCAAGGAGGAGGGTGCATGCTAAGGGTGGCGTGCGCCCAAGCAGGAGGCGCCCAGGAGTCCCTATTGGATAGGGACTCCATCTTCTTTTTGGATTTCGATTAGAATCCTCCTAAGAACCAACATTGACTTGTCTTAGGCACCATCTAAAGATGAATCTAAGGGACTCTATTCCCATCAATCAGATTTAGATCTGATTTCACAAAGGGTTGTGATTGGTTGGGATGAAGAGGAGTTGGATCATGCATAGTCCATAAATAAGACCCTGCACCCAACTCAAGAAAAATAATGAGAGAACACAATTTCCACACCCCAAGGCTGCCTCTCTCTTCCTCCTCCATGCCAAGTCCATCTTCTCCCTCTCCTCTCCATGCCCATAGAAGTTTGGGTTCTCAGTTGGTGCAATCCAAATGAGAGAAAGGCGATAGAAAGCTAGAAGGCTGCACTACTGCAATGGACAACTGTTGATCTTCGAAAGATATTTTGAAGATCCTCCAAATCAGATTCAGATCTGATTTTTGGAGACATGATAGAGAAGAAGAGGATCTCCAGATCTAGCCCAAGTAGATATCGGTAGAGGTCAGGCACTTGCGTGGCTAGATCCAGAACCTTCTACTTCTTACAGGATCATCAACGGATAATTGGATTACCCTACATCGAGGTAAATTAAATTAAATTAAATTTATCTATATTTTATTTTAATTTTTAAAATAATAAAAATTAGATCTGAAATATCTCAGATCTGATTTGGATCAAAGAGAAATATTTTTGAAATATATCTCTTGATCCAATCAAATCTGAATGAATCTGGTCCGAAAAATCAGGATTTTTCTTCATTTCCGATTAAGGTATTCACATCCTCGATCTGATCGAAGAACCTTAATGGATTTTCCAATTTACTTTTCTACTTCATGTCTGAATTCTTTGAACTTTTCAAAAGCTTCAGACTTGTGTCTCATAAGATACACATATCCATATCTAGGAAAATCATCTGTAAAGGTTATGAAGTAGACAAAGTTGCCTCTAGCCGGCACATCAAATGGGCCGCACACATCAGTATGTACTAAGGCAAGAAGATCCATGCCCCTTTTCCCATATCCTACAAAAGGAAGCTTAGTCATTTTGCCATGAAGACAGGATTCACAAATTGGATATGACTCAAAAGTCAACGGACTCAATAGCTCAATTTTCTCCAATTTGTTAACCCTATCTTCTGCTATATGATCTAGTCTTAGGTGCCATAGATACCTACCATTTGGACTATTCCTAGGTCATTTCATAGTATTCACATTTTGCTCGATGTTAAAAATAGATACATCAATATATAACTGATAAAGACCGTTAATAAGAAAACCACTTATAATTTTATTTTTTTCATAAAGAATATTACAAAGGTCCTTAAGAAAACTAATTACATAGCCTTCTAATGCAAGGCAAGAAATAGAAATCAAATTCCTACTTGCTGCAGGCACATAATAACAGTCTTTTAACACTAAGTCTAAACCAGATGGTTGTTGAAGAGGGTATGTTCCCATGGCCACGACAGCAACTCTTGCTCCATTTTTGACGTGCAGGATCATCTCACAATCCCTCAGCCTTCTGCTATCCTCAAGATCCTGCATAGAAGTGCACAAGTGAGCACTAAAACCAGAGTTAAGCATCTAACTGGATGCAGAAGAAACCATAAGGTTAGACTCAATAATGAGCATACCTTCAGAAGGACCTGCCTCCTTATTCTTTAGGATGGGCAGGTATGTTGGGCAGTTCCACTTTTAGTGGCCGTTATTATTGCAATGGAAACACTTTCCTTTGTCAGTGTCCTTTTTCAGCTTTCCTTTTTCTTCTTTCCTCCTTCCATCTTCTGCTTTTTTGTAGACTTATTCTTCTTTCCAAAAAACTTTCTCTTGGAAGAAGTTCGTTCCATAGCAAGCACTGAGCCTTTAGAATCTTTTACGAAAAGCTCAGCGGTAACCAGTATGTTCATAAGTTTGGCCAAAAAATTTTGAAGTTTATGCATATGGTAGTTCATGATGAACTGCCCATACGCATCAATCAAGGATTGCAAAATTGTATCATTATGCAAATCCAAGTCCAACCCCACTCCGAGCTTCTCAAGCTCTTTCAAGTCCTTGATCATCATCAGACAATGATCTTGGACTGACTGTCCATCAAGCATCTTAGCCTTGAATAGTTATTTAGTGACTTGATACTTGGCAGCACGACTCTGTTCACCAAACATCTCTTTTAGGTGAGCCAACATTTGGCAAGCAGTCCTGATATCTTCATGTTGGTACTGAAGTTCATCAGACATCGAGCCCAACATGTAGTATCTGGCCTTGTTATCATTGTCTATCCACTTATCCAGGGACGCTCTCTGCTCAGTGGATGGACGAGCTGGTAAGGTGGGAGGATCCTGGTCCAATACATGAGTTAACTTCTCGAAATCCAAAATGATTTTGAAGTTTTAGAGCCAATCCATGTAATTTGGTCTGGTCAGTCTATGGGTGTCCAGAATTTGTGCTAATGAATTTGATGCAGATATTTTCCTATAGAGAGTCAAAGTTTCTAGTTAGATATTGTAATTAAGGCTTAACCAATTTATTTAAAAATTTTATTTTTAAATAAATTAGCTCTCACTATTTTCTTGGATCCCTACACTTCCTCTATAGAGATGCAAAAATCTCTATGATTATTGATTTCTAATGGATGGTGCAGTCCCATCGACTTACTCATCACCTCACCTAATAGTTATTAGTGATGGGTTAGTTGATGAGTGAACAACTCTTATTCAATGATCCTCTAATCATGATGCACCCAAACTTGGTCTCTAATTCATGAATCTCACCGTACCTAGAATATTGATCCACTTCTTAGTCAAGTTAGACCCACCATTTGCACAGATTGGATTCCTAATTGAGTCTCTCACTGTATCCAAAATATTGAGCCCAATCCATCCTCCAACCCATAGCATCCAATGCCTAATAGACATGGTTAAGTCTTTTCGGTGCAACTGAGCCACTGTATCCAATCGAGATCAATCAACCCTGAGAAGGGCCCACACACTATAATGGTGGAAGACCTTAGACTTAATATTTTCTTAGGAATATTTAATTTAGGTCTCATTAAACTAGACTTGACATAGTCACAACCATTATGACTAACCTAGTGGCTTAGGTTAGCTCAGATTATTGATCATCTCAGATCAAAACTGAGCCAACAAACATGGCTAGGTAAGTGAGACTATTGGAAGGGATATGTCATTAACTCGACAAGAATGCATTCGAGTCGAGTAGCTCCCAATTAAAAATTAGTCGATCGTATTTGCCAAACTTATCTTAGACACCAAATTGTTGAGCTAGAACTAATCGGGTTAGCCAACAATCTAGACTCTAACCACTGAGCCTAATTAGGCCTTAGCTTAATCGATCACTCACGTGACTCAATCTTGACCCAGACTTAATCCTATTAGGTTGGTCAATTTAAGCACTGTTGATCCCATCTAACCAACTCTTGATTCGATTTGATCAACCACTTAGACCTAATTGAGCTACCCAAGCCCGAATCCAATTTTATGAACATGTCTTAGATCTAAAAATTCTTAATTTTAGATCTAATATATTTCATAAACTTAATTCTTAATTAAGTTTAAGGTTCATAAATAAAATATGTAAATAAGATCCTAGGGTTTCAGGATCTAGGGTTTTGCAGAAAATAAGTTTTCAATTTTTGATTAAGGACGAATGCGCAGTACCCCTACACATCATAAGAACACCCCATCGAATGAGAGGAGAGGGTCTTTAAACCCTACTTTGTTCTTATGATTGGACGGCCAAGGAGAATGCCTTAATCAAAAATACAACTAATCTACAAAACTAATTAGATCTAAGCATATATCTCATATAAAAATTTGATCTAATTAAAACATATTTTGCATACATCTCATATCATATCATGCATATTTTTTAGATCTAAATTATCTCATAATCATCTAAAAAATTAAATTTAAATTTGATCACATCAAATAAAATTTAATCTAGATCCTTTTGCAGAACTATTCTACAACTAGTCTAAACATGCAACTATCATATCTCATATGAACAAATTAAATTTAATTTATTTTCTATTTTTAGATATGATTATAACATTTATAAGATCAAAAAATAGTAA
This sequence comes from Cocos nucifera, assembly GCA_006176705.1. Classification (NCBI taxonomy): domain Eukaryota; kingdom Viridiplantae; phylum Streptophyta; class Magnoliopsida; order Arecales; family Arecaceae; genus Cocos; species Cocos nucifera. Next base: position 111,763 of record QRFJ01000764.1, read on the forward strand.
ATAAATAGATCTTAAAATTATATTTAATTAAATAAAAATTATGATTATACTAGACTACACATAGAATAATTCTATTCCTAGTCTAGTTATGTATCTCATACATTTTAGATCTAGATTAATTAATTTTTAATTTTTTAATTTTTTAATTTTAAATCTAATCATATCTCATGTGATATTTGAAATTACTAATTTATCAAATTAAATCAGATCTAAATAAATTTTATACAACCTGGCTCTAATACCAGTTGAAGGAAAAATTAGATTTTTCGGATCAGGTTCGTTCAAATCTAATTGGATCGAGAGGCATATTTTAAAAATTTTATCTTAGATCCAAATTAGATCTGATACTTTTTAGATCTAATTTTATGATCTAATAAATAAAAAAATTAAATTAAATTAAATCTAAATTAATATTACCTTGTTTGCTGGGTAATCCGATTATTCTTTGATGATCCTGCTGATTGCCTGAGGTTCTGGATCTAGCCACGCAAGCCCCTGGGCTCTATTGATATTCACTCAGGCTAGATCTAGAGATCTTCTTCTTCTTTATCATATCTCAAAAAATTAGATCTAGATCTGATTTGGAGGATCTTCGAAACTCCTTTCGAAGATCTGCTATCGTCTCTGCAGTAGTGCTGCCTTCTTCCTTTTCTCTTTAGCCTTTCCTTGCTTGGATCACACCAAACTAAAGCCCAACTTCCCTTGGGTGTGGAGAGGAGAGAGAAGATTAGAAGATGGCATGGAGGAGGAAGAGGGACAGCCTTGAGGCATGGCTAGGAAAAGCTCTCTTAAAGTGGGGCACCGATAGGGTTTATTTACAGACCCTGCTGCGCCATGCAGTGCCACATCATCCCGATCAATCATGCTGCTTCGTGCAATCAGATCTAAATTTGATTGGTGGAATGACATCACCTGATCTAATCAGATGAGAGCCCCACTAATTCATCCTTAGATGGTGCCTAAGATTGGTCAAAGTCTATGGCTAGGGGTCATCTAAGTTGAATCCAAGAAGCAACCTAGAGTCCCATCCGCATGGGACTCCAGACGTCCCTATCCATGGGCACATGCCATCCTAGGCATGCACCCCCTTCTTTCGAAAATTCAGTAAGAGGACAAGCCCCTATCTACTCTCGAATAAGTGCATGACACATGGAAAGATGTCCAAGGGTCAAAGGTCAATGTTTGACCAAAGTCAAAGGATAAGAATTAGAAGGTGACGGAAAATGGTATGTGTTGTCTCAAATTTATCTCATAAATTAAGATAATCCTTTTTCAATCTGGACAAGCTCTAGTCTGATCAGGTAAAGGTATCGAGTGAGTAAAAATATATTTGGCTCAGTCGAGACAACTTTTAATGATAATAGAAGGAGAACATTAGGTTCAATCGTGTGCTAGCATGATTTCCTTGAACCTAATTGAATCTAATTCAAATCAATTGAACTGGGTTAGTCCAATTGATGATATCTAGATCCAAACCCTTGTTTGTGTGACCCAGTTAGATTCAGTTCTGTATGATAATGAAATATGTCATGATCTCTATCATCGACATCATCGAAACTCCTTTCGATGGATCAGAACTCTTCTTATTCAGACAACTAGAATGGTCGATCATCTAAATCATTCTAATTGCTCCCAAAATCCATCAGTGACACCTAGCAATATATGGTGGCAACCCATCAAAACTAAAAATGATCCTCTTGGTGCAGCTACCTGTGTGATTAAATTCTTCTATCTTGAGCCCTGATCAGATTAGGGTTAAGGTAAACTCGTCAAACCCTAATTTTTATCATATGATTTAATCATTCGATTCAAGTTCGATGTGAAAATCTTAATAGAAACTCTTTCTATTATTTCACTCTCTACCATGGCCATGAGCTTATGGACTTGATTCTCATGATCATCATAGGACTGCTACTCATCCATCGAGGTAGATAGATTCCATCTTGATACAATCCAATTCCTATAATGAACATGCGATAGCCAACATACACCTCAGGGTTCCGAATGGCTAGGAGACCGAGTCATACTATAGTCAAACTACAACACCCTCAAGGTGAACTATTGATGCACCTTAGGTCAAAGAATCAAATGCATCACTGCAGCTTCGAGTCAGTCATCGACGAGAAGGTAGACTTTCTTATGACTACTCGAGATGGTCACGCTCAGTGCCCTTGTTCTCTAACGAGTATTTGTACTCTCACTTCAATATCTCTACATCATAGACTCAACACTTATCTACTATGAAGAAGCGATTGTATACTAACCTTCTAGATTAATCACCATCCTCATGATGATCCTACGGTTAGTAGCCTTTTGTGAGTTAATAAATGAAAATTCATGTCTTAAATTTTCAACTCTTGAAAATATGAATTATCATTACCATTAACTCAAGGGATGTATCATAAACACTAAATATACATTTATGATAGAAAATAATATATTTTATTATTTATAGTCAAAATTATAATTTTGCTCCTAGAAGTGTATTACAAGTGTCAGCCTAGGGTACATATATCTAACAATCCAAACATGGAAAGTTGTTGGGGCACCCAACTCTTGGGCACCTCCTCCATAATTATTGGCATGGACCAGCAAGGGAGGGTGCACAAATAGAAGATTATTTTCATGGAATAAGAGAAGAATTAATTAAAAGAGGGAGCGGCACTCAAGAAAAGGTGTTTTGGTCTACAAGGATTCTATCTCATAGAATCCTAAGCAAAACTAACTCCTCTTTTGACTTGGTCTTCCAACAAATTGCCTTATGAGAAAAGGAGGAGAGAAAGAGGGTGTGAGAAACCATGGGAGTGGCAGTTTTTCACGTAACAAATAAAACAAAAAGGGCATGCGGCATGAGGATTAAGTGGCGCAAGTGATAAGGAGTCCTAGTCACACTAGGACTCCTGTTTTGACTTGGTCAAATAAGACCTTTTAACCAAACAAAATCAAGATTAAACCAACCCAATTAAATAAGGCCCCAACCCATTTAAGAACTTAATTAAATTAGATTTAATTTTAATTTATTTTTTATTCAAATTAATAAATTGGGTTAATCCAAGTTCTAGTTAGACTAAAACTAGTTCTTCCTTGCACTTGGCTTATTCAATAAACCAATTGGACTTGATCCAATCAAGCCCAACTCAAATCTAATTAAATTATATTTAATTAGACTTAATTTTAGTCTATTGGCTTAATTAAATTAAATGAATTAGCAATCAAATTGCTAATCGATCCTTCTGCAACACTTGCACTAGATTAAACACCAATCTTATTGATTGTTTAACCCTAGAATGATTCTTAATCATTGATCAACCATCCGATCAGATCATAAGCTCTAATGTGTGTGACCTCATAGGTTCAAACCTAAGTTGGTAGCATGGGAATAAACTTTTGTACCAATCGAAGTAACCATCTAGCAATGATACTTAATGACCGGATAGGTCGAAGGTGTAGAACAGCATCCTTAGAACCCGTGCGGATATAGTTTCCATATAATTCATATCTTTGACCACAATGCTCGTAGGATACCTCAGAGTTCAACTATCAACTTTGATCAAGTTGTCCACATTGTATTTCAAAATATCAAATCCATTTGATGGATTATCCTGACCAAGGTTTTGCTATATTAAAATACAGTGATACATTCTTCTCCAACTCTTGGAGTGGTCAATTCCATCTTGATCACACTCCAACTTTGCAAGTATTTGACTATGCCCAGAAGTCTTTCATTACTGAATTAAAAATTTAATTAGTCTGATACCAAAGCACAGTGAGTTGCTTGCAAGTCACTGAGGTGATCTCAAGTCTAAGGCATACTTATACCTATATCCCATTAGAGACATTCCCGATAGCAGAATACTTTGGAGTTGATCACATTCAATGATGATGTACCCATACATCTCACTTGCATGCCATACTAATGTCTCCATACTCCTTGGTTAAGAGGATAACCAACCTATATGGCATATAGCGACCTATGCTCGATAGACGCTGTTGTCCTAATTAACAGCCTATCTTTTGGTCGTGAACAAATTTAGGACTAATCAATAAATTCTCTCTTTATCGAAACTAAAAAGTCCTAAGGACTTCATCACAACAATGGAGTTCATTAGAAGATATAAACTTATGATGAAAAAGATGTCAAAATATTTTTATTAATTAATAAATTAACTATAATTATAAAATAGCTCAGCCGTCAACAAGCTGATGATTGACTTTGGGACATAATTTTCAACAACTTTCACTTATCCTAAAGCCACTCGACATAGTATCTAATACTCATCTTCGACTTATGGTTGACAAACTTCTTGATTACCAGGGCTTTAGTGAAGGGGTCAGCTAGGTTCTCCTTTCTGTCAATCTTCTAAAGGTCATCATCACCACAATCTATGATCTCATGGACCAAATGAAAGCGGCGTAGAATGTGCTTTGTCCACTGGTGTGCCTTCGATTTCTTTGCTTGAACTATGGCATTAGTGCTGTCGCAATAGAGTAGGACTGGACCATCAATGGAGGGTGCTACTCCAAGCTCGGTGATGAACTTCCTCAGCCACGTAGCTTTCTTTGCTGAATCTAATGCTGCCATGTACTCTGCTATGCAAATAGAGTCAGCCACTATATGCTGCTTGAAATTTTTCTAGCAGATGGCTCCACTATTTAGAGTAAAGATATATCCCGACATACTTTTACTGTCATCATGATCAGATTGAAGCTGGAGTTTGTAAACCCCACAAGCTTTAGATCTGACTCACCATAAACCAACCATTAGTCCTTAGTATTTCTCAAATACTTAAAGATGGTTTTAACCACCTTTCAGTGATTTTCTCTAGGGTCAGACGGGTATCTACTCGTCACATACATGGAGAATCTTATGGTAGTCCTTCATGGAGAACTATGATGACAATCAAACTTTTATTCTTTATAGTGCAGGGATATCATTCCCAATTAAGAGAATATCATCCATATTCAAAATAGAAAATATCACTGCTGGACCATTTGCCCATTTGTAAATACAGGGTTCTTCTCCGTTCTTAATGAAACCATACATTTTGATCACTTTATCAAAATGCATGTTCCAATTCTGAGATGCCTACTTCAATTTATAAATGGATCTCTGAAGCTTGCACACCTTGGACTCATCTATGGATGTGAACTCTATAGGTTGTATCATATACGCCTATTCGGTCAACTCTCCATTTACAAAAGCTATCTTCACATCCATCTGCTAGATCTCATAGTCCAAATGGTCAGCAATGGCAAGCATGATCCAAATGGACTTGAGCATTACCACAGGAGAGAACGTCTTATCATAGTCAATACCATAACATTGACGATACCCCTTGGCAGCTAGATGGGCTTTATAGGTCTCCACCTTTTCATCTGTGCCCCTCTTCTTTTTGAAGACCCATTTACACCCAATGGATTTAACCCCTTCAGGTGGGTCAACTAATGTCCATACATCATTGAGCTTCATAAAATCCATTTTGGATCTCATGGCTTTTAGCCATTTCTTAAAGTCAAATCTCTGCATCTCATCCATATAAGTGATCAGATCCTCATCGTTATCATCGAGTTCGATAGAATCACCATCCTGAACCAAGAATCTATAGTATCTGTCCAGATGATGCAGTACTATACCAGATCACCTTAGTGGTGCAGGTTCACTAGGCTTCGGAATGATCTGATCAAATCTGACTTAGGTTCAACATTCTGTATCGGACTTTATTCCTATTGAACTTCATCAAGTTCAACCTTAGAGGCAACAGTTCCTTCACCAAGAAACTTCTTTTCCAAAAAAGTTGCCCTAAGACTGATGAACATCTTTCGTTCATTAGCATGGTAGAAATAATATCCTTTGATATCTTTTGGGTATCCTATGAATGTACACTTATCAAACTTAGGTCCAAGTTTGTCTGTAACTAATCATTTGATATAAGCCGAGCACCGCCAAACCCTAAGGTGTGAAAGTGCTGGCTTACAGGGTCCATATCTCATATGGGGTTTTAACTACAAACTTACTTGGAATCCTATTTAATAAATAACAAGCTGATTCGACTGCATATCCCCAGAAGGATATCGACAAGCTGGCAAATTCCATCATGGATCGAACCATGTCTAACAAAGTTTGATTCCTCCTTTTAGACATGCCATTATGCTGTGGTGTTCCTGGAGGAGTTCATTGAGAGAGAATTCCATTCTCTCCTAGATATGTGAGAAACTCATCAGAAAGGTATTCTCCTTCCCAATCAAATCAAAGAGTTTTAATACTCTTTCCAATTTATTTTTCTACATCACTTCGAAATTGTTTGAACATTTCAAAAGAATCCGACTTATGTTTCATCAATTAGATATATCCATATCTAGATAGATCATCTGTGAAAGTGATGATGTAGACATATCCATCTCTAGCACTTGTGCTTATTGGTCCACATACATTAGTATGTACTAGACCTAAGAGCTCATTGGCTCTCTCATCTTCTTCAAAAAAAGATGACTTGGTCATTTTACCAAGAAGATAGGACTCATAGGTTGGAAGTGATTTACAATCATTGACTTCCAGGATTCCCTCTTGAGTCAACCTGTTTATCCTGTTCTTGTTTATATAACCTAGCCTATAGTACCATAAGTAGATATCTGATATGCTATCTAATCTAGGCTGCTTGTCAGTAGAATAGACTATATTAACAGGTTGTGATAACATATATACACCATTATTTAATTGTCCATAGAAAGTAATAACACCATTCATAATGATATTACAAACTCATTTCTTTATTAAAATTTCATAATTGTTCATGACCAAAAGGCCTACAGAAATGATATTTAAAAAGAAACTAGGATAAAAATGACAATCACTAAGAACAATGGCATGAGATTCAAATACAAGTTTCAAAATTCCTAAAGCTAGAACTGGTCTTCCATCTCCAACGTTTAGGAATCTCTCATCTTGCTCGAATCTTCTACTGACCTGCAACCCCTGAAATGAATTAGAAATATGGTAAGGGCTATCAGTATCCAATACCCAGTCAATAATATCATAAATAGAAAAATTGCAAGGAGTTATCATATAAATACCTTATCTAGCAATAGCTTAGTTTTTTCTCTGCTTGTTCGAATCTAGAGAGGCAATGTACTGAGGATAGTTCCTCTTCTAGTGCTCCTACTTCTTGCAAAAGAAGCATTCAGCTTGACTCTTATCGGGCTTGATCTTCCTGGTCTGGTCCTGCACTGATGTCCCCACCTGAACTTGCACCTTCTTTGTTTTCTTCTTCTTGTTCTTCTTTTCTTTCTTAAAGGATCGAGAATCAGAAGATGAACATCCCACTAAGTTCACAGACTCTTTATGGAGCTGGTGATCCTTCTCAAAGTTTTGAAGTAACCCTAGTAAGCCATGGTAGTTTACTTTAGGCTTGGTCATTCTGTAATGAGTAAGGAATGGGAGATAGGACTTTGGCAGTGAGTTTGGTATTGCATCTTTTTCAAGTTGTTCATGCAAGAAAAAGTCAAGTTTGCTCAAGCACTCTATCAGCTCGACCATATACAGTACATGATCAGTGACAAAGGCTCCATCCTGCATTCTGGCATTGAAGATGGTACAATTTGTCTTGTGCTTATCAATGTCATTGGGTGTGCCAAAAAAATCCTCCAACACTTGGAGCATTTCATTTGGCTGAGCTGTCTCAAACCTGCAACTGAACTCATCACTCATCATAGCCAATATAATGCAGCACACCATGGTTCAGTCACTAAACCATTTATGATAAGTGTCTCTGACTATTCCATGTGCATTGGTAGCTGGCTCCTCAGGTGCAGGATCCATCAGCACATATAGGATCCATTCATGCTCCAGGACAATCTTTAACTTTTAGTATCCACTATCGAAATTGGGTCCCACCAACTTATCATCGTCCAATAATGATCGGAGTGATAGAAAAGTGGCCATGTCTGCACAAAGGAAAATCAAAATCTAGTTAGTAATTGATTCATTAAACCTAAAGATTTGAGTTTTAATCAAAAGATTTTTTCCACTATTTTATTCGAATTGATAGCCTCTACCTCCAATTCGAGGAATTATTCTAATTCCTTAATGGATACTAGAATCCACGTAGACTATACAAGAGCCCAACTTTGGTTTGCCCACCCATGTACATCTAAGGGTAGGTTCATAATCAATTATTTCTCCAAATAATTTTCAGTAATTAAATTTTTCCCCAGGCCCTGATCAGTTGGCTTTGGCTTTCTCAGAAAAGGGTCCAGTTAAGTCCACCTATTAACATGACCATACTTGGCCCATCCAACCAATGAATGATCAGGCCCAACTTTGGTTGGCCCATCTGACCATCATTTAGAAAGATATATCCAAGAGATCATATAATGCATGATAATTCCATTAATCGATAAGCACTTGGCCTTTGGGCCTCCAATGATTATCTGACTGATGGACTCATTATCATCCACTTTAATGGGAGGCTATGATCCAATTATCATATAATTATTTTATTTTAGGGATCTAATAATTTTAGAGAATTTAATTTATAGAAGCAAGTAGGTCAGATTAACCAGCTTGTCATGATCCTCCCACTAACTTCACCAAGTCATCTTAAGGGAGACCATTAATAGGCTAGTCTAGTAGCACCTAAATTAGTCACATTGATTACCTAGCTGACATGGGTCAGCTCGAATAGTTAAGTGATCTGATCAAAATATAATCTCACCAAGAGATCAGATAAGTTCGATCAGTAGAAGAGTCTACCAGGCTTACCTTAGACACCATCAGAAATAGCCAGATAAGTGAGCTGCCAATTAGAAACCACTAGTCTGATTTACCTTAGATACCAACTGGTTTAATTAGTTTCAATTAGATCAACCTAACAGTTCGTGCTAGACTGCTTAGTCAAGAATCAAGTCCATCTTGGGTCTTGTTAAAGATATAGACTTGACCAACTACAACTATTACAATTGATTTAGAGAATCCTTGACCTAATCTAAGACAAAAATTGATTAGATTTAGTCAATTCTCTAATTAAGTCTATTCTTTAATCTAAACCTAGGTCTAACCTAATTAATGGACCTAATCCCCACTAAACCATTAACCCAATGTGTTATGGTTCGTGTCATAGGATCTTCAATTTACAATCCTAGAACCTAATCAAACAACTTCTTAATTCTTAATTAAGTTTTAGACTGTGGGTTGGTATTTGGCTTTTTGAAAATAGTTTTTATATTTAAAATATTTTTATAATATGGTTCTATCAACTAAGTTGCATGTTTAATTCATAATCAATATGCAAGTAACATAAACATGAATCATAAATCTAATCTAAATAGGTTCATGTAATTGAAATAGTTTCAATAATAATCAATCATAAATCTTTTTAGATCAAATTTAATATATTTATGAAGACTAAAATTATATTAAAATATTTTTAGTTAGACCATAAAATTTTTAGATCTAATTTAAAATTTTATGATCAATATTTTAGATCAGCACATACTAGGACAACCTATTCACTGTAAGGGGTAAACCTTACAGCAGGACAATCTTATGACAGTCTGTGCAATCTAAAATATTTTATTTTTAGATCTAAAACTATTTTAAATTTATTAAATTATAAATAAAATTAGATTAAATCTAATAAATTTATGATTAGAGTCAGATCATCACGAACTAGGATAACCTATTCACTGTAAGGGGTAAACCTTACAATAGGACAACCTTATGGCAATTTGTGAGATCTAAATTTTTTTTAATTTTAGATTTAATAGTTAGATTATAAATTAGATTTAATCTAAAAGATAATCTAAATATGCATAAAAATCATGTAATAACAACCTTGCTCTGATATCAGTTGAAGGAACTAGATCTAGGGTTTTATAGGTAGATCTTGGAAACTTTTTCAAGATCTTACAACAAAAGATTGAAATAAATTAAATATTTATTTAAATAAATATATAATTATCTAGATCTTAGATCTATTATATGATCAAAGCATGATATTAAATCATGAAATTAAAATCAAATAAGAAAGTAAAAGGTTGATCAAATCAACCTAGATCTACACTATATCAAATGCAGGTATGAAGTTAATAAATCAGATCTATTATCTGAGCAAGTTAGATGTTCTAACTTGTTGATCTGGACTTGAGGATGAAGTCACGAGCCGCACACATGTCCGACCTCTAGGAGTCATCTACACGAGTCTACGATCTCTGATCTGAAGTCCGATGCAAAAAATCAGCACAACATGTTAGTACTATACTGATCCTTCTTCGACGGTCGATCCAATGCTCCCTTCATTGAAACTTGGATTATCTAAAATATGAAAAGGAAGATGAGAGCTTACTGATATGAGACTCTCTTAAAAAAATTTTAAAAAAAGGAGGAAAGATTGAAAATAAAACAGCCCTAGAAGAAGACCTTCTTCTTCTTCTCTTTTCTCTCACATGGATACCTAGTTTGGTGCCTATGTAACCCCCAAGCCCAAGGACCCTCTTTCTTTGATTTTTGCACACCCCAAAACTCTCCCAAAGTTCTATATTTCACTAAAAAATCAAAATAAAATTCATCCAATAAATGGAGAAAGGGAAGAGTCCAAGTTAGATCAAAATTCTAGACTAGGAATATCCAAACATGAAAAGTTATTGGGGCGCCCAACTCTTGGACACCTCCTCCACAATTATTGGCGTGGACCAGCAAGGGAGGGTGCATAAAAAAAAAATATTTTTATGACATAAGAGAAGAATTAATTAAAAGAGGGGGCGGTACTCAAAGAAAGGTGTTTTGGTCAATAAGGATTCTATCTCATAGAATCCTAAGCAAAACTAACTCCTCTTTTGAATTGGTCTTCTAACAAATTACCTTATGAGAAAAGGAGGAGAGAAAGAGGGTGTGAGAAGCCATGGGAGTGGAGAATTTTCACATAATAAATAAAACAAATAGGGCATGGGGTGTGAGGATTAAGTGGCGCAAGTGATAGGGAGTATTAGTCACACAAGGACTCCTATTTTGACTTGGTCAAACAAGATCTTTTAACCAAATAAAATCAAGATTAAACCAACCCAATTAAATAAGGCCCTAACCCATTTAAGAACTTAATTAAATCAGATTTAATTCTAATTTATTTTTTAATCAAATTAGAAATTTGGGTTAATCCGAGTCCTAGTTAGACTAGGACTAGTTCTTCCTTGCACTTGGCTTATCCAATAAACCAATTGAACTTGATCCAATTAAGCCCAAACTAAATATAATTAAATTATATTTAATTAGACTTAATCTCAACCTATTGTCTTAATCAAATTAACCTAATTAGTAATCCAATTACTAATCGATCCTCCTGCAATACTTGCACTAGGTTAAACACTAATCGTATTGATTGTTCAACCCTAGAACGATTCTTAATCATCCGATTAGATCATAAGCTCTAATATGGGTGACCTCATAGATTCGAACCTAAGTGAATAGTATAGAAATAAATTTTTGTACCAATCGAAGTGACCATCTAGCAATGATACCTGATGGATAGATAGGTTGAAGGTGTAGAACACCATCCTTAGAACCCATGTGGATATAGTTTCCATATCATTTATCCCCTTAACCACAATGCTCATAGAACACCTCAGAGTTCAACTATCAATTTTGATCAGGTTGTCCACATTGTATTTCAAAATATCAAATCCATCTGATGGTTTATCCTGGCCAAGGTTTTACTATATTGAAATATAGTGATACATTCTTCTCCAAATCTTGGAGTGGTCAATTCCATCTTGATCACACTCCATCTTTGCAAGTACTTGACAGTGCCCAGAATCCTTTTATTGCTAATTTAGAAATTTAGTTAGTTCGGTAACAAATCACAGTGAGTTGTTTGCAAGTCACTGAGGTGATCTTAGGTCTAAGGGATACTTATATCTATATCATATCAGAGACATTCTCGATAGTAGAATGCTCTGGAGTTGGTCACATTCAATGACGATGTATCCATACATCTCACCTATATGCCATACTAGTATCTTCACACTCCTTGGTTAAGAGGACAACCAAACTATATGGCATATAGCGATCTATGCTCGATAGACGCTATTATCCTAATTAATAGCTTATCATTTGGTCGTGAACAAATTTAAAGACTAATTGATAAATCCTCTCTTTATTGAAACTAAATAGTCCTAAGAACTTCATCATAATAATGAGTTCATTAGAAGATGTAAACTTATGATGAAAAAGATGCCAAAATATTTTTATTAATTAATAAATCTATTATAATTATGAAATAGCTCAACCGTCAATAAGCTGATGATTGACTTTGGAACATAATTCTCAATAGTTTCTATGCTATCGGCTTAGGTTCGAACCTATAGAGTCATACACATTAGAGCTTGTAACCTGATTAGATGGTTAATCATTGATTGAGAATCATTCTAAGGTCAATCCATCAATATGATTGGTGTTTGACCTAATGCAAGTATTGCAGGAGGATCGATTAGCAATTTAATTACTAATTGCTAATTGGCTCAATTTGATTGAGCAATCAGGCTGAGATCAAGTCTAATTAAATTAGATTCAATTAGAATTAGTTTGGACTTAATTAGATTAAGTCTAGTTGATTTATTGGATAAGTCAATTGTAAGAAAGAATAATTTCTTGTTTGACTAGGACTTGGGTGCACCTAATTGACTTAGGATTTTAATCAGATTTAAATCTTGATTTAATCTAATTTAATTGGGTTCCTAGTTAAACTAGAATATCATTAATTAGGTTGTATTTAATCTAGTTTAAATAGAATTTAAATTAGGTTAAAATCTCTTTTGACCTAGTCAAATAAGAGGAGTCCTAGTTGGACTGGGACTCTCTCTCTTTCTCTTGCACGTTAGAAAGCCCATGCCTTCCTTTTATTTCTGAGGTTTTACATGAACTTTCCCATGCCTAAGAAGCTTCTCCATGCCCCATAATTTTGATTTTTGGGAGTTTGTTTTGCCATGATCAAAACAAGGAAGAAGTTAGGATTTGTATCCAACTTAGAAGAGACCCCTTTGACCAAAACTCTTCCTTCCCTTGTGCGACAACCTTTCCCATGCCTAGTTATTTTTTCCTCCCTCTTTTCCTTTCTTTTTGTGCATGAGATTGAGTGGTTACATTATAAATATTTAGGGGAGGGGCATCCAAAAATATTTAGGGGAGGGGCGTCCAAGAGTTGGATGCCCCATGAGACTCCTTCTAAGTCTAGGATTTTGACCTAGTCTTTGTCTTAAATAAGGAGGCACCTTATTTTGAGTCGATGGCATGAGAAACTAAGGCAATTCCATGGAAAAAGAAGATCACAAAAGAAAGAAAATGTGGGTAGTATGAGGCACCAAGTTCTTTGGAGAAGAACCTTTCTTTTGGACAACATAGGATGATGTCTTGAAGAGACAAGGTAAGAGAAGATTGTCTTCTCTTTATTTTTCTTTTATGTATTTTTTTCTCTTGTTTATTCTTTATAATTTTTATGTGATAAAAATTTGAGAGAGAGAGGAATAGGGCATGGGGATAAGTGCTCCAAGTTGTTAGGGCATGGTATTCTTTTTGGATATAATTTGATCATGTCCTGATGAGAGAAGGAGAAGAGAAGAAAGGTCTTCTCTTAGGGTTTCTTTGAGAACCCTTCTTCTCCTAATTTTTGTAAAATTTTTTTGTGATAAAATCATAGATTTTAGATCTTAAAACATAGAAAAAATTTTAGAGGAGAAGGTCTCCTCTTGTCCTAACATAGAGATATTATTAGGACATCTATCATTGATGTTCTGAAGGTGAAGATTTATCTTCTCTTAGGATTTATTTTTCTTGATTTTATTTTTTAATTTATAGAAGATCCATGATTTGGATTGCTCTCTTATTCCTCCTCATGTTCTTCATCTCTTGGAGTATCCAAGAGATCCGAAGAACATGTATTTGATTAACTATCAGGAGGGATCTGCGAAAAGCTAGCACTTCAAGCGGATCTTCATTCAATGAATCTTTGATCTGTATTGCAGATTCATGTGGATCATCTGTAGAGGCCGAATACATGTGCGGCTATGAAAGCAATAATGAAAATCAACCACAGAGTTCTCAATCCGCGCAAAGGTAAGAGATCTGACCTCTTGGTAACCTAGATATGATTTAGGATTAGATCTAGAATTATTCTAGATCTTGGTATTGATATGATCAATACCACTTATGATTAATTTAATTTTAGATTTATATTTATATTATAACATATTATAGATCCTTAATGTAGGGTTTTGTAATTTGATTACATGCATATTGAAGATTAAACTATTTAATCTATGTCTTCTGCTGCTTTAATTTTGAAAAAGTTTTGAAATCTATGTATGAAATCCTATATGTTTTTCATCAGTAGCATGTTGGAAGACTAAACTGGCCTATTCAGTAAGATGGACTTTTTTGGGGATTTATGTTCTAGATTTTCATTTTTGTGTGCACAAATCTTTCAAGAACTTGGCATAGGCTGAAACCTATTTTATTACATCAAGAAGGAAAAGATTAATTTGAACTTGTTTAAATAGCTCTAACATTTCATCTAATTTATCCTTCTTGTTAATTGGCATAGGAGACTCTAATGCACTCGAAAATGGAGCTCTGGGTAATTAAGGTTATACTAAAGATATTGGTTCATCCCTTATCCTAAGGTCCTTTTTCTTTTTGGTTGGTTTAGACTCAGTCAACTTTTTATTGATTTTTGATCTTTTTAATTTCACCAGGTTGTTTTATGACCTTACCATTCCTGAGGGTCATAAAAGATTTGGCTTGCTCGAAAAAAGTTTCATGTGTGTTAAAATTCTCAATCCTATGTTGACCTTTAGGATTATTCTTAGATTGACTGGGGAGTTTTCCCTCCTCCCTCTTACTGAAGGTAGTAGCTAATTGACCAATGTGGTTCTCTAGCTTTGCTATCAATTGCATGTGAGAATGAAGAGTTTGGGAGTGGGTTTCTATCCTTACTAAAGCTTGTAGAATTTTTTCCTCAAAATTAGAACTATAGTTGCTAGGAGAAGGTTGAGGGGCATCCTGATACTGAGGGTATGATGTGTTCTTGAACTAACATCCCCTGGTAATTAGGTCTATGGAAAGCTGGATTGATCATAGGTTGTGGTTTCCAAGAGAAGTTTGGATGATTTCTCCAGCCGAAATTATACGTGTTGGAATATGGGTCATTTCCTAGTTTAGGAATAGTATGAGTTTGGGCTTGATGGGCTTGCTCCTATACAAGCTCAGAAAATTGATGGACTACTGTGCAATCACCAATAGTATGAGTAGCACTCGAGCAGATTATACAAATATCTTATAATTGTACAGATGGAAAAGAGGTGTGACCAACTTGCAGTAGTCGATCAAGCTTCTGGGATAGTGCATCCACCTTGCTGTGGATGTCTACGGAGTAGCTTACCTCATACATTCTACCTCTTTTGGATCCTAAGCTGAGAGCATCTCTAGATATGGCAGACATATAATATAAATTTTTCTTTCTTAGGATCTTGAATAACTGCCAAGCCTCCTGCTTGCTTTTAAGCATGAATGTCCCACTATAGGAAGAATCAACCATTTGTCCATGTTTTTCTGATAATCCATCGTAAAAGCACTGGACCAATTGCCATTTGGATATGGCATGATGTGGACACTTGCGGATGAGGTCTTAAAGCCTTTTCTAAGTTTTGTGGAATATCTCTCCTTCTAATTGAAAAAAACTAGTTATGGCTTTTCTAATTTGGTTTATTTTTCCAATTGAAAAATATTTCTTAAGAATTTTTTTTTGTAATTGGTCCCAAGTTAAAATAGTCATGGAATCTAATGAATGTAACCAATATTTGGTTTTGTCTTTAAGTGAAAAGAGAAATAATTTCAACCTAAGGGCTTCATCAGAGAGATTTTAAATTTTAATGATAGAACATATCATAAGAAATTCGTCTAGCTATTTGTATGGGTCCTCATTAATAAGTCCATAGAAAGATGGTAATATTTGAATGATGCTGGACTTAATCTCATATTGAGTTGCTTCTATAGGAGGTACCTGGATACATGGGGAGTAGGTATATGATGAAGAAGTAAAGTACACCCTCAATTGGTGTGGTAGATCAGTCTCATGATTGCGGTCAATGATTCTAGCTCAAATAGCTTTGATGGTTTGTTCTATTTTAGGATCTAAAGATTGAATTTTAGGTTGTAATGATCTATGATCAAGCATACACCCTTACAATTATAATTTGAAACAAACCTTTGTTTATGTTTTTTTTTAAATAAGAAGAGAAGATGGGAAGAAAGAGTTCTAAAGAAGAGAACCTAGGGAGTCCTGAAGCTAAGAAGAGAAATAAGAGAATTTAATTAGAGTTTGATGTTAATTGCAATTAAGTTAGCACACAGTGGACTCTCTATCCTAAGGTTTTTCTAGGTCTAGACAGCTCCTGACTATTCTAAGTTAGCTTTTAAACCCTCCAAGTTGGAGCTTGACCAACCAATTGGCTAGGTAAGTGTAAGATGAAGGAACCAGATCTAGGATTTCAGGGCTAAATCTTGAAACTTTTTCAAGATCAAGCAGCAAAAGACTAAAATTAATTAAAATTAATTTTAAATATCAAAGAATATCCTACATCTAGAGACCTATTACATGATCATGGCATGTCATTAAATCAAAAATTAAAATATATTGAAGAAACTAAAATATGTTGATCACATCAACATATATATACACTACATCTAATGCAGGTATTAAAATAATAGATCAGATCTACTATCTGTGCAAGTTAGACATTCTAACTTGCTGATTCGGGCTTGAGGATGAAGTTGTGAGCCGTACACATGTTCGGTCTCTAGGAGTCATCCACACGAGCCCACGAATCACGATCAAAATCTTGATGCAAAAAATTAGCACAGTATACTAGTACTGTGCTGATCCTTCTTCGATGGTTGATCTGGAATCACGTTCTTTAAATCTTGGACTCTCCAATTTTTAGAAGGAAGAAGAAGAGATTTTGAACCTGTGATACCTTCAAAAATCTCTAAAGGAGGAGGAAGAGATCAAAGAAAAATCCTAGAAGAATAATCTTTCTTCTTCTTATTTTCTCTAACCTAGACACCTAGATTGGTATCTATGAAATCCCCATGGCCCAATATTTTTTCTTCCTAATTTTTACACACCCCAAAGATCTCTCAATGGTCTAGAATTCTACCAAAAATCAGCCTAAAATTCATCCTAAATAAAAAGTTAGGATAGACTCCTTTTCTAGGTCAAATATCTAGCAAGGAATGTCTAAAAGGGATAAGACTTAGGGCGCCCAACTCTTGGATGCCCCCTCCTTCTTTTCTATTGTGGACCACCAGAAAAGGGTGCACAACATGTGCCATAAAATTCACAAAAATCTCAATAAAAATCTAGGTAAAATTGACACCATAAGGGAAGAGTTTCGGTTTCCTAAAATTCTATCTCATAGAATTTGAAATGCAAATTAATTCCTACTTTGACTTGGTCCACAACCACATTCCACGTAAGAAAGAAAGAGCGGAAAGCTTTGGGTGTGCATGAAGGTTTAGGGAGAAGTGTTTCCATGCACAAAATCCTAGAAAAGGGTGGGGGGTGTTGGGAAGCCAAGTGGCGCAAGGAGAAGGGAGTCCTAGTCATACTAGGACTACCAATTTGACATTGTCAAATAAGTTATTTAAACCAAATTAAATCAGAATCAAATCATCTCAATTAAAATAGGTCATAATCCAATTAAGAATATAACTAAATTTGATTAAATCAGAATTAAATCTGATTTAATTTTCTAATCAAATTAGAAATTGGTTTGATACTAGTCCGAATTGAACTAGGACTAGTTCTTCCTTACAATTTGCTTATCCAATAAGCCAATTGGACTTGATCCAATCAAGCTCAAACTAAATCTAACTAAATTATATTTAATTAAACTTAATCTTAGCCCTCCAGCTTAATCAAATTAAGTCAAATTAGCAATCTAATTGCCAATCGATCCTCCTGCAATACATGCACTAGGTTAATTAAACATCAATCGTATAGATCGTTTAATCCTATAATGATTCTTAATAATTGATCAACCATCTGATCATATCATAAGGTCTAATGTATGTGACCTCATAGGTCCAAACCTAAGTCAGTAGCATAGAAATAGATTCTTGTACTAATCGATGTAATCATTTAGTAATGGTATCTGACGGTTGGATAGGTCGAATGTGTAGAACAACATCCTTAGAATCAATATGGATATAGTTTTTATATAATTCATCCTCTTTATGAAAATGCTTGTAGGATACCTCAGAGTTCAACTATTAACTCTGATCAGGTTGTCCACATTGTATTTCAAAATATCAAATCCATCTGATGGATTACCTTGGCTAAGATTTTATTATATTGAAATATAGTGATACATTCTTCTCCATCTCCTGGAGTGGTCAATCCCATCTTGATCACACACCGACTTTGTAAATATTTGACTATACTCAAAAACCTTCCATTACTAAATTAAAAATTTAATTAGTCTGATATCAAAGCATAGTGAGTTGCTTGCAAATCACTGAGGTGATCTCAGGTCTAAGGGACACTTATACCTATATCCTATCAGAGACATTCTCGACAACAAAATACTCTAGAGTTGGTCATGTTCAATAACGATGTATCTATACATCTCATCTGTATGCCATACCAATATCTCCACACTTTCTGATTTAGAGGACAACCAATCTATATGGCATACAGCGATCTATGCTTGATAGATGCTGTCATCCTAATTAACAATCTATCATTTGGTTATGAATAGATTTAAGGAGTAATCGATAAATCCTCTCTTTATCGAAGCTCAATAGTTCTAAGAACTTCATCATAATTATAGGGTTCATTAGAAGATGAATGCATTATGATAAAAATGTCAAAAATATATTTTATTTATTAATGAATCAATTATAATTACAATATAGCATAATCGTCAATAGGCTGATGATTGGTTTTGGAACATATTTTCCAATATAAGGTCTGTGGGAGTCCTATTATTTTTCTTAGACATCAATTAAATTGGTCAAATCTGCGAATAGAATCAATTATAAACCACCTTCCTTCAGGCCCAGTCGTCCCACAAACCACTTGCCTAGACATTAGCAAACTGACCAAATCTAATCCGATCCAATTCTCAGGGTCACTTGTCCTATTAAGCTTGAAATTCTTAGGGTTCAATGTCTAATTAATTGTAGATTAAGATGTAGGTTATGCAGATACAAGAAAGTGATTTGTGGGCTAAGGAAGGGTGATCAAATCCCTATCTTATCTTAGTTAATGAGTTATGTCCTTAAAGTTAATTATGGAGATGCAATGCAAAGAAACAAGGTATCCAATCAAGTTAGAAATTTTTATATTTGAGGTTACGCTATCTTAGTTAAGTATTATGAAATATTAATGACTTTTTTTATGGATTTATAGTTTTATATTTTTATATTTTTTTTGATATTTTTTAACTTTATAAAAAAAATAAATTTAAGTGATTAAGTCTAAAAAGTAATAAATCACTGGGCTATAAAAAGCAGTAAATTAATATAAACTATATAAGGCAGAAAATTCCTAAGATTAAAAAGTAGTAAATTAGTTATGCAAAATAAGATAATTATTTAATTATGTTAATAAGATAATCTAGCTAGAAAGTATCAAGAAATAAAAATTAAAAAATATTTTTTTAAAAAAAGATTAACCATGCCAAGGTCCTCGATAATGGTGCCAAAATTTGATGCATAGTTATTGATAGCACCAAAAATAACTCTACTCACTATGTAGGTAGGGTGAGTCAAAATCGTATCCTCAGAAATCTTTGGCTAAATTGAGATTACAAAATAAAAGAGAAAAAAATTATTTTTATTTAGAATATAAATTATCCTAAAATTGATGTAATTAGAAAATAAAGATCTCAGGAGTTATGAATTAATTTTGCACTAACAGAGTTGTATCTCTTTTTAATTTTTAAAATAGTTATGATTAATCTTAGAAAAAACACCTATCTTTTCTTGGCACGTCCCGTACCTATAGATCATGGTGCATCTTCAGAAAGTACTAAGTAAATAACTTTTCTTTCCTTGACATATCTCATACTCGTAGATCACGATGCATCTCCAGAAAGTAAAAGTTGTTCCTAATATTAATCTAACAAGAAAGCATAAATGAAAGCATATAAAGAAGAGCAAATAAAGAACTCATGATAATTTTAAAAAGTATAATCTTTATTGTAAATAAAAAAAATATAAGAAAGTTTAGAACAATAAAACATGCCCTATGTCGTTACAAAATTTCTTCTACCTCCCAAGATTGCTAGCCTAGCTGGTCAGGGAGTAGTCCCTTCCTCTTTCTCTATGCAAGACTCTAGATAAATTTCTAGAATGATCCTCAAGTGGGAGTATAAGAGCCTTTTTATAGATGATAAGATTGAAAGATTTTATGTGATTTTCAGATGTGAGACTAAAGAAAATAATAAGGACTAAAGGATGGATGGATGAGATTGAAGAATCAAAGATAGATAAAATAAAAAAAAAGTTACCATTCAATATAAATTCTTTCTTTTAAAATATTTTTAAATATTATTTGTTTCTCTTAGAGTCCTGTTACCCACGGCATTAGCATCGCATTTTTTTTTTCCTTCATGAAGAAACCAATGCGCACCTCCCACATCACACCTGGCGTCTTTCCCCATTTCCATGCACACATAGTGCCAGCCCCCATAAGCCACACTAAGCAATATAATACCTTCTCTTATCATTCCATCCATATTATATTTCATGAGTCCCACTTCATTTATTACTTCTTATCTTTTTTCAAAAACTCTTCTCTCAAAATCTCATAAAAAACTCTTCCAAAAATTCTTCTCAAAATCTCCTTTTTTAACATCTCTTCTCAACTTTCTCAAAATCTCTTGACTTTTGATCCTACATGGTATGTATTTAATGTGCGTCCACTTCATGTGTATTTCGCATGGAGACCCTAGAATGAAGATTTTGAACAAGCACATTATAGGCTTGGATTTGAGCTTGCTGGACCTTATTACGCACAATTGTTGGATATTAGGCCTTTCTCTAGTTGATTAATAATTCTTGAAAAGAAACATAAAAAATATCAAATACAAAATAATAAAGATTAAATAGCATAAATTTTAATATTTTTTATATAATATTTAATATATTCATCAGTTCTAATCATATAATAGAATCTTAGATCTAGAATTTTATATTATTTTATTTATATATTAATGTGATTGATTTATCTCTTTCACTATGATTTTGAAAAAATTTTGAAAGCTAACCCTAGAATCCTAGATTGATTTCCTTCAACGATCCCACCGACTAGCTCACTACCTCACCTAATATTTATTGGTGATGGACCAATCGATGAGTAAATAATTTTTATCCAATGATTCTCTAATCATGGTGCACCCAAACCTGATCTCTAATTCATGAAGCTCACCATGCTCGAAATATTGCATTAATCCTTAGTTAAGTCAGATCCACCATTTGCATGAATTGGATTCCTAATTGGGTCCCTCACCACATTCGGAATATTGAGCGCAACCCATACTCCAACTTGTAGCATCGAATGCCTAATAGACATGGTTGCATCTTTTTGGTGCAACTGAACCATTATAACTAGTCGAGAATAATCAACCCTGGAAAGGGCCTGTACATCTACAATGGTAGAAGGCCTATAACTTAATATTTTCTTAAAAAGATTTGATTTAGATCTCTTAGACATAACTTGACTTAGTCATAATAATTATGACTAATCTAATGGCATGGATTAGCTCAAATCATTAGCCCCCTTAAACAAAAACTAGGTCGACCCAAATGGCTAGGAAAGTGAGATCAGTAGAAGGGATATGCTATTAACTTGACAAGAATGTATTCAAGTCGAATAGCTCCTAATTAAAAATCAATCGATCATATCTATCAAACTTATCTTAGACATCGAATTATCGAACCAAAGCCGATGGGATTAGCCTACAATCCATGCTCGAACCTAGAACTAAATTAGGTTTTAACTTGATCAACCACATGTGTCTGTGAGTCGACCTTGACTCAGACTTAATCCTATTAGGTTGGTCAAATCTAAGCATTCTTGATCCCACCTAACCAAAACTTGATTTGGTTTGATCAACTGCTAGACCTAATTGAGCTATCCACACCCAAACCCAAATTTATGGCATCTCAGATCTAAAAATTTATAATTTTTAGATCTAATTAATTTTATAATCTTAATTCTTAATTAAGTTTGCGTTCATAAACAAAAACATGCATAAAAATTTTAGGATTTCAGAATCTAGGATTTTATAGAAAAATAAATTTTAATTTTTGATTAAGGGCAAACGTACAGCACCCCTACATGCTATAAGAGCATGCCATTGAATAGAAAGAGAGGGCCTTTAAACCCTTCTTACTCCTATGATCGGACAGTCAAGAGGAATGCCTTAATCAGAAATAACAATTACACCACAAAACTGTTAGATCTATAACATATATTGCATATTAAATTATAGATCTAATTATGCATGCTTTGTATACATCTCATGTATCAAAATTTAAATCTAATATATGCATGTTTTTAGATCTGATATAACTAATATAACATCTGAACAATAAAATTTTAATTGATCATATCATATAAAATTTTATTCTAGACAATTCATAGAATAATTCAATAAACCTAGTCTAGACATGCATCAAATATATCTCATGTATTTATAAAAATTTTAATCTACTAATTTCAGATTTGATCACATCTAATATGATATCTAAAATTATTAATATCAGATCATAAACATAAATTAAAAATTAGATTTAAAGTAGATCTAAAGAACTATAAATATAGCTTTAATATCAGTTGAAAGAAAAAAGCTAGTTTTTTATTGCAGGATCGATCTGATCTGATCAGATCAATAGCAAAAATTTTTAAAATTTTTTTATAAATTTTGATTAGATATGAGTTTTTGAATCTAATCCGTATGATCTGGTATTAAAAATAAAAATTAAATTAAATTAAAATAATTATTATTACCTGATTTGGGTAAACTATTTATCCTGATGATGAGTCAGCATCCAGGGTTCTAGATCTAGCCGTGCATGTACTCAACCTTTACCATAGTCTACTTAGGCTAATTCTAGATGTCTTCTCCTTCTGAATCTAATCTCTAAAGATGAGATTTAGATCTGATCTGTAGAGCCTTCAAAATGAATGTTGAAGGCTGTGCACTCATCTCACGAACATCGTCATCTCTTTACTTGATCCTTAGCATATATAGGACTTGGATTTAATTCCTACCCAACCTTTTGGGCATGGAATAGAGGAAGAAGAGCAGAGGAGATGGCATGGAATAGAGGAGAGGGTGGTAGCCTATTGGCACGGAGAAGGGAGAGATCAAAAATCCCTAGGGCGTAGGGTCCTTTTATAGAGTCCTATGCCAACACTAGAGTCCTATTTGATCAAGCAATGAAATTGCTTGATTAAATCAGATTTTAATCTAATATACCATGCCAAACACTAGGTCTCTACTTGGTTTTGTCATCCAAAATTCCTCAAAATTGCTGCACAAAAATTTAAGGAAGGAGGGGTGGTGCAAGCAACTAATCTCTAGAGTCTTTGATCTCATTAAGACTCTTTGACCTGGTCAAAATCAATTTGACTGGGTCAACTTTCTAATGAAAAAAAAATCTCATTTTTCATCGTAAGATCGTGCAGATCTGATCGATCTAGAATAATTTTTTCTAAAAATTTTTAAATGATCTAATCAAATCTGAGAGTTCTTAGATCTGTTCATGATGATCTGATATTAAAAATTAAAATAAAATTAAATCAGATTTAATTTCTTACCTTGTTTGGGTAATCTGATTATCCTATGATGATCCTAATCTTTTCTGAGATTCTGGAAGGAGCCATGCACGGACCTAGCCTCTACCGATATCCACTTAGGGAGGATCTGGACATCTTTTCCTCACGAATCTTTCCTCCAAAAATTAAATTTAAATCTAATCTGAAGAACCTTCAAAATAACTTCTGAAAGTAGCTTGCACATCTCACGAATACCATCACATAAATGCTGAACTCTTCACAAATTTAATTAGATCTTCTTCTCTAATTTGTGCCTAACTTTTGGCACATAAAAGAAAGGGAAAGAGAGGATCAGAGGGGGTGTGAAAGATGGAAGGGGTGGCAGCATATGGACGTGGCAATCAGAATTCTTCTTAAAGGCCTTATGCGTAGGAGCTTTTATGCAAGTCCCTTGCGCCATCTAGACTCCTAAGTGATCAAGCAACTTATTTTCTTGATTACCTAGGACTCCAATCTGATAGCCCACGTTGCGAACCTGATCTTTATCAAGTGTGGTCACCCAAAACTCCTCCCAAGTTGGCGAGAAGAAAGGATAAGGAGGAGTCCATGGCACATGGGACTCCTCCCTTCAAGAGTTTGATCCAAATCAAACTCAATTAGAAACCCAATCTAGGCACCACAAAAATTATGAAATTGGGCTGATCCAAAGTATGACTTGAGCCCAATCACATATCCAAAAATTAGAGCAAAATGATTTCCAAAAAATTTTCTAGAAGCCTCTGATCAGGTGACCCTCAATTTTCTCAATTAGGTCAACTTTTGACCCTAGTCCAATTGCACTATGAATGGATTTAATTTGTATAATTAATCTAACCTGGACAGATTCTAGTCAAATAAAAATAAACCAATCCAAAATACATGAATAAGTCAAATCAAATTTGGCTCGATTGTGATAAATCAGAAAGCTAACTAAAGAAAGAAAGTCAAGCTCAATCGTGTGCTAGCACGATTATCTTGAACCTGATTAGATCTAATCCAAATCAATCGAACTAGACTAGCTTAATTAATGACTTCCAGACTCAAACCCTTGTTTGTGTGATCTAGTTAGATTTAGTTTCATATGGTAATGAGATATATCGCGATCTCTATCATCGACATCATCGAAATACCTTTTAATGGACTAAAACTTTTCTGATTCATACAATTAGAATGATCGATCATCAAAATCATTCTAATTGCTTTCAAAATCCATCAGTGATATCTAGCAGTATATGGTGGCAACCTATTAGAATCGAAAGTGAATCTCTTGGTATAGTTACTTGTGTGATTGAATTTTTTTATCTTGAGCCCCGACAGAATTAGGGTTAAGATGAACTCATCAAACCCAACATCTATCATATGAATTAATCATTCGATTTAAATCCAATGTGAAATCCTAATAGAAAGTCTTTCTATCATCTTCACTCTACCATGGTCATGGGCTTAAGGATTCAATCTCATGATTATCATACGGCTACTCCTCATCTATCGAGGTAGATAGATCCCCTATTGGTGCAATCCAATTCCTACAATGAACATACTATAGCCAACATACACCTCAAGATTTTAAATGGATAGGAGATCGAGTTATGGTATAGTCAAACTATAACACTCTCAAGGTGAACTACCGATGCACCTCAGGTCAAAGAACTAGACACACCACTGTAGCATCGAGCCAGTTATTGATGAGAAGGTAGACTTTCTTATGACTGCTCGAGGTGGTCATGCTCAGTGCCCTCATTCTCTAACGAGTATCTGTACTCTCACTCTGGTATCTTCCTACCATAGACTCAAGACACATCTATCCTAAGAAAGTGATCATACACTTACCTTCTAGATCGATCACCATCCTCATGATGATCCTACGATCGAAAGCATTTTATGAGTTAATTATGAGAATTCATGTCTTAAATTTTTAACTCTTAAAAATATGAACTGTCATTACCATTAACTCAAAGGATGTATCACAGACACTTTAAGTACACACTATGATAGAAAATAACTCTTTTATTAATTTATAATTAAAATTATAAAATTGCCTTTAGAAGTGTATTATAAATGTTTAGCCAATCTAGCTTCTAGGACACACATCTAACACCTAATCCATATGGGGCGCACGCCTATGGTGACATGCACCCTCTCCTCTCTCATGAAAATACCTAGGGGCAAGCGCCCCTATAAAATCTCCAGGAGGTGCCTACCTCCCATGTTTTGTTTCCTACATCCAGGTCAATTTTTGACCCTTTTCCTAAAATATCAAAAAATTGGTGGGTCTTATCTTGTTCCCATCTAATGGATTAGAACCACATTTTTTTGACCTGGATAAGCTCTAGTCAGACTAGGACAAACCCATATAGGGTTTTCGGATTAGCTAAATCCAATTTGACTCAGTCAAAACAAATCAAAATAATTATAGAAGGAGAATGTTAGGCCCGATCTTATGCTAGCATGATTTTGTTGAAGCTAGTTAGATCTAATCTAAATCAATTAAACTAGGTTAGCTCAATTGATGACATCTAGATCTAAACCCTTATTTGCGTGATCCAGTTAGGTTCAGTTTCATATGGTAATGAAATATGTCACGATCTCTATCATCGATAGCATTGAAACATCTTTCGATGGATCAGAACATTTTCAATTCACTCAATTAGAATGATCGATCATTAAGATCATTCTAATTGCTTCCAAAATCAACCAGCGATACCTAGCAGTATATGGTGATAACCCATCAGAACTAAATGCGAACCTCTCGGTGCTGCTATCTATGTGATTGAATTCTTCTATCATGAGCTCCGACAGGATTAGGATTAAGGTGAACTCATCGAACCTAATACCCTGTCATATAATTGAATCATTTGATTCGAGTCCTATGTGAAACCCTAATAGAAAATTCTTTTCTATTACATCACACTGCCATGGCCATGGACTTAAGAACTCAATCTCATGATCATCATAGGACTACTCTACCAAGATTGATAGATCCCATCTTGATGCGATCCAGATCCTACAATGAATATGCTATAGCCAGCATATACCTCAGGATTCTGAATAGCTCGAAGATAGAGTTATGGTGTAGCCAAACTATAACAAATTCAAAGTGAACTATCAATGCACCTCAGGTTTAAAAACCAGACACACAACTGCAGCATCGAGCTTAGTCACCGATGAGAAGATAGACTTTCTTATGACTGCTCGAGGTGGTCATGCTTAGTGCCCTCATTCTTAACGAGTATCTATACTCTTGTTCTGATGTCTCCATACCATAGACTCAAGACTCGTCTACTCTAAGAAAATGATCGTACACTAATCTTTTGGATCAATCACCATCCTCATGATGATCCTATGATCGAGAGCAATTTATGAGTTAATTATAAAAATTCATATCTTAAATTTTTAACTCTTGAAAATATGAATTGTCATGTCTGTTGACTCAAAGGATGTATCACAGACACTTTTACACATAATGTGATAGAAGAAAATAATCTTTTATTAACTTTAAGTCAAAATTATAAAAATACCCCTAGAAAGTGTATTATAAGTGTAAGATAATCTGGCTTCTAGGGCACTCATCTAATAATAAAATCTTAATCAAATTAGAAATTAACTAGATCTAGATCTTAATCAATTCAGGATCAAATCTTCTATAGCGATTAGATCATCTCATCACCTAATTGGGTCAAATCTATTCGAATTAAATTCAATCAAATTTGATTGCATCATCATTACTCAATCAAATTAAGCTAATCAGCAATATAATTGCTAATTAATCCTTCAATAATGTTAGAGTTTCAATCCAATAGGATCCATAAAGATAGAGTCCCAATTTAGTGAGACTCCTGATCATAGAGTCCCAGTCTAGTGGGACTTTTGACCACAGAGTTTTAGACCATTGGAACTCTTGATCAAGCATCAGATTATGTAGGAACTCCTATTATGTATGACTATATAGGTTTTAGCGCTAAGCCGATAGCATAGGAACCAATTTTCTATACCAATCGATGTGACCATCTAGTAATGGTACCCAATGTCCGGATAGGCCAAATAGTTGCATCGCATCATTCATGAACCTATGGCATATGGTTGTCGTATAATTTATCCTCTTGATCTTAATGCTCAAAGGATGATCTAGGATTTACTGCCAATCCTAAAAATCATCCACATTATATTTCAAAATTTCAACATCCATCATATGGACTATCCCAACCAAGATTTTGCTAAATTAAAATATAGTGATGCATTTACTCCAACACTTGAAGGGGTCAATCCCATCTTGACTCGTATATCGACTAAACAAGTACTTGACTACACCTAGAAGCCTTCTATCATTGAATTAAAAATTTAGGTAGTCCAATATCAAAGTGCAGTTCATTGCTTGCAAGTCATCATGATTGTCTCAGATCTAAGGGAAACTTATATCTATATCCTTCATGAGCAACTCTTGGCAACAGAGAGCTTCACAGTTGGATCATGTTCAGTGAAATGTACCTCTATAATTCACCTGCATGCCATACTAGTATCTTTATACTCCTTGGTTAAGAGGACTACCAATGTATATGGCACATAATGACCTACACTCGATAACATTATCATCCTAGGTAACAACGTATCATTTGATCTTCGTTTGTCGAATCTAAATAGTTCTAAGAACTTCATCGCAGAAGAGTTCATTACAGAAAGATGCACAAGAGTGATAAAATATCTGAATAATAATTTTATTTATTCATAATTTAAGTATAATTTTATAATTAGCGCTACCATCTACAACCTAAATGATTAGCTTTAGAATACAATTTCCAACAAAAACATCACGTAAGTTAGATTAAATGGCACCAAGAGTCCTTCTGCTTGAAGGAACTCTAGTTGGTGCCACATCTAAGGTTCTCTCTCCCCATCCAATGGCTTATCAGAAAGAAAAATTAAAGAAAATTCAGAATAAATTAAGAGAAGTCGTATATATGATGTTCCGAAGGTAGAAATCAGTTTTTACATGCCTCTAGGACTCCTACATTAAGAGACTTATCTAGCCTCTTGATAAACCTATTGGATGGTTGATAAGTGCTTGGAAAAGGATGCTATTTGAAGAAAAATCAGATTTCTCTACCATAAGATCGATCTAATCTGATCAGATATATAGAAAAATTTTAAAAATTTTTTCTATAAAATTTGATTAGATCTAAGAGTTCTCAGATTTGTTACTAAAAATAAAAATTAAATTAAAACAGTAACAACTTTTGTTACCTGTTTGGATAAACCTTTTACACTGATGATGATCTAACTGCTGTAGAGGTTCTAGATCTAGCCGCACACGTGCCTGAGCTCTACCATAGTCCACTCAAGCTAGTTCTAGACATGCTCTCTTTCTAGATCTGATTACAAAAAATCAGATCTAATCTAGATCTATAAAGCCTTCAAAACAATCTCTAAAGGCTATGCGTTTGTCTTATGAACAGGATTGTCTCGCTCTGCACTTTGCACTAATTGGACTTGGTCTCTTCCTCACTGAAGTACCCAACACCTTGGGTGTGGAAGGAGGGAGAAGAGCAAGAGAAGGTGGTGTGGAAGAGGGGAGAGGTTGGTAGCCTTTGGGCATGGTGATTGAAAAAGCAAAGAACCCTAGAGTGCAGGGGTTCTTATGGAGACCCCTGCGCCACCTTAGAGTCCCAATCCATCATGCAATTGGTTTGTCTAATTTATTTTGATTCTAACCTTATCTCCACAACATAAACCTAATCTCCATAAGGTTTTTGTTGCCCAAACCATGGATAAAAGTGGCATCAATTAGAGATAGGAAGGAGGGTGGTGCAAGGCTTTTATCTCTTAGAGTCTTTGATCTCATCAAGACTCTTTGACCCATTCAAACCTATTTGAATGGGGCACCTCATCCCTTATCCATATGGGGCACACATCAAAGGGGGGATGCAGCCCTCTCTCCATGAAAATAATCAAGGGGCATGTGCCCCTAGAAAATTTTCAGGAGGTGCATGCCCTTTCCCTTCATTCCTACAATATGGGTCAACCTTTGACCCTTATCCAGTTTCCATTTTATGGGATTTAAGACAAGCCTTAATCAAGTCCCATCCAATGAAATTAAGACATGTCCTAATCAAGTTAAGACAAGCTTTGATTAGGCCAGTACTAGGTCTAATCCAAACAAGACAAATCCATATAGAGTTTTCGGGAGAGACCTATCCAAATTTGTTCTTTTGATTTTAGGACAAGCCTTGTTTTGATCAAGATAAGCCTATTCTAACTAGGACAAGCTCTAGTCAGACCAGCATAAACCCATATAAGACTTTTGGATGAACCAAATCTAATTTGGCTCAGTCAAGATAAACCAAAAAGACTACAAAAGGAGAATGTTAGGCTTAATTATATGCTAGCATATTTTTTTGAACCTAATTGGATCTAATCCAAATCAATCAAACTAGATTAGCTCAATTGATGACATCTAGATCCAAACCCTTGTTTGTGTGTTCCAGTTAGGTTCAATTCTATATGGTAATGAGTCATGTTGTGATGTCTATCATCAATATCATTGAAATACCTTTCGATGGATCAGAATTCTTTTGATTCACCAAATTAGAATGATCAATCATCAAGACCATTCTAATTGATCCCAAAATCTACTAGTGACACTGATAAACACGTAAAATATATGTATAAAAATATTAATTTATTATATTAATTTATCTTTATTCTTAAGAATTGATATTTTTATTTTATTTTTTATAGAAAAAAGATAATGGATGAAAAGAGCTCGATTTATGGGTCGTAATGAAATAAATTTGAAGTGAATCAGACTTAAAATGGATATAGAATGGAGTTTTGAAAGAAAAATAAAGAAAAAATGAAAAAAATATAAAAAACCTAAAAATTCAGCCCATTAGGCCCGCCAGTGCACTGACCGGATGGTCCATAAATTTTGCACAAACCGACCAGCTTAGCAGGAGGACCCAATCAGCAGCCGCCGCATGGCAGACCAAAACCTTTATTAGCCTTATCGAAATAACCTTGCGGCTTATAGGGGTGTTTTGGTAATTTTAGTGAAGCATAGCATGCAACGATTGGCAGAGGTCTTCCATATACCTGGTTCGTGCAGTCTACAACTATAGCACAAGCATGATTGGAGGGCAGCCATCCATCCTGCCTGAGATCCGACGGTCCATGTTGATTTTTGATTTGATTCGAAGAGATCTACCTTATTTTTGCATGATCGGATGGCCAAGAACCACGCCGGTCGGGATCCAATGGCCAAAAATTGTCTCCGACTTGATTCAAGAGATTAGAAGTGCCATCAGATGGTCAGAATTTAATCCTAGTCAAGATCCAACAGCTGTGAACAAATCAGAGCCCTATTTAAGCTATAGAAGTCTGCTTTTGATCAAATCTAAACCTTTGAGACCAGATCTGATGGCAGAAAATTATTCCAAGGAGCAAAATCCGATCCAGACTTGATTTCTTTTGTTTTTGTCTAATTTTAACCCAATTTCTCTTCTTTTCTCTCTATAGAAACCTCCCTAAAGCTCCCATAAGCCCTCATAAGCCTCCCCTTAGGGCAAGCCATTCTAAACCCCTCGAAAGCTCTTCAAAGCCTCTCTTTCCTCACCTAAACAACCAGCAAGCTCTCTCTCTCCCTAATTCTCTCTCAAATCCTTCTTTCTTCTTCCTTCCTTCTTTCTTCGTTTTTTCTTTAATAGACCATAAAAGCCTGCATCTTCACCTAAGTTCCTCCTCTGCTATGGATTCCTGCAACCAGTTGCTACCCAGATTCTTTAGCAAGACTTCAGGATGAAGATTTTAGCTCTTCGATGTTTGGTTGATCCTCTCTTTCTCAGAAGATCATTGTGATCTTATTTTGATGGTATTTTTTATTTTCCATCTTTTGTATCTTTTTATTATGCAATAAAGATTGGTTTTCTTTATAATTTTTTTGTCTTTATTTTCTTATAATTAATCTAGAATAGTTTATTATCCTTGGGATGAGCCATGATCTATGGGAATGGTTCGTGCTCTTGGAATAAATTATATTTAAATTAATTCTTGATTTTATATCTAAATCAATTTAGACTAGCCTATAACTTTAAGGGATGGGCTGTGATCTATAGATACAGACTGTGCTCTCTAAGATAGGTTATATCTTTATTGGTTAGATATTAATTAAAGTATATTAAAAAGTATACCAATTGTTAGATAAGTAATCAATCGAAATCCTAAGTATCCATCTCCATACTTACAACTCCTCTTTTAATTAATTTGCTATTTATTTATTTTCTTAATTAATTTTAGTAGTCTTTTATTAATTAATTTTTAATTAATCTTAATCTTGCTTTTAATTTATTTAAATATAATTAACATGATCTCTATGGATACGATCCCGACTCATCCTATCTATATAGTAGTGAGTTAGGTTTTATTTTTGACCGCCTACAACAGTGATCAAATTTTGGCATCATTGTCGAGGATCATGATTTAGTTACTTTAAATAATTAAAAAAATTAAAATAATTTCAAAGAAAATATATAAATAAATTTAAAAATTCTAAAAAAATTAAATTTAAAAAGATATATATAAAAAAAAATTCATTGACACCACATAAGCTGTTTAGGGTTTAGAGACCTAATCATATAACCTAATAAGTAAAACTATCAAATTTTAATTTGATTATTAAACTTTACTTGGACATCTTAACTTTTTGCATCTCATCTTCATAAGACATTTTAAGGGCACTAAATCCAATTAAACAAGATAAGGTGAGGATTTGATCATCCTTCCTTAGCCCAAAAATCATAAACCTTCATATTGTATTAACTCAAGCCTTTTATTTTTAAAATCAATTAGATGTTGGCTCCTAAGAACACTCGAGCTCATTAGGACAAGGAATCCTAAAAGTTGGACCGGGTTAGGATTAGTCAATTCAATTGGTATCTAGGCAAGTGGTTCAGGGATGACTGGGTCCGAAGAAAGATGGTTTATAATTGATTCTATTAGCTTACTTGGTCAAGAACAATTGGTGTCTAAGGCGAGCAACAGGGGGACTCCCACTGACCTTATACTTACCTGATCAATTGAGTGGCTGATTCTTTACCTGGAGGGCTTGAAGGTGACCTTAGCAGTTAGGAGCTGTCAGATCTAAAGTGACCCTTAGCAAGGATTGATTGTATAACTTGATTGCTAACCCACAAATATTAAACTAAATAAAACTCCTCTCATCTATTTTTTAGATTTAGGATTCCCTAGGTTCTTATCTTTCAAATTTGTTGCATCTTTATGTGTTTGCTCTAAGCTATAATTATGGGATATTTATTTGGGCATTATTTATCATGACCTAAAATTTAACCCCTAGATCCTGAAATTAAACAAATCCTTAGAGCTGTTAAACCTAGAATTATGGCTACACCTTTTCGCCAATCTAGAGAATATTTTATCCCTTCTTCTTACACCTATGACCCCTATACACCAATGTATGGAACTAATAGTAGTGGAATCTATTAGGCTGAAAACTCCATAAATATCCATAATAAGATAAATAAGTTGTCCCAGAAACTTGACCGTCTATTAAATATGAGACACTCTGCTGCCTTACCTTTGCATGTATGTGACATATGTTCAAGTCCTCACCACCTAGTTAGTGAATGTCCAGCTATATATCGACCTTGGGAATTTGCGCATGAGCAAAATTATCAAACCCAAACCCAGACTATCAATTATTATAATCCTTACTCCAACACCTACAATCTAGGTTGGAAAAACAATTCAAATTCTTACAGGATACCACAACCAGCAATTAATTATGACCTAGTTATCCAACGAAAACTTATACAGCATACCAATATCAAAATGATCAGCAACCTTCTTCAAGTGCCTATAGTGAGGTATTTAAAAAAAATATTATAAGAATTAAAGGAGCTTAATATAAAAATTCAAATCAACCACTCCCAAACTCAATCAGTAGTGTTTGGGATAAACCCCACTCCCATCGAAGTCCAGTCTGATGCTTAGCCTAATGTAACTGGTAATCACGGAAGAGCTTCGATCGAAAATTCTTCCTCCAACGGTAGATCCCCTTCAGACTCCTTCAGCAGCCAAATTCCTCTAGGAACCAAACCCCTCCTGGACTCCTCCAGCGGCCGAACTCCTTCCAAACTTCTTCTTCAGTCAAATTTCTCTAGGAGCCAAACTTCTCTCAGACTCCTCCAATGGTCGAACTCCATCCAGACTTCTCCTTCAGTTGGATTCCTCCAGGAGCCAAACTTCTTCCGGACTCCTTCAACGGCCGAACTCCTCCAGTGGTCGAACCCCTTCTGGACTCCTCTAGAGGCCAAACCCCTTTCGAAGTTCTCTATCAGTCAGACTCCTTCCGAACTTCTCCTTCAGTCAAACTTCTCCACCAGTCGGACTCTTTTTGGACTTCTCCATCAGTCAAACTTCATCCAAATTTCTCCAGCAGATTACTTTCAGATTTTAAGTAGTATTCCTTCTGGATGATCTCCTCTAGCCGTATTTTCTTTAGGAGTCCGAACTCTTCTGAAATTCATATATATCAAAGCTCTTCACCAATAAACGCCTGCTTTCTCTGAACTTCAACTATTAAATCTCAACGAAAGAACACATCACAATAATGGACACTTCTCTCCATAACAATCTCCATGTTGTCCCAAGCAGTCCACTATCGGATGGTTATGACTGTCATTTATTAGTCTGCTACAGGCAATCCCACTATCAGACGGTTATGACTGTCATTATTAATTTACTACGGACGATATCTCTCTCCATAATATATTTTACGTGACCCTGAGCAACCCACGATCGGATGGTTACAGTTGTCACTATCAGTCTACTCCAAACTCCATCTATAAAAAGGATCCTCTAGATATATTTTCTCTAAGCTCTCTTATCCTTTCCAAAACTCTACTAAATTTTTTTCTGAGCACTTTATTTTTGTTGGCTAGAAAAGCTGATTTGATCATCGGAGGATCCTACCGAAGCCATCACCACCGACTCCGGATGAAACTTTATTTTGTAGGTCACTGATGGTGATCTCTTCTTCTCCAACTCCAGCTCGTTCCGACGTCAACCAATTTCTGCACCAATAGGATTGGCGCTAGAGGAAGGGCTCTCTATTTTTGAGGTACCCTTATTCTTAAAGGAGTGCTCAGTCAACCCTATGGATCTTCTTCTTTAAGGTTCATCTCCATCCTCTTCCTCCATCCTAAGAAATGCCTCCAAAGAAGGTGACTACCCGAAGATCTACCGCTTCTGCCATCAGATTTGAGCTAGATCCATCCGCTCCTACTCCATCATCGGTGCTTTAATCTTCTCCTCCATCGGTGGTCATGGTAGATCCGAAGTAGTTTAACCTACTGATGCAGTAGGTTCAGGACCTCACCAAAATGGTGCAGGCCATGCGGCAGCCTTCGTTGGTGATTTCAACAGAAAACCCCCCATCGAGATGTCAAGAATCGATCCCAAGAAAGAGCACTTCGGCTGACATACCCATTACCCCTGGAAAGGAGAAATAGAGAGCAAAGGATCCTTGTTTGGATCCTAATTTTTCTCCGAAAGAGATCTTCTCCATCTACAGTCGAAAGCCTTCCAAGATCTACGATCGAGATGACATCCTCAATCAAAAACTATAGGAGATGGACTGGTGGATTAAGAAACTCTACCACATCGCCTCGGCTCACCATGATGACATCCACATCGATCTCCATTTCTCTCTTCGAATTATGCAAGAGTTCATTCCGCTGAACTTCAAGCTTTCTCAATTTGAAAGCTACAATGGAACCTCTGATCCGATCGATCACCTGGAGGCCTTTCAAATCATGATGCTACTCCATGATGCACCAGACGTCATCTTATGTCGAGCTTTCCTATCTACCTTAAAAGGAGCAGCAAGAGACTAGTACTCAATACTTAAGCTAGGTACCATCTTTTTCTTCGATCAAATGAGCCACTAGTTTGTGGCTCGCTTTGTCAGCAGTTGACATCCCTATCGAGATTTGGATTTCTTGATGAATATCAAGAAGAAGGAGGGAGAATCTATATGAGCTTATGTCATCCGATTTAATGCTGCCTCATTGGAGGTCTAAAACCTAGACTAGTCTATTGCAATAGTCGTACTCAAGGATGGCCTTCAGAAGAATGATTTGTTGTTCTTCCTAAAAAAGAAGTACCCTAGAGACATTGCCGATTTGCTAGCTCGGACTGAAGGATATGTTCGAGTGGAAGAAGCCTTCAAGTTCAAGTATGAGGACATTACTGGAGAGCGACGGACGGGCGAGTCTAATAAACTCGCAACTGATGGAGGGTCGAGTGAAGTTCAGCCATGCTCACGGACTCCCCTCGAGTGCAAGCGAGCCCAAATTCCTCCTTGAGCTCATCGTCAAAGAAGCCCCGACATAAGGGCACGACGAAGTTCTCCCTCCAGAAGGTTTCACAACTACGTCCTCCTCAATGCTCTACAAACATCGATCTGAAGCAAGAAAAGATCGATCGAGGGCACTACCACAGCCAGAACTATCAAGGAGGGAGGAATAATAAGAAGATCGACCATCTCTCGACATCATCAACACTATTACTAGGAGACTTAGTGCTTCGACGAGCTGCCATCTCTTAGCCTCTGAGCAAGAAAAAGCTTGTCTCAAATTGGAAAGGCCCATATGAAATAGAGGAGGTCATTCGATCCGAAGCTTATCGCCTGAAGAAGCTTGGAGGAACAACGCTCCCACGACCTTGGAATTCAAAAAATTTGAAAATGTACTGCCAGTAATTTTTCTTCAATAAAACTCCTCCATTTTAATATTATTATTTTTTGGTGCAAAAACTATGTGATGATAGGAAAGAAGCAATCAAAAGTGGCCATATTAGGAATGAGAGAAGAACCTTATCCTAATGTGAGCAAAATCGAAGACCTCATTCATTTTAGACGAGATGAGTCCTGACAATGGTTCTTATATGCCCCTACAATCCATTAGGAATAGGAGGAGAACCTTATCCTAACGTGAGCAAAATCAAAGGCCTCGTTCATTTTAGACGAGATGAGGGGAGAGGCCCTAACAATGGCCCTTATATGGCCCTATAGTCCATTAGGAACAGGAGGAGAACCTCATCCTAACATGAGCAAAGTCGAAGGCCTCATTCATTTTAGATGAGATAAGGGAGAGGCCCCGACAATGGCTCCGACAATAGCTCCGATAATGGCCTTATGTACCCTACATCCATTAGGAATAGGAGGAGAACCTCATCTTAACGTGAGCAAAGTCGAAGACCTCATTCATTTTAGATGAGATAAGGGGAGAGGCTCTAACAATAGTCCTTATGTATCCCTACAGTCCGTTAGGAATAGGAGGAGAACCTCATCCTAATATGAGCAAAGTGGAAGACCTCGTTCATTTTAGACGAGAATGATGAAAAAGGCCCTGACAACTGTCCTAATGTGCTCCTACAGTCCGTTAGAAATAGGAGGAGAACCTCATCCTAATGTGAGCAAAGTTGAAGGCCTCATTCATTTTAGATGAGATGAGGGGAGAGGCTCCGACAGCAGCCCTTATGTGCCTCTTATAGCCCATTAGGAATGGAAAGAGAACCTCATCCTAATGTGAGCAAAGTTGAAGGCCTCATTCATTTTAGATGAGATGAAGGGAGAGGCTCTGACAACAGTCCTAATGTGACCCTATAGCCCGTTAGGAACAAAGTTGAAGGTCTCGTTCATTTTAGACGAGGTGAGAGGAGAGGCTCCGACTTGGATGGAGATAAGATCTCCCCCCAAGCCTTAACTTCAATAGGAGATAAGATCTCCTACAATCTCGGCTGGAGATAAGATCTCCCCCAATCTTCAACCTCAACAGAAGATAAGATCTCCTACAACCTCGACTGAAGATAAGATCTTCCCCAAGCTTCAACCTCAATAGAAGATAAAATCTCCTACAACTTCGACTGGAGATAAGATCTTCCTCGAGCTTCAACCTCAATAGGTGATAAGATCTCCTACAACCTCGGGTGGAGATAAGATCTTTTCCGAGTTTCAACTTCAATAGAAGATAGGATCTCCTTCAACTTAGGCTGGAGATAAAGATCTCCTCCGAGTTTCAACCTCGATTGGAGATAAGATCTCCCCCCCAAGCTTCAACTTCAATAGAAGATAGAATCTCCTTCAACCTCAATAGGAGATAAGATTTTCTACAACCTCAACTTGAGATAAGATCTTCTCCGAGCTTTAACTTCAATAGGAGATAAGATCTCCTACAATCTCGACTAGAGATAAGATCTCCCCCGAGCTTCAATTTCAATAGAAGATAGAATTTGCTTCAACCTCAACTGGAGATAAGATCTTTCTCGAGTTTCAACCTTGGTTGGAGATAAGATCTCCTCCGAGCTTCAACTTCAATAGGAGATAAGATCTCCTACAACCTCGGTCAGAGATATGATCTCCCTCGGGCTTCAACCTTGGCTGTAGATAAGATCTTTCCTGGGCTACTACCTTAACTAGAGATAAGATCTCCCCTAAACTTCAACTTCAATAGAAGATAGAATCTCCTACAACCTCGGTTGGAGATAAGATCTTTCCCGAGTTTCAACCTCGACTGGAGATAAGATCTCCCCCGAGCTTCAACTTCAATAGAAAATAAGATTTCTCTTAACCTCCATGAGAGACAAGATATCTTTCGAGCTTCAACTTCAATCGAAGATAAGATCTCCCCCGAGCTTTAACCTCAATGGGTGTAGAGCCCTTAAAATAACTTCAGCAGTCATCTTTTCTATACTCCCTTCTTTCAAATTTTGAACTAGAGAGTGGGGTGACTAGTATTGGGGATAAACTTTGCTCCCACCGAAGTCTAGTCCGATGCTTAGCCTAATGTAACTGGTAATCATGGAAGAGCTTCAATCAAAAATTCTTTCTCTAGTAGCCGAACCCCTCCAGACTCCTTCAGCAGTCGAATTCCTCTAGGAGTCGAACCACTCCAAGACTCCTCCAGCGATCAAACTCCTCTAAGAGCCGAACTTCTTTCGAACTTCTCCTTTAATCAGATTCCTTCAGGAGCCAAACTTCTCTTGAACTCCTCCAGCAGTCGAACCCCTCTCGGACTCTTCCAACAGCCAAACTCCTTTAGCGATCGAATCCCTTCTGAACTTCTCCATCAATCAGACTCCTTTCAAACTTCTTCTTCAACCGAACTTCTCCACCAATTAGTCTCCTTCTGGACTTCTCCATTAGTCAAACTCCATCCAAATTTCTCCAGTGGATTACTTTCAAATTTTAAGTGGTATTCCTTCTAGATGATCCCCTCTAGCTGTATTCCCTTTAGGAGTCTGAACTCCTCTGAAATTGATAAATATCAAAGCTCTTCACCAACCAATGCCTGCTTCCTTCAGACTTCAACAATTAAATCTCAATGAATGGGCACATCATGATAATGGACACCTCTCTCCATAACAAACTCTACATGGCTCCGAGCGATCCACTATCAAATGATTATGACTGTATTTATCAGTCTGCTATAAATGACCCCACTATCGAATGGTTACGATTGTCATTTATCAGTCTGCTACAGATGACCCCACTATCGGATGGTTACGACTGTCATTATCAGTCTACTATGGATGACACCTCTCTCCATAATAAATTTTATGTGGTTCCGAGCAGCCCACGATCTGATGGTTATGATTGTCACTATCAGTCTGCTCCAAACTCCGTCTATAAAAGGGATCCTTCAGATACATTTTCTTTAAGCTCTCTTCACCTTTTTAAAACTCTACTGAATTCTTTCTTGAGCACTCCATTTATGTTGGCCAGAAGAGCTGACTTGATCGTCGGAGGATCCTATCGGAGCTACCACCACTGACTTTGGATGGGACTTTATTTTGCAGGTCACCGACGGTGACCTCTTCTTTCCTAACTTCAACTCGATCCGACGTCAACTAGATTCTACACCAATAAGTAGAAATACAAGTTAATCAGTTAACTACTACATTTAACAGTTAGGAGGAGGAAGAATTATCAAATCAGCCCATAATTAACCCAATAGAGCAATATATGGTTGAGAGTTCCAATGTTAATGAAACCCTTATAGAACAACCCAGTATACAAATTAAAAACTATTTTGAGGTGGATGAACCTAAAAATGTAATTAAGGAAGCTACCCTTAGAATTATTTCTCAAGACCTAGTGCATATACGTTTGGATCCTTTTAGAGTGGATAATTTTAATATAGATGAATATACTGAAAATGAAAATACATTATTAGAGCCATCCAATTTTAGCACCACTTCCTCATGGGCTGAGAAATATAAATCAATACCTGCTCCAATAGCTTCTCCTCTAGAATCACCACCACCTCTAGAACTAAATCCATCCTTGGTCACACCTAAGTACGCATGTTTAGAATTAAGTGACACCCTTCCGATACCCATTACATTAGACTCAACCTTTACCCTAACATCTAAATTCATGAGCATACTAAAAGAACAAATAGAAAAAATTCTCAGTAAACAAGAGTCTATGAATGGGTTCATAAATTATTTTCTTAAAATTAAAAAAATAAAATTGACTAAAAATGGGACTGTGAGTTACTTTCTATAGATTGATGAGAATATATTGAAATTTATCAATAATGAGATCGCAAGCCATCTTTCTGTGATTGGCAATCCAAAACCATTGAAATTTGTCAATCTAATTTTTGACACTAGATAGACAGAGTCGCCTGGTGTGGCTGAAGATCTTAAACTTAGCGCTTGTTGGGAGGTAACCCATCATTTTATTTTTTAGATTTCAAGTTTTTTAGTTTTATCTTTTTATAGAAAACTAATAAAGACGATCGTCCAAAGTTAGGGGGAGCACATCAAAACATCTTATATAAACTTGATGAAATATACTAAGGACTTGCAAATAATTAACTAGGTGGTATCCCACCTTGATAAATATTTTTATGTTTTCTCTTCTTCCATTGAGGACAATGGAAATTAAGTTGGAGGGAAGGATAACTAACTTTAAACTTATGAGTTCTCAAGTAAGATTTGAAATAATTAGCTTTATATACCGAAACTTTGTTTTGATTTAGTGTTAATTAGGCACTCTAATCAATGAGTGATTAATGGTCTAGATAATTTTAGAGATACTGAGGAGTAAATTATTAAAAAAATCTAATAAATTGAAGGGTTTAGACCAGATCAAATTTTAAGAGTGATTCTAGAACCTTCTTCTTACTAATCTCAATAAAGAATCTACTTCATGAGAGTTGGATGGGAAGGTCAAACTATGCAAAAGTATCCCTTAAAATCTATTTATAAAAAAAGAAAAAATAACAAACACTGGTTTTTCATTGAGTAATCGAGCCTCTTTGTCTAAGTAAGCATTGTGGTTTGCATAAAAAAGATGGGCAGTGTAAATTAAAAAGAGGTTTAGCATGGTCTCACTAAGTAACCAGCCCTCTTTGCCTAAGTAAGCATTGTGGTTTGCATGAAAAGATGGGGATGCAAGAATCTAAAAAAAGAAAAGTGGATAATAAGGGGAGTAAATTGCAAGAAAGACAACAAACCTAGCTCATTCCAAGTTAGAGGATTTAAAGAGTAAAGTGGAAAGTTGGTGAAAGAAGATCTCTAAAAATTTCTATGGCTAACACTCAAACCACTAATTGGATCGAATTAGTAATCTAACGACGTACCTCTTTAATGGTTTGATCAGGTACCAGCTATCTTTAGGAGTGTCTAAATCTAACTTTTACTTTAAGGCTAAGTCGGTATATATTGCTAATTTATTTGCTTTACTTGAGGATGAGTAAAGTATAAGTTAGGGGGTGTGATAAACACATAAAATATATGTATAAAAGTATTAATTTATTGAATTAATTTATCTTTATTCATAATAATTAATACTTTTATTTTATCTTTTATAGAAAATAAGATCATGAAAGAAAAGAGCTTGATTTATGGGTCGTAACAGAATAAATTTGAAGCAAATTAGACTTAAAATGGACCCAGAATGGAGTTTTGAAGAAAAAATAAAGAAAAAATAGAAAAAAAATATAAAAAGCCCAAAAATTCAGCCCATTAAGCCCGTCGGTGCATGGTAGACTGACCGATCGATCCACAGATCTTTCATAGATTGGCTAGCTCAATAGGCGAAGCCAATCAGCAGCTGCCCTGTAGCAAACCAAAACCTTTACAGGGCTTATCGAAATAACCTCGTGGCTTACAGGGGTGTTTTGGTAATTTTTGTGAAGCATGGCGCGTAGTGATTGGCGGAGGTCTTCTATGTGGCCGATTCGCACGGTCTACAGCTACAGCACAGGCTCGATCAAATGACAGCCATCCATCCCGCCTAAGATCTGATGGTCCACGTCGATTTTCGATTTGATTCGAAGAGATCCAGTTGATTTTTGCACAATAGGACAGCCAAGAACCACATAGGTTGGGATCCAATGGCTAAGAATTGTCTCTGACTTGATTCAGGAGATCAGAAGCACCATCTGATAGTTAAAATTTGATCCTAATCAAGATCCAACGGCTATGAACAGATCAGAGCCCTATTTAAGCTACAAAAGTCTGATTTTGGTAAAATCTGAACCATTGAGACCCAATCTGATGGCAGAAAATTATTCTAAAAAGCAGAATCCAATCTAGACTTAATTTCTTTAGTTTTTATCTAATTTAAATATAATTTCCCTCCTTTTCTCTCTATAGAAATCTTCCTAAAGCTCCCATAAGCCCTCATAAGCCTCCCCTTGGGGGAAGCCCTTCTAAACCACTCTAAAGCTCTTCAAAGCCTCTCTTTCCTTAACTAAACAACTAGCAAGCTCTCTCTCTCCCTAATTCTCTCTCAAATCCTTATTTCTTCTTCCTTCCTTCTTTCTTCTTTTTTTCTTCAACAGACCACAAAAGCTTGCATCTTCACCTAAGTTCCTCTTCTGCTGCAGATTCCTGCAACCAGTTGCTACCCGG
Organism: Cocos nucifera; assembly: GCA_006176705.1. Classification (NCBI taxonomy): domain Eukaryota; kingdom Viridiplantae; phylum Streptophyta; class Magnoliopsida; order Arecales; family Arecaceae; genus Cocos; species Cocos nucifera. Next base: position 154,569 of record QRFJ01000764.1, read on the forward strand.
ATTCTTCAGCAAAACTTCAGGATGAAGATTTCAACGAGAAGCTCCCTGATATTTGGCTGATCCTCTCTTTCTCAAGAGATCATTGTGATCTTATTCTGGCAGTGCTTTTTATTTCCTATCTTTTGTATCTTTTTATTATACAATAAAGACTGGTTTTCTTTATAATTCTTTTGTGTCTTTATTTTCTTGCAATTATTCTGGAATAGTTTAATATCCTTAGGATGAGCCATGATCTATGAGTATGGTTTGTACTCCTAAGATAGATTATATTCAAATTAATTTTTGATTTTATATCTAAATTAATTTAGACTAGCCTATAACTTTAATGGATGGACTGTGATCTAAGGATACAGACCATGTTCTCTAAGATAGATTATATCTTTATTGGTTAGATATCAATTAAAGCATATTAAAAAGAATACCAACTATCAGATATGTGATCAATCAAAATCCTAAGAATCCATCTCCATACTTGCAGTTCCTTTTTTAATTAATTTGCTATTTATATATTTTCTTAATCAATTTAAGTAGTCTTTTAATTAATCAATTTTTAATTAATATTAATCTTACTTTTAATTTATTATTTAAATATAATTAACACGATCCCTATGGATATGATCTCGACTCATTCTATCTATATAGTAGTGAGTTAGGTTTTATTTTTTGATCGCCTACGATAGCGATCAGACACCTAATAGTATATGGTGGTAAACTATCAAAATCGAAAATGAACCTTTCGGTGTAGCTATCTATTGAAGAAAAAAAACTTATTTTTTGGATTAGGTTCATTTAGATTTGATTGGATCAAGAGGGATATTTCAAAATTTTTTTTCTAAGATCCTTATCAGATCTGAGACTATTCAGATATGATCTTATTGATCTGATAAAATAAATTAAAATAAAATTTTAATTTAATTTAATTTAATTATATCTTTATTTTGGATAATCTAATTATCCTATGATGATTCTGATGTTTTTCTGAGATTTTGAATGTAGCCATGCAAGCGCTTGACCTCTACCGGTATCCACTCAGGTAGCATCTGAAGATCTTCTCCTTCTTAATCAATCTTTCAAAAATCAGATCTAGATCTGATCTTGAAGATCTTCAAAAACTCTTTTGAAGAACAACCATTATCTCTTGCAGTAGTGCTGCCTTCTTCCTTTTCTGTCGCCTTTCATTTGCTTGGATCGCAGCTAACTCATACCCAAAATCTCCTGGGCATAGAGAGGAGAGAGAAGACTAGAGGATGGTGTGGAGGAGGGAGAAAAGTTTTGTGATGTGGGCTAAAGACAGAAGCTCTAATGCTAGGCGCAGATAGGATTTATATAGACCCTGCTGCGCCACGCAATGCCACATCATCCTGGCCAATCATGGTTCTTTGTGCAATTAGATCTAAATCTGATTGATGGGATGACATCATCTGATCTAATTAGATTAGAGTTTCTCAAAACTCTCCTTAGATGGCACCAAGATTGGATCAAACAAGTCTTCTTGGTGCCATCTAGTTTGATTCCCTTGCCTGTCTACTTTTTAGTAGGGGGACAAAGCCCTAGGTTCTCTCCTATGGATGCATGACACATAGGCAGATGTCTAAGTGTCAAAGGTCAATATTTGACCAAAGTCCAAAGACAAGATTTAGTAGGTGACGAAAAATGGTAGGTGTTGTCTCAAATTTATTTTATAAATTAAGACAATCTTTTTTTAATCTGGATAAATTTTAGTCAGACTTTGTAAAGGTTCTTGAGTGAGTCCAAACATATTTGGCTCAGTCAAGATAAGTTTTAATGATACACGATTTCCCTGAACCTAATTGAATCTTAATCAAATCAATTGAACTGGGTTAATCCAATTGATGATATCCAGATCCAAATCCTTGTTTGTGTGATCTAGTTAGGTTCAGTTTCATATGGTAATGGGATTTGTCATGATCTCTATCATCAATATCATCGAAATATCTTTCGATGGATCAGAACTTTTCTAATTTAGATAACTAGTATGATCGATTATCTAAATCATTCTAATTGCTCCCAAAATCCATTAGTGACACCTAGTAGCATATGGTGGCAACCCATCAGGACTAAAAGTGAACCTCTCGATATAGTTTTCTATGTGATTAAGTTCCTCTATCTTGAGCCTCGATCGGATTAGGGTTAAGGTGATCTCGTCAAACCCTAATATCCATCATATGAATTAATCATTCGATTCAAATCCAATATGAAAATTCTAATAGAAACTCTTTCTATTATTTCACTCTGCCATGGCCATGGGCTTATGTACTTGATTCTCATGATCATCATAGGGCTACTCCTCATCTATTGAGGTAGATAGATCCCTTATTGGTGCAATCCAATTTCTACAATGAACATGCTATAGCTAACATACACCTCAGAATTTCGAATGGCTAGGAGACCGAGTTATGGTGTAGTCAAACTATAATGCCCTCAAGATAAATTGCCGATGCACCTCAGGTCAAAGAACTAGACACACCACTGTAGCTTCGAGCCAGTCATCGATGAGAAGGTAGACTTCCTCATGATTGCTCGAGGTGGTCACGCTCAGTGCCCTCATTCTCTTATGAGTATCTGTACTCTCACTTCGGTGTCTTTACACTATATACTCAAGACTCATCTATCCAAAAAAAGTGATCGTACACCAATCTTTTGGATCAATCACCATCCTCATGATGATCCTTTGGTCGAAAGCATTTTATGAGTTAATAATAAAAATTCATGTCTTGAATTTTCAACTCTTGAAAATATGAACTATCATTGTCATTAACCAAAGTTATGTATCACAGACACTTTGAAATATATACTATGACAGAAAATAATCCATTTTATTATTTATAGTCAAAATTATAATTTTACCCTTAGAAGTGTATTACAAGTATTAGCCAATCTTGCTTCTAGGGTACACATATCTAACAAACTCCAACTTGTCCTAAAGCCAATTGGCTACAAATCTAAGTCCCATCTTCTCAAGGTGGGCTTCGATCTTCTACTGGCCCGACGGCTTTGTGAGTGGGTCTACTGCATTATCTATGGAGTCAACTATCTTGACCTCAACATAATCTTTCTCGAGGTAATCGTGGATGAGGTGATATCGCTGCTCGATGTGCTTGGATTTTTGATGAGACCTCGACTCCTTAGCTAGGTCTATGGTGCCATTATTATCACAGTATAGAGGAATAGCATCCATCCAGTTGTGTACTGAGCCTTTAGAATCTTTCATAGAAAGCTCAGTAGTAACCAGCATATTCATAAGCTCGATTAGAGCATTTTGAAGTTTATGCATATGGAAGTTCATGATGAACTGCCCATACGCATCAGTCAAGGATTGCAGAATTATATCATTCTACAGATCCTAGTCTAACTTCACTCCGAGCTTCTCAAGCTCTTCCAAGTCCTTGATCATCATTAGATAATGATGTTGGACTGATTGCCTATCACACATTTTAGCTTTAAACAGTCATTTAGTGATCTAATATTTGACTGCACGATTCTATTCACCAAACAACTCTTACAGGTGAGCCAACATTTGGTGGGCAGTCTTGATATCTTCATGTTGATGCTGAAGCTCATCAGACATCAAGCCCAACATATAGTATCTAGTCTTATTATCTTCATCCATCCATTTATCAAGAGATGCTCTCTATTCAGCGGACAGACGAGTTGGTAAGGTGGAGGTATCCTAGTCCAATAAATGAGTCAACTTCTCGAAACCTAAAATAATTTTAATGTTTTGGAGCCAATTCTTGTAATTGGGTCCAGTCGGTCTATGGGTGTCCAGGATATGGGTTATTGGGTTGGACACAGATATTTTTTTTTCCATAGAGAGTCAAAATTTTTAGTTAGATTTTATAATTAAGATCTGACCAATTTATTTAGGGGTTTGATTTTTAAATAAATTAGCTCTCACTATTTTCTTGGATCTCTACACTCCCTCTATAGAGATGTGAAAATCTCCACGATTATTGATTTCTAGTGGGTGGTGTAGTCCAATAAATTGACTCATCACCTCATCTAATAATTATTGGTGATGGATTAGCCAATAAGTGAATAACTCTTGTCCAATGATTCTCTAATCATGATGCACCCAGGCTTGATCTCTAATTCATGAATCTCATCGTGCCCGAAATATTGATCCATTCTATAATTAAGTCAGACCCATCATTTGCATAGATTGGATTCCTAATTGGGTCTCTCATCGTATCCAGAATATTGAGCCCAATCCATCCTCCAGCCCATAGCATCCAATGCCTAATAGACATGGTTGCATCTTTCCGATGCAATTGAACCACAGTGACCAGTCGAGAACAATCAACCCCGAAAAGAGCCCGCACATCCACAATGGTGGAAGACCTTAGACTTAATCTTTTCTTAGGAAGATTTGATTTAGGTCTCTTTAAATTCGACTTGACATAGCCATAACCATTATGACTAACCTAGTGGCATGGGTTAGCTCAAATTGTTAGCCACCTTAGATCAGGACTGAGCCGACAAATATGGTTAGGTAAGTGAGATCGATGGAAGGAATATGCCATTAACTCGACAAGAATGCATTCGAGTCGAGTAGCTCCTAATTAAAAATTAGTCGATCGTATCTGCCAAACTTATCTTAGATACCAAATTGTTGAGCTAGAATCAATCGGGTTAGCCTACAATCTAGACTCTAACCACTGAGCCTAATTAGTCTTAACTTGATCGATCACTCATGTGACTCGACCTTGACCCAGACTTAATCCTATTAGGCTGGTCAATTTAAGCACTCTTGATCCCATCTAACCAACTTTTGATTCGTTTTGATCAACTGCTAAACCTAATTGAGCTATCCTAGCCCGAACCCAATTTTATGAATATATCTTAGATCTAAAAATTTTAAATTTTAGACCTAATATGTTTCATAATATTAATTTTTAATTAAGTTTAGGGTTCATAAATAAAACATGTATATAAAATCCTAGGATTCTAGGATCTAGGTGTTAGATATATGTGCCCTAGAAGCCAGAATTGGCTGACACTTGTAATACACTTCTAGGGGCAAAATTATAATTTTGACTATAATTAATGAAATGGGTTATTTTCTATCACACCTGTGTATTTAGTGTCTGTGATACATCCTTTGAGTTAATGGTAATGATAATTCATATTTTCAAGAGTTGAAAATTTAAGACATGAATAATCATTATTAACTCATAAACAGCTCCCGACCATAGGATCATCACGAGGATGGTGATTGATCCGGAAGGTTGGTGTACGATCGCTTCTCTTTAGTAGATGAGTCTTGAGTCTACGGTGTGGAGACACCGAAGCGAGAGTACAGGTACTCGTTAGAGAACGAGGGCACTGAGCGTGACCACCTCGAGTAGTCATTAGGAAGTCTACCTTCTCGTCAATGACTGACTCGATGCTGCAGTAGTGTGTCTGGTTCTTTGACCTGAGATGCATCGGCAGTTCACCTTGAGGGTGTTATAGTTTGACTACACCATTACTCGGTCTCCTAGCCATATGGAACCCTGAGGTGTATGTTGGCTATAGCATGTTCATTGTAGGAACTGGATTGCATCAAGATGGGAATCTATCTACCTCGGTGGTAGAGGAGCAGCCCTATGATGAATCATGAGAATCAAGTCCAGAAGCCCATGGCCATGGTAGAGTGAAATAATAGAAAGAGTTTCTATTTAGATTTTCACATTGGACTCGAATCGAATGATTACATCATATGACAGAGACTAGGGTTTGACGAGTTCACCTTAACCCTAATCTGATCGGGGCTCAAGATAGAAGAACTGAATCACACAGGTAGCTGCACCAAGAGGTTCGCATTCAGCTCTGATGGGTTGCCACCATATACTGCTAGGTGTCACTGGTGGATTTTGGGAGCAATTAGAATGATTTAGATGATCGATCATTCTAGCTGTTCGAATCAGAAGAGTTCTGATCCATCGAAAGGAGTTTCGATGATGTCTATGATAGAGATCATGACATATCCCATTACCATACAGAACTGAACCTAACTGGGTCACACAAACAAGGGTTTGAATCTGGTGATCATCAATTGAACTGATCTAGTTCAATTGATCTGAATGAGATTCAATTAGGTTCAAGGAAATCGTGCTAGCACTCGATTGAACCTAACGTTCTTCTTTTACTATCACAAATAAGTTGTCCTGACTGAGCCAAAGGAGTTTGTGCTCAATCAGAGGCCTTCATATGGTCTGACTGGAGGTTGTCCAAGTCAGAATAGGTTGTCTTATTTGTAAGACATTACCTGCCATTTTTGGTCACCTGCCATTTCTTGTTCTTTGACTTTGGTCAAAAGTCTACCTTTGACTGGTCAAACGTTGACCATTGACCCTTTGACTTTTGACCACATGTCATGCACCTATTGGAGAGCTGGTGGGGGCCTGTCCCCCTGCCAGAACCTGGCAAGGAGAAGGGCGCACGCCAAGGGTGGCGTGAGCCCAAGTAGGAGGCGCCTAGGAGTCCTTGTTGGACAAGGACTCCACCTCCCTTTTGGATTCCAATTAGAGTTCTTCTAAGAATCCAACTTTGACTGGTCTTAGGCACCCTCTAAGGAGGAATCCAGGGGTCTCTATTCCAACCAATCAGATTTAGATCTGATTTCACAAAGGGTTGTGATTGGTTGAGAGGAAGAGGAGTTGGATCACAAGAGGTCTATAAATAAGACCCTGCGCCCAACCCTAATTCTAATGAAATTCAATAGAGATTTCCCACGCCCCAAGGCTGCCTCTCCCCTCCTTCTCCATGCCATAGTCTCTTCTCCTCCTTGCTCCTCTCCACGTCCAAAAGGGTTTTGGACTTAGGTTGGTGCGATTCAGATCAAGGAAAGGCGATCAAAAGCAAGAAGGCTGCGCTGCTGCAAAAGGACGACTGCAGATCTTCAAAAGAGTTTTGAAGATCCTCCAGATCAGATCCAGATCTGATTTTTGGAGGTGTGATAGAGAAGAAGAGGATCTCCAGATCCAACCCGAGTGGATACCGGTAGAGGCCAGGCGCTTGCGTGGCTAAGATCCAGAACCTTCCGCTGCAATCAGGATCATCTACAGGGTAATAGGATTACCCAAATCAGGTAAATTAAATTTGATTTAATTTATCTTATTTTATTTTATTTATTAAAATAATAAGAATCAGATCTGAAACATATCAAGATCTGATTGAGATCAAGAGAAAATTTTTGAAATATATCTCTTGATCTAATCAGATCTGGACGAACCTGGACCGGGAAATCAGGATTTCCCTTCAACTGGTATCAGAGCCATGGTTCTAAAATTATTTAGATCTGATTTTAATTTTATTTTAATTAGAAAATAAAGTGATTTTAGATGTCACATGAGATGTGATCAGATCTGAAATCAGAAAAAATTAAAATTAAATGATTTGGATCTAAGAACATGAAGATATGCATGACTAGTTCTAGAATAGAATAGTTCTATAGAATAGTTTTGCATGTCTTTGATTTAATCTGATTAAATCATATTTTAGATCTTCTTATTTACTATTTTCTGATATTATAAGTGTTATAATAACATCTGATAAACAGCAAATAAAAATTATTTAATTTTAAATATCATATGAGATATGATAGATGCATGTCTAGACTAGTTGTAGAATAGTTCTACATAATTGTCTAGATTAGAATTTATTTTGATTAGATCAATTTAAATCTAATTTTTTAGATTATTATGAGATAATTTAGATCTGAAAACATGCATGATTTGATACATGAGATGTATGCAAAATATGCCTTGATTAGATCTAAATTTGTATATGAGATATATGATATAGATCTATAACTGTTTTGTAGATTTACATGTTCCTGATTAAGGCGTTCCTCTTGGCCGTCCGGTCATAAGAACGAAGAAGGGTTTAAAGGCCCTCTCTTCCCATTCGATGGGGTGTTCTTATGACGTGTAGGGGTGCTGCGTGTTCGTCCTTAATCAGAAACCCAAAACTTACTTTCTGCAAAACCCTAGATCCTGAAACCCTAGGATTTATTGTGCATATTTTGTTTATGAACCCAACTTAATTAAGAATTAAGTTTATGGAATATTAATTAGGTCTAAAATTGAGAATTTCAGATCTAAGACATATTCATAATACTGGGTTCGGGCTTGGGTAGCTCAATTAGGTCTAAGCGGTTGATCAAACCGAATCAAGAGTTGGTTAGATGGGATCAACAATGCTTAAATTGACCAGCCTAATAGGATTAAGTCTGGGTCAAGATCGAGTCACGATCAAGCAAGACCTAATTAGGCTCAGAGGTTAGAGTCTGGATTGTAGGCTAACCCAATTGGTTCTGACTCAACAATTTGGTGTCTAAGGTAAGTTTGGCACAGACGACCGACTGGTTTTTAATTGGAAGCTACTCGACCTGAATGCGTTCTTGTACGAGTTAATGGCATATTCCTTCCACCGGTCTCACTTACCTGGCCATATCTGTTGACACAGTTCTGATCTGAGGTGGTCAATAATCCGAGCTGAACCCATGCCACTAGGTTAGTCATAATTGTTATGACTAAGCCAAGTCTAGTTTAATGAGACCTGAATCAATTCTCCCTAAGAAAAGATTAAGTCCGAGGTCTTCCACCATTGTAGACGTGCGGGCCCTTCCCGGGGTTGATTGTTCTCGGCTGGATACAGTGGCTCAGTTGCACCGGGAAGACGCAACCATGTCTATTAGGCATTGGATGCTATGGGCTGGAGGATGAGTTGGGCTCAATATTTCGGATACGGTGAGAGACTCCAATTAGGAACCCAGTCTATGCAAATGGTGGGTCTGACTTAACTAAGGAGTGGATCAATATTCCGGATACGGTGAGATTCATGAATTAGAGACCAAGTTTGGGTGCACCATGATTAGAGAATCATTGAACAAGAGTTGTTCACTCATTGGCTAACCCATCACCAATAACTGTTAGGTGAGGTGATGAGTCAGTTGGTGAGACCGCACCACCCACTAGAAATCATCAATCGCGGAGATTTTCGCATCTCTACAGAGGGAGTGTAGGGATCCGAGAAAATAGTGGGAGCTAATTTGTTTAAAAATAAAATCCCTAAACAAATTGGTCAAGTCAAAATTACAGTATCTAACTAGAATCTTTGACTCTCTACAGGAAAATGTCTGCGTCCAACCCACTTGGCACGTATCCTAGACACACATAGACTGACTGGACCCAATTATAAAGATTGGCTCAGGAACTACAAAATTATTTTGGGTTCAGAGAAGTTAACACATGTTTTGGACCAGGACCCTCCCACCTTACCAGCTCGTCCATCCACTTGAACAGAGAGCGTCTCTGGAAAAAATGGATTGACGAAGACAATAAGGCCAGATACTTACATGTTGGGCTCGATGTCTGATGAGCTCCAGCGCCAACATGAAGATATCGGGACTGCTCGCCAAATGTTGGCTCACCTGCAGGAGATGTTTGGTGAACAGAGTCGCGCAGCCAAATATCAAGTCACGAAATGACTTTTTAAGGCTAAGATGCGTGATGGGCAGTCAGTCCAAGATCACTGTCTGACAATGATCAAGGACATGGAAGAGCTTGAGAAGCTCGGTGTGAAGTTGGACTTGGACTTGCAGAATGATATTATTCTGCAATCCTTGACTGATGCATATGGGCAATTCATCATGAATTACCACATGCATAAACTTCAGAATTCCTTGGCCGAGTTAATGAATATGCTGGTTACCGCTGAGCTTTCTATGAAAGGTTCTAAAGGCTCAGTTCTTGCTATGGAACGGACTTCTTCCAAAAGAAAGTCTTATGGAAAGAAAAAGAAGTCTGTGAAAAAGCAAAAGGTGGAAGGATCAAAGAAGAAGAAGGCAGAACCGAAGAAGAAGGTCGATGGCAAAGGAAAGTGTTTCCATTGCAACAGCGACGGCCATTGGAAGCGGAACTGCCCTACTTACCTGGCCACCCTAAAGAACAAGAAGGAAGGTCCTTCTGGAGGTATGCTCGTTATTGAGTCTAACCTTACGGTTTCTTCTGCATCCAGTTGGGTGCTTGACTCTGGTTCTAGTGCTCATCTATGCACTTCCATGCAGGGTCTTGAGGATAGCAGGAGGCTGAGGGATGGAGACATGATCCTACGCGTCGGTAATGGAGCAAGAGTTGCTGCAGTAGCCGTGGAAACATACCCTCTTCGATTACCATCTGGTTTAGACTTAGTTTTAAAAGACTGTTATTATGTGCCTGCAGCTAGCAGGAATTTGATTTCTGTTTCATGCTTAGCACAAGAAGGTTATGTGATCACCTTCTTTAAGGACCATTGTAACATTCTTTATGAAAGAA
>QRFJ01000764.1:165890-223830 GCA_006176705.1 Cocos nucifera
CGTCCGGTCATAAGAACGAAGAAGGGTTTAAAGGCCCTCTCTTCCCATTCGATGGGGTGTTCTTATGACGTGTAGGGGTGCTGCGTGTTCGTCCTTAATCAGAAACCCAAAACTTACTTTCTGCAAAACCCTAGATCCTGAAACCCTAGGATTTATTGTGCATATTTTGTTTATGAACCCTACTTAATTAAGAATTAAGTTTATGGAATATTAATTAGGTCTAAAATTGAGAATTTCAGATCTAAGACATATTCATAATACTGGGTTCGGGCTTGGGTAGCTCAATTAGGTCTAAGCGGTTGATCAAACCGAATCAAGAGTTGGTTAGATGGGATCAACAATGCTTAAATTGACCAGCCTAATAGGATTAAGTCTGGGTCAAGATCGAGTCACGATCAAGCAAGACCTAATTAGGCTCAGAGGTTAGAGTCTGGATTGTAGGCTAACCCAATTGGTTCTGAACTCAACAATTTGGTGTCTAAGGTAAGTTTGGCACAGACGACCGACTGGTTTTTAATTGGAAGCTACTCGACCTGAATGCGTTCTTGTGCGAGTTAACGGCATATTCCTTCCACCGGTCTCACTTACCTGGCCATATCTGTTGACACAGTTCTGATCTGAGGTGGTCAATAATCCGAGCTGACCCATGCCACTAGGTTAGTCATAATTGTTATGACTAAGCCAAGTCTAGTTTAATGAGACCTGAATCAATTCTCCCTAAGAAAAGATTAAGTCCGAGGTCTTCCACCATTGTAGACGTGCGGGCCCTTCCCGGGGTTGATTGTTCTCGGCTGGATACAGTGGCTCAGTTGCACCGGGAAGACGCAACCATGTCTATTAGGCATTGGATGCTATGGGCTGGAGGATGAGTTGGGCTCAATATTTCGGATACGGTGAGAGACCCAATTAGGAACCCAGTCTATGCAAATGGTGGGTCTGACTTAACTAAGGAGTGGATCAATATTCCGGATACGGTGAGATTCATGAATTAGAGACCAAGTTTGGGTGCACCATGATTAGAGAATCATTGAACAAGAGTTGTTCACTCATTGGCTAACCCATCACCAATAACTGTTAGGTGAGGTGATGAGTCAGTTGGTGAGACCGCACCACCCACTAGAAATCATCAATCGCGGAGATTTTCGCATCTCTACAGAGGGAGTGTAGGGATCCGAGAAAATAGTGGGAGCTAATTTGTTTAAAAATAAAATCCCTAAACAAATTGGTCAAGTCAAAATTACAGTATCTAACTAGAATCTTTGACTCTCTACAGGAAAATGTCTGCGTCCAACCCACTGGCACGTATCCTAGACACACATAGACTGACTGGACCCAATTATAAAGATTGGCTCAGGAACTACAAAATTGTTTTGGGTTCAGAGAAGTTAACACATGTTTTGGACCAGGACCCTCCCACCTTACCAGCTCGTCCATCCACTGAACAGAGAGCGTCTCTGGAAAAATGGATTGACGAAGACAATAAGGCCAGATACTACATGTTGGGCTCGATGTCTGATGAGCTCCAGCGCCAACATGAAGATATCGGGACTGCTCGCCAAATGTTGGCTCACCTGCAGGAGATGTTTGGTGAACAGAGTCGCGCAGCCAAATATCAAGTCACAAAATGACTTTTTAAGGCTAAGATGCGTGATGGGCAGTCAGTCCAAGATCACTGTCTGACAATGATCAAGGACATGGAAGAGCTTGAGAAGCTCGGTGTGAAGTTGGACTTGGACTTGCAGAATGATATTATTCTGCAATCCTTGACTGATGCATATGGGCAATTCATCATGAATTACCACATGCATAAACTTCAGAATTCCTTGGCCGAGTTGATGAATATGCTGGTTACCGCTGAGCTTTCTATGAAAGGTTCTAAAGGCTCAGTTCTTGCTATGGAACGGACTTCTTCCAAAAGAAAGTCTTATGGAAAGAAAAGGAAGTCTGTGAAAAAGCAAAAGGTAGAAGGATCAAAGAAGAAGAAGGCAGAACCGAAGAAGAAGGTCGATGGCAAAGGAAAGTGTTTCCATTGCAACAGCGACGGCCATTGGAAGCGGAACTGCCCTACTTACCTGGCCACCCTGAAGAACAAGAAGGAAGGTCCTTCTGGAGGTATGCTCATTATTCGAGCAAAACGTGAATGCCAAACGACCTAGGGATAGTCCAAACGACAGATATCTATGGCACCTGAGATTAGGTCATATAGCAGAAGATAGGATTAACAAATTGGAGAAAAATGGGCTATTGAGTCCATTGACTTTTGAGTCGTATCCAACTTGTGAATCTTGTCTTCAAGGCAAAATGACTAAACTCCCTTTTGTTGGACATGGGGAGAGGGCCACAGATCTCCTTGCCCTAGTACATACTGATGTGTGCGGCCCATTCGATGTGCCGGCTAGAGGCAATTTTGTCTACTTCATTATCTTTACCGATGATCTGTCTAGGTATGGGTATGTGTATCTTCATGAGACACAAGTCTGAAGCTTTTGAAAAGTTCAAAGAATTCAGACATGAAGTAGAAAAACAAACTGGAAAACCCATTAAGGTTCTTCGATCAGATCGAGGAGGTGAATATCTTAGCCGGGAATTCCTAGACTATCTTAAGGAAAATGGCATAGTCTCTCAATGGACTCCACCAGGAACACCTCAACTCAACGGGGTTTCAGAACGGAGAAATCGGACTCTATTGGATATGGTTCGATCCATGATGAGCTTCACAGACCTCCCAGATTTTCTTTGGGGACATTCATTATTAACTTCTATCTATTTACTGAATAGGGTTCCCTCTAAAACCGTTCCTACCACACCGTATGAGATATGGCACGGTAAGAAACCAAGTCTGAGTCATCTCAGAATTTGGGGTTGTCCGGCTTATGTCAAAAGACAATAAGCGGACAAGTTAGAATTTAGGTCCTTTAGAGCTCGATTCATAGGATATCCTAAAGAGTCATTAGGATACTATTTCTACATTCCAGAAGACCACAATGTGATTGTGAGTCGACATGCCATATTTCTTGAAAAACAGTTTATTCAAGATAGTGGCATTGGAAAGCAGATTAAGCTTGATGAGAAAGTCTCACAAGCAGAACGAGCTAAGGACCAAGTGGAACCAAATCAGGTTGAGCCAATAAGAACACTACCTCCTCCACCTCGTAGATCGGAAAGAGTTTCCCGTCCCCCTGAAAGATACTTAGGTATTATTTCAGAGGATGTAGAGGAAATGTTCCTCATAGGTAATGGTGCTCATGGTGATGATCCCAAAACCTACAACGAGGCGATATCAGATATCGACTCCGAGAAATGGCTTGAGGCAATGAAGTCAGAGATTCGACTCGATGCACTCAAACCAAGTCTGGACCTTGGTAGATCCACCAGAAGGTATAGTACCTATTGGGTGTAAATGGATCTTCAAGAGAAAGATTGGTGCAGATGGGAATGTGGAGACATTCAAGGCTAGACTGGTGGCAAAAGGTTATAGTCAACGTGAAGGCATTGACTATCAGGATACCTTTTCCCCGGTAGCTATGCTAAAATCCAATCCGCACATTGCTTGCTGTTGCAGCCTATTTCGATTATGAAATATGGCAAATGGACGTGAAAACGGCATTCCTAAATGGATATCTTGAGGAAGATATCTATATGGAACAGCCGCTAGGTTTCACATCCAGTGATACTGATCACAAGGTTTGCAAGCTGCAAAGGTCCATATATGGACTTAAGCAAGCATCTCGGAGCTGGAACACTCGTTTCAATGATGTGATCAAAAAGTTTGGTTTCATCAAAAACGAAGAGGAACCATGTGTTTTCAAAAGGGTCAGTGGGAGCGCTGTTGTCTTCCTCGTATTGTACGTGGATGACATCCTCCTTATTGGGAATGATATTCCCATGTTGACATCAGTCAAGATGTGGTTGTCCTAAGGAATTCTCCATGAAAGACCTAGGTGAAGCATCCTTTATTCTAGGAATTAAGGTCTATAGGGATAGACCGAATAGGATGCTAGGACTTTCACAGAAGATGTACATAGAGGAAGTACTAAAGAGGTTTAGTATGGAAAACTCTAAGAGGGGATTAATACCCTTCAGACATGGTATTCATCTTTCCAAGAAGATGTGCCCCAGCACACCTGAGGAAATAGAACGCATGAGCAAGATCCCTTATGCTTCTGCAATAGGGAGCCTCATGTATGCCATGCTATGTACACGACCTGATATAGCCCATGCTGTGAGTGTCACAAGCAGATATCAGTCAAATCCAGGTGAAGAACACTGGACTTCTGTGAAATGTATCCTTAAGTACTTGAGAAGAACTAAGGATATGATGTTGGTCTTTGGTAACGGAGAACTCCTGGTCCAGGGATACACAGACTCGGACTTCATGTCCGATATAGATGATCGAAAGTCGACATCTGGCAGACTGTTTGTGCTGGAAGAGTTCCAAGCAAACGGTGATACCATCTCATCCGCGATTACCTTGAGAAAGGTTACGTTGAGGTCAAGAGAGTCAACTCCACAGATAATGTGGCAGACCCACTTACAAAGCCGTTGGGCCAACAGAAGATCGAAGCCCACCTTGAGAAGATGGGACTTAGACTTGTAGCCAATTGGCTTTAGGACAAGTGGGAGATTGTTAGATATATGTGCCCTAGAAGCCAGAATTGGCTGACACTTGTAATACACTTCTAGGGGCAAAATTGTAATTTTGACTATAATTAATGAAATGGGTTATTTTCTATCACACATGTGTATTTAGTGTCTGTGATACATCCTTTGAGTTAATGGTAATGATAATTCATATTTTCAAGAGTTGAAAATTTAAGACATGAATAATCATTATTAACTCATAAACAGCTCCCGACCATAGGATCATCACGAGGATGGTGATTGATCCGGAAGGTTGGTGTACGATCGCTTCTCTTTAGTAGATGAGTCTTGAGTCTACGGTGTGGAGACACCGGAGCGAGAGTACAGGTACTCGTTAGAGAACGAGGGCACTGAGCGTGACCACCTCGAGTAGTCATTAGGGAGTCTACCTTCTCGTCAATGACTGACTCGATGCTGCAGTAGTGTGTCTGGTTCTTTGACCTGAGATGCATCGGCAGTTCACCTTGAGGGTGTTATAGTTTGACTACACCATTACTCGGTCTCCTAGCCATATGGAACCCTGAGGTGTATGTTGGCTATGACATGTTCATTGTAGGAACTGGATTGCATCAAGATGGGATCTATCTACCTCGGTGGTAGAGGAGTAGCCCTATGATGATCATGAGAATCAAGTCCTGAAGCCCATGGCCATGGCAGAGTGAAATAATAGAAAGAGTTTCTATTTAGATTTTCACATTGGACTCGAATCGAATGATTACATCATATGACAGAGACTAGGGTTTGACGAGTTCACCTTAACCCTAATCTGATCGGGGCTCAAGATAGAAGAACTGAATCACACAGGTAGCTGCACCAAGAGGTTCGCATTCAGCTCTGATGGGTTGCCACCATATACTGCTAGGTGTCACTGGTGGATTTTGGGAGCAATTAGAATGATTTAGATGATCGATCATTCTAGCTGTTCGAATCAGAAGAGTTCTGATCCATCGAAAGGAGTTTCGATGATGTCTATGATAGAGATCATGACATATCCCATTACCATACAGAACTGAACCTAACTGGGTCACACAAACAAGGGTTTGAATCTGGTGATCATCAATTGAACTGATCTAGTTCAATTGATCTGAATGAGATTCAATTAGGTTCAAGGAAATCGTGCTAGCACTCGATTGAACCTAACGTTCTTCTTTTACTATCATAAATAAGTTGTCCTGACTGAGCCAAAGGAGTTTGTGCTCAATCAGAGGCCTTCATATGGTCTGACTGGAGGTTGTCCAAGTCAGAATAGGTTGTCTTATTTGTAAGACATTACCTGCCATTTTTGGTCACCTGCCATTTCTTGTTCTTTGACTTTGGTCAAAAGTCTACCTTTGACTGGTCAAACGTTGACCATTGACCCTTTGACTTTTGACAACATGTCATGCACCTATTGGAGAGCTGGTGGGGGCCTGTCCCCCTGCCAGAACCTGGCAAGGAGAAGGGCGCACGCCAAGGGTGGCGTGAGCCCAAGTAGGAGGCGCCTAGGAGTCCTTGTTGGACAAGGACTCCACCTCCCTTTTGGATTCCAATTAGAGTTCTACTAAGAATCCAGTTTGACTGGTCTTAGGCACCCTCTAAGGAGGAATCCAGGGGTCTCTATTCCAACCAATCAGATTTAGATCTGATTTCACAAAGGGTTGTGATTGGTTGAGAGGAAGAAGGAGTTGGATCACAAGCTTAGGTCTATAAATAAGACCCTGCGCCCAACCCTAATTCCAAGTCAAAGTCTTATTGAAAGAGATTTCCCACGCCCCAAGGCTGCCTCTCCCCTCCTTCTCCATGCCATACTCTCTTCTCCCCTTGCTCTCCACGTCCAAAAGTGTTTTGGACTTAGTTTGGTGCGATTCAGATCAAGGAAAGGCGATCAAAAGCAAGAAGGCTGCGCTGCTGCAAAAGGACGACTGCAGATCTTCAAAAGAGTTTTGAAGATCCTCCAGATCAGATCCAGATCTGATTTTTGGAGGTGTGATAGAGAAGAAGAGGTTCTCCAGATCCAACCCGAGTGGATACCGGTAGAGGCCAGGCGCTTGCGTGGCTAAGATCCAGAACCTTCCGCTACAATCAGGATCATCTACAGGGTAATAGGATTGCCCAAATCAGGTAAATTAAATTTGATTTAATTTATCTTATTTTATTTTATTTGTTAAAATAATAAGAATCAGATCTGAAACATATCAAGATCTGATTGAGATCAAGAGAAAAAATTTTGAAATATATCTCTTGATCTAATCAGATCTGGACGAACCTGGACCGGGAAATCAGGATTTCCCTTCATATTGACCCTTTGACTTTTGACCACATGTCATGCACCTATTGGAGAGCTGGTGGGGGCCTATCCCCCTGCCAGAACCTAGCAAGGAGAACGGCGCACGCCAAGGGTGGCGTGAGCCCAAGTAGGAGGCGCCTAGGAGTCCTTGTTGGACAAGGACTCCACCTCCCTTTTGGATTCCAATTAGAGTTCTTCTAAGAACCAACTTTGACTGGTCTTAGGCACCCTCTAAGGAGGAATCCAGGGGTCTCTATTCCAACCAATCAGATTTAGATCTGATTTCACAAAGGGTTGTGATTGGTTGAGAGGAAGAGGAGTTGGATCACAAGAGGTCTATAAATAAGACCCTGCGCCCAACCCTAATTCTAATGAAATTCAATAGAGATTTCCCACGCCCCAAGGCTGCCTCTCCCCTCTTCCTCCATGCCTAAACTTCTCCTCCTCCTCTCCACATCCAAAAGGGTTTTGGACTTAGGTTGGTGTGATTCAGATCAAGGAAAGGCGATCAAAAGCAAGAAGGCTGCGCTGCTGCAAAAGGACGACTGCAGATCTTCAAAAGAGTTTTGAAGATCCTCCAGATCAGATCCAGATCTGATTTTTGGAGGTGTGATAGAGAAGAAGAGGATCTCCAGATCCAACCCGAGTGGATACCGGTAGAGGCCAGGCGCTTGCGTGGCTAAGATCCAGAATCTTCCGCTGCAATCAGGATCATCTACAGGGTAATAGGATTACCCAAATCAGGTAAATTAAATTTGATTTAATTTATCTTATTTTATTTTATTTATTAAAATAATAAGAATCAGATTTGAAACATATCAAGATCTGATTGAGATCAAGAAAAAATTTTTGAAATATATCTCTTGATATAATCAGATCTGGACGAACTTGGACCAGGAAATCAGGATTTCCCTTCACTAGGGTTTTGTAGAAAATATATTTTAGATTTTTGATTAAGGATGAATGCGCAGCACCCCTACACATCATAAGAACACCCCATTGAATGAAAGGAGAGAGCCTTTAAATCCTACTTCGTTCTTATGACCGAACGGCCAAGGAAAATGCCTTAATCATAAACATGATAAATCTACAAAACTAGTTAGATCTACATCATATATCACATACATAAAAATTGATCTAACTAAAAACAAGTTTTGCATAAAACTCATGTATCATACCATGCATGCTTTTAGATCTAAATTATCTCATAAACATCTAAAAAATAAGATTTAAATTTCATCATATCAAATTAAAATTTATTCTAGATAATTTTGTAGAACTATTCTACAACTAGTCTAAAGATGCATCTATCATATCTCATATAAATAAATTAAATAAATTTATTTTACATTTTTTAGATCTAATTATAATATTTATAATATTAAAAAATAATAAATAAATAGATCTAAAAATCATAATTAATCAAATTAAACTTATGATCATGTTAGACTACATATTGAATAATTCTATTCCTAATCTAGTCATGCATCTCATACATCTTAGATCTAGATTATTTAATTTTTAACATTTTAATTTTATATCTAATTACATATCATGTGACATCTAAAATCATCTAATTATTAGATCAAAAAAAAAATTAAAATCAAATCTAATAAATTTTGGAACCTGGCTCTGATACTAGTTGAAGCGAAAAAACTTGTTTCCCGGGTCAGGTTCATTCAGATCGGATTGGATCAAGAGGGATATTTCAAAAAAAAATTTCTAAGATTCTAATTAGATCTAAGACTTTTTAGATCTGATCTTATTAATCTAATAAAATAAATTAAAATTAAAATTAAATTAAATCTAATTTAATTATACCTTTATTTTAGATAATCCAATTATCCTATGATGATCCCAATGTTTGCCAGAGGTTCTGGATGTAGCCTCGCAAGCACCTGACCTCTACCGGTATCCACACGAGCAAGATCTAGAAATCTTCTCCTTCTCAATCAATCCTTCAAAAATTAGATCTAGATCTGATCTTGAAGGTCTTCAAAAATTCTTTTGAAGAATAACTATTATCTCTTGCAACAGTGCTGCCTTCTTCCTTTCCTATCTTCTTTCACTTGCTTGGATCGCACCTAACTCATGCCAAAAATCTCTTGGGCATGGAGAGGAGAAAGAGGACCAAAGGGTGGCATGGAGAAGGAGGGAGAAAAGCTTTGTGGCATGGGCTAAAGGCAGAAGCTATAATGCTAGGCACAGATAGGGTTTATATAAACCCTACTGCGCCATGTAGTGACACATCATCCGAGCCAATTATGGCCCTTTATGCAATCAGATCTAAATTTGATTGGTGGGATGACATCATCTGATCTAATCAGATTAGGGTCCCTTAAAACTCTGCTTAGATGGTGCCAAGACTAGGTCAAATTAGTCTTCTTGGCGCCATCTAGTTTGATTCCCTGAAGCAATTGGAGTCCCATCTGTATGGGACTCCAAATCTTATCCTCATGGGGTGCATGCCTCCCTAGGCATGCACCCATTTTTTGTCTACTTTTTAGTAGGGGGATAAGGCCCCAAGTTCTCTCCTATGGATGCATGATACATGGACAGATGTCTAAGTATCAAAGGTCAACATTTGACCAAAGTCCAAAGACAAGATTTTTAGTAGATGATGAAAAATTATAGGTGTTGTCTCAAATTTATTTCATAAATTAAGATAACTTTTTTCTAATCCGAACAAGCTTCAATCAGACCAAGTAAAGTTTTTTAAGTGAGCCCAAACATATTTGGCTTAGTCGAGACATGTTTTAATGATTGTTAACGGAGAACATTAGGCTCAATCGTGTGCTAGCACGATTTTCTTGAACTGAATTAAATCATATTCAAATCAATTGAACTGAGTTAATCCAATTGATGATATCCAGATCCAAATCCTTATTTGTATGACATAGTTAGGTTCAGTTCCATATGATAATGGGATATATCATGATCTCTATCATCGACATCATCGAAATATCTTCCGATGGATCAGAACTTTTCTGATTCAGACAACTAATATGATCGATCATCCAAATCATTCTAATTGCTCCAAAAATCTACTAGTAACACCTAGCAGCATATGGTGGTAATCCATTAGGATAGAAAGTGAACCTCTCGGTGTAGTTTTCTATGTGATTAAGTTCCTCTATCTTGAGCCCCGATCGGATTAGGGTTAAGGTAATCTCGTCAAACCCTAATATCCGTCATATGAATTAATCATTCAATTCAAGTCTAATGTGAAAAAATTCTAATAGAAACTCTTTCTATTATTTCACTCTGCCATAGCCATGGGCTTATGAACTTGATTCTCATGATCATCATAGAGCTACTCCTCATCTACCAAGGTAGATTGATCCTTATTGGTGCAATTCAATTCCTACAATGAACATGCTATAGCCAACATACACCTCAGAATTTCGAATGGCTAGGAGATCAAGTTATGGTATAGTCAAACTATAACACCCTCAAGGTGAATTATCGATGCACCTTAGATCAAAGAACCAGACACACCACCGCAGCTTCGAGCCAATCATCGATGAGAAGGTAGACTTTCTTATGACTGCTCGAGGTGGTCATGCTTAGTGCCATCATTCTCTAACGAGTACCTATATTCTCACTTCGTTATCTCTACATCATAGACTCAAGACTCATCCATCCAAAAGAAGTGATCATACACCAACCTTCTGGATCAATCACCATCCTCATGGTGATCCTATGGTCGGAAGCATTTTATGAGTTAATAATTAAAATTCATGTCTTAAATTTTCAACTCTTGAAAATATGAACTATCATTACCATTCACTCAAGGGATGTATCATAGATACTTTGAAATATACACTGTGATAGAAAATAATCCATTTTATTATTTATAATCAAAATTATAATTTTGCCCTTAGAAGTGTATTACAAGTGTCAGCTAATCTGGCTTCTAGGGCACATATATCTAACACCTATGTGATTGGATTCTTCTATCATGAGCCGCGATAGGATTAGGGTTAATGTGAACTCATCAAACCCAACACCCGTTATATGATTAAATTATTTGATTTGAGTTCGATGTGAAACCCAAATAGAAAATTCTTTTCTATTATTTCACACTGCCATAGCTATGGGCTTAAGGACTTGATCTCATGATCATCATGAGACTACTCCTCTACCGAGGTAGATATATCCCATATTGGTGTGATCCAATTCCTACAATAAACATATTATAGCCAACATATGCCTTAGGGTTTCGAATGGCTAGGAGACCGAGTTATGGTGTAGTTAAACTATAACACACTTAAGATGAACTGCCAATGCATGTCAGATCAAAGAACCAGGTATATAACTGCAGCATCAAGCTAGTCATTTACGAGAAAGTAGACTCTCTTATGACTGCTCAAGATGGTCTTGCTCAGTGCCCTCATTCTTAACGAGTACCTGTATTCTCACTTCGGTGTCTCCATACCATAGACTCAAGACTCATCCATCCTAAGAAAGCGATCATACACCAATCTTTTGGATCGATCATCATTCTCATGATGATCCTATGATCGAGAGCAGTTTATGAGTTAATTATGAAAATACATGTCTTAAATTTTTAACTCTTAAAAATATTCATTATCATACCTATTAACTTAAAGGATGTATCACAAAAACTTTATACACAATGTGATAGAAGAAAATAACCCTTTATTAATTTTTATGTCAAAATTATAAAAGTATCCATAGAATATGTTTTATAAGTGTCAGCCAATCTGGCTTCTACGACACTCATCTAACAAACTCTAACTTGACCTAAAGCTAATTGGATATGAATCTAGTCCCATCTTCTCAAGGTAGGCTTCAATCTTTTGCTGGCTCAATAGTTTCATCAGTGGATCAGCCGCATTGTCTGTAGTGTTGACTCTCTTGATCTCGACGTATCCCTTTTTAAGATAATCACAGATGAGTAATACTGCCACTCAACGTGCTTAAATTTTTGGTGAGACCTTGGCTCCTTAGCTAGGGCTATGGTGTCATTTTTGTCACAGTATAGAGGGACGATGTCTGATGGCATCACTCCAAGCTCTACGTTCAACTTCTTGACCCAGAATACCTTCTTCATGGCTTCTGATGTAGCAATATATTCTACTTTCATGGTGGATTCTGCTGTCATAGTCTGCTTGGAACTCTTTCAGATTACAGCACCATCATTACACACAAACAGACTTCCAAATGTAGACTTTCAATCATCTATGTCAGACATAAAGTCTGAGTCTATATACCCCTAGACCAGGAGTTCTCCAATACCAAGGATCATAATCATATCCTTAGTTCCTCTCAAGTATTTAAGGATACACTTCATAGAAGTCTAGTGCTATTAGCTTGGATTCAACTGATACCTACTTGTGACACTCACAGCATGCACGATATCAGGTCATGTACATAGCATGGCATACATAAGGCTCCCTATTGCCGAAGTATAAGGAATCTTGCTCATATGTTCAGTCGCTTCAGGTGTTTTGAGATATATATTCTTGGAGAGATGAATGCCATGTCTGAAGGGCACCAGTCCCCTCTTAGAGTTTTCATACCGAATCTTTTTAGCAACTCCTTTATGTACATCTTCAGTGAGAGACCAGCATCCTCTTTGGTCTTTTCCTATAGAACTTAATTTATAGAATGAAGGATGCTTCGCCTAGGTCTTTTATAGAGAATTCTTTCGACAACTATATTTTGATTGATGTCAGCATGAAAATTCATTCCCAATTAGAAGGATATCATTCACATACAATATGAGGAAGACAACAACACTCCCATCGACCTTTTTGAATACATAGGGCTCCTCCACATTTTTGATGAAATCTAATGATTTGATCACATTATTAAAATGAGCATTCTAACTCTGAGAGCTTGCTTTAGTCCATATATGGATCTTTGCAGCTTGCAAATCTTGTGATCATTATCATTGGATGTGAAATCGAGTAGCTATTCTATATAGATATCTTTTTCAAGATATCCATTTAAGAATGCCATTTTTACATTCATTTGCTATATTTTATAATCAAAATATGCTGTAAGAGCAAGCAATGTATAGATGGATTTCAGTATGGCTATTGGCGAAAAGATATTCTGATAGTCAATGCCTTCGTACTAACTATACCGTTTCGCTACTAGCTTTGTCTTGAATGTCTCTATATTCTCATCGGCACCTATTTTTTTCTTGAAGATCTATTTACACCAAATAGGTATAATACCTTCAAGTAGATCTATCAATGTTCAGACCTAGTTCGAGCACATTGAGTCAATCTCTGACTTCATTACCTCTAACCATTTCTCAGAGCCAATATTTGATATCGCCTCATCATAGGTTTTAGGATCATCACCATTAACCCCATTTTCTATGAGAAATATTTTATCTACATCCTCTTGAATAGTACTGATAAGTACCATAAATGCATTATTAAAAGTATTAATTTATTAATTAATTTATTTTTATTTTTAAAAATTAAATATTTTTATTTATCTATTTTAGAAAATATGATCATAAATA
This sequence comes from Cocos nucifera, assembly GCA_006176705.1. Lineage (NCBI taxonomy): Eukaryota > Viridiplantae > Streptophyta > Magnoliopsida > Arecales > Arecaceae > Cocos > Cocos nucifera. The sequence continues at coordinate 179,303 of QRFJ01000764.1, forward strand.
GAAGAGCTCATTTTTTTGGTCATAATAAAATAAGTTTAAAGCAAAATAGAGTTAAAACAGACTGGATGTAAATTTTTTAAAAAATAAAAAATATATATATAAAAATAAAATTGGCTCAACCGGCTCAGCCAGCGTGCTTATCCAAGCCCTGAAGGCTAGCCAGCCAGCACGCCCATTCAAGCCGGCCCAGCCACAAAAGCTAGCCTACTAGTCCACGAAACCAAGCATAGATTGCTAGCTCAGCAAAAGGCAGTGAATCACAGGCTGCCACATGGTGGACTAAGATCCTTAAAGAGTTTACAAAGATTCTCATGCGGCTTATAGGATAAAATGGTAATTTCACATGCAAAAGGTGTGTGACAATTGGGTGGAGTCCATAGAATACTCGGTCTATGCGGTCCACATGAATAGTGTTGTGCCATCAAATGGCAGTGCTCGCTCCCGATCATGATCGAATGACAAGGGTCTTTTCCTTCTTTGATTTGGTTCCTAGCTCCTTATTTCACTTGATCTGATGGCCCTAAAAGCGCTAGGCGATGATCCAATGGTTGACAAAACTTCCGACGATGATCCAATCACCCAAACATGATCTAACGATCGAAAATACTCCATCATGCATGATTGGACAGCTAGAATTTAATCCGAGTGGATCTAGGCTATTATATGTGAATTTTTGATGATTTTGAGACCATTCGATGCAAATTTGATGGCCAGAATTCAGGAAACTCAACAAAATTCATCAAGGACTATTTTAATCTAATTTTTCTTTGGATTTCTTCATATTTGCTGATCAAAACTCCTCCTTAAGTCCCACATTACAAAGAAGCAAAGGTTTTAGCCCTCCTAACTCTATTTAAAGGGCACTAAGCCATCAAATTAAATCATCTTCGGTCAAGAAAAGGTGATCGTAAAAAGTAGAGCCATGCTTAGGATTCATAATTACTTCGAGGTAGATGGTGTCGAGAGGAAGAGCTGGACTTTATACCATCTCATCGCCAACGTTGATCCAAGATCAAGATCAACAGCTTTTAATTTTTATTTTTTTCTATTCTTTTTAAAAAACATGTATTTAAATTCTAAACTTTTAATTAATATAAATTTTATTTTTCTACTATTTAAATTTTAGCTTTTTATTTTTATTATAAATTTAATTTTATTACTCTTTAATTTTATTGCAAATAGATGCTAAGATCTTGGCATAGTAGATCTTAGTACCAAAATTTATTTTCATGCAATTTAAATTTTTACAACTTAATTTTATATAATTTTGAATTTTATTTTTTAAATTTAAATTTTTTAAAATTTTTTTATAAAAAAATTAAAAATTTTAAAACTAAAACATTACCTTCTCTATGGATTCAATCGGACTCACTAGTATCTTCATATTTTTAATTATTTTAAGAAGTCAAAATTAAACTGATAAATATAATGTTCTAATGATAATATCATGCTTTTATCAAGTTTTTGGCACCGTTGCCGAGGAGGTCATGAGCGTTAATTTTTTTGAATTTCTTTGATTTTCTTGTAAAAAATTATAAATAAAATTTTTGATCTTTTTAATTTTTTTTGTAAACATTGCTTACTAATTTTTTTCTTATTTATTTTATAGATAAAAGAGAAGAGAGAAAAAGAACAAAAAGATTAGGGCAAGGAGGAAGCTTGCAATCCTATTTGGTAAGATCAATCCTAAACCCTAAATCTCTTTCTTTTTTTATTATTTACTTTATTTTTTAATTAATTTAAAAATATCTACTTAAATCTAGTTAAAAGTTTCATGACAAGACTAGAAACCCTAATTGCTTAGAGCATCCATCATATTAATTTTATTTTTTTATTTTCCTTTTAGTGATCACTGGAGATAAGGTAAGCTTCTCAAGTTCAATTAATTTCATGCATCTAATTTAATTACATAGAACCCCTTATTGAAATTGATTGTGCATATTTATTCTTAAATCAATTTAAGGACATAACCCATTAAAAAAGATAAGATGAGGATTTGATCACTCTTTCTTGGTCTACAAACAACCAACCAGCATCCTACATTGACGTAAGCCTTTAAATTAAAATCAATTAGACATTGGCCCTAGGAACTCGTGCTCATTAGGATAAGAAATCCTAAAAGTTGGACTAGGTTAGGGTTAGTCTGGTGTCTAAGATAAGTGGTTTAGGAACTGCATCTCAAAGGAAAATGATTATTTAATTAATTTTGTTAGCTTACCAGGCTAAGATAATTGATATCTAAAGCAAGCAATAGGAGGACTTCCACCAACCTTACACTTACCTAACTAGTTGATGAAGGAAAAAACCTTATTTTCTAGATCAGGTTTGTTCAGATCTGATTGGATCAAGAAGTATATTTCAAAATTTTTTTTTCTGAGATCCTAATTAGATCTGAGACTCCTCAAATTTGATCTTATTGATCTAATAATAAAAAAATAATTAATTTAATTATACCTTTATTTTATATAATTTAATTACTCTATGATGATCTTGATGTTTGCCTGAGGTTCAGGATGTAGCAACGCAAGCACCTGGCATCTACCGATATCCACTCAGGCAGGATCTAGAGATCTTCTCCTTCTCAATCAATTCTCTAAAAATTAGATCTAGATCTGATCTTGAAGGTCTTTAAAATTTTTTTTGAAGAACAACCATTGTCACTTGTAGCAGTGCTGCCTTCTTCCTTTTCTAATGCCTTTCACTTGCTTGGATCGCACCTTGTTCGTGCCCAAAAGCCCTTGGGCGTGGAGAGGAGAGAGAGGACCAAAGGATGATGTGGAGGAGGGAGAGAGACTTTATGGCATGGGATAAAGATAGAAGCATTAAATTTTAGGCATAGATAGGGTTTATATAGACCGTGCTGTGCCATGCAGTGCCACATCATCCCGACCAATCACAACCCTTTATGCAATCAGATCTAAATTTGATTGATGGGATGATATCATCTGATCCAATCAGATGATAGACCCTCAAAATCCTCCTAAGGTGGTGCTAAGACTGGGTCAAACAAGACTTCTTGGCACCATAGAATTTAATTCCTGAAGCAACCCTAGAGTCCCATCTGTATGGGACTCCAAGGAGGCATCCACCCTCTTTCTATCTGCATTTTAGTAGGAGGATAAGGCCCCAGGTACTCTCCTATGGGCACATGACACATGGACAGATGTCTAAATGTCTAGGGTCAATATTTGACCAATGTCCAAAAATAAGATTTAGTAGGTGATCGAAAATAGTAGATATTATCTCAAATTTATCTCATAAATTAAGACAATCCTTTTTTGATTCGGACAAGCTCTAGTCAGACCAAGTAAAGGTTCATGAGTGAGCTCAAATATATTTAGCTCAGTCGAGACAAGCTTTAATGATTATTAAAGGAGAACATTAGGCTCAATCATGTGCTAAGATGATTTTCTTGAACCTAATTGATTCTTATTCAAATCAATTGAATTGGGTTAGTCTAATTGATGATATCCAGATCCAAACTCTTATTTGTGTGACCCAGTTAGGTTTAGTTTCATATGGTAATGGGATCTCACGATCTCTATCATCGACATCATCAAAATAACTTCTGATGTATCAGAACTTTTCTGATTCAGACAACTAGTATGATCGATCATCCAAATCATTCTAATTGCTTCCAAAATCCATCAGTGATACCTAGCAACATATGGTGGCAACCCATTAGAACTGAAAGCAAACCTCTCAGTGTAGTTACCTATGTGATTAAGTTCCTCTATCTTGAGCCCTGACCAAATTAGGATTAAGGTGATCTCGTCAAACTCTAATTTCTGTCATATGAATTAATCATTCGATTTAAGTCCAATGTGAAAATCCTAATAGAAACTCTTTCCATTATTTCACTCTACCATGGTCATGGGCTTATGGACTTAATTCTTATGATCATCATAGGGCTGCTTCTCATCTATTGAGGTAGATAGATCCCCTATTGGTGCAATCCAGTTCCTATAATGAACATGCTATAGCCAACATACACCTCAGGGTTTCGATGGGCTAAGAGATCGAGTTATGGTATAGTCAAACTATAACACCCTCAAGGTGAACTGTCGATGCACCTCAGGTCAAAGAATCAGACACACCACTACAGCTTCGAACCAGTTATCGATGAGAAGGTAGACTTCCTCATGACTACTAGAGGTGGTCACGCTCAGTGCCCACATTCTTTAACGAGTACCTATACTCTCACTTCGGTGTCTCTACACTGTAGACTTAAGACTCATCTATTCTAAAAAAGTGATTGTACACCAACCTTCTAGATCAATCACCATTCTCATGATGATCCTACGATCAGGAGCATTTTAGGAGTTAATAATGAAAGTTCATGTCTTAAATTTTCAACTCTTGAAAATATGAACTATCATTATCATTAGCTTAAGAAATATATCACAGACACTTTCAAATATACACTATGATAGAAAATAACCTATTTTATTATTTATAGTTAAAATTATAATTTTGCCTTTAGAAGTGTATTACAATTATCAGCTAATTTGGCTTCTAGGGTACACATATCTAACAAACTTTCACTTGATCTAAAGCAAATTGGCTGCAAATCTAAGTCCCATCTTCTTAAGGTGGGCTTCGATCTTCTGCTGGCCCAATAGATTTGTAAGTGGGTCTACCACATTGTCTGTGGAGTCGACTCTCTTGACCTCGACGTAACCTTTCTCGAGATAATATGGATGAGGTGGTATCGCCACTCGATGTGCTTGGATTTATGGTGAGACCTCGACTCCTTAGCAAGTGTTATGGTGCCATTATTATCGCAGTATAAAGGAATGGCATCTGATGGCATCACTTTAATCTCTATGGCAAACTTCTTTTACCAGAATGCCTTTTTCATAGCTTCTAATGCAGCGATGTACTCTGCTTCCATGGTGGAATCTGCTATCACTGTCTGCTTGAAACTTTTTCAACTGACAGCACCACCATTACACACAAATAGACTTCTAGATGTTGACTTTCGATCATCTATATTGGACATAAAATTTGAGTCAATATACCTCTGGACTTGGAGTTCTCCATTACAAAAAACCAACAACATATCCTTAGTTTTTCTTAAGTACTTAAGGATATATTTCATAGAAGTTCAGTATTCTTCACCTGGATTCGACTGATATCTGCTTGTGACACTCACAGCATGGGCTATATCAGGTCGTGTACATAGCATGGCATACATGAGGCTCCCTATTGCAGAAGCATAAGGGATCTTGCTCATGCGTTCTATTCTCCTCAGGTGTGCTGGGGCACATCTTCTTGGAAAGATGAATACCATGTCTGAAGGGTATTAATCCCCTCTTAGAGAGTTTTCCATACTAAACCTCTTTAGTACTTTCTCTATGTACATCTTCTGTGAAAGTCCTAGCATCCTATTCGGTCTATCCCTATAGACCTTAATTCCTAGAATAAAGGATGCTTCACCTAGGTCTTTCATGGAGAATTCCTTAGACAACCACATCTTGACTGATGTCAACATGGGAATATCATTCCCAATAAGGAGGATGTCATCCACGTACAATACGAGGAAGACAACAGCGCTCCCACTGACCCTTTTGAAAACACATGGTTCCTCTTCATTTTTGATGAAACCAAACTTAATTTGATCACATCATTGAAATGAGTGTTCCAGCTCCGAGATGCTTGCTTAAGTCCATATATGGACCTTTGCAGCTTGCAAACCTTGTGATCAGTATCACTGGATGTGAAACCTAGCGGCTGTTCCATATAGATATCTTCCTCAAGATATCCATTTAAGAATGCCGTTTTCACGTCCATTTGCCATATTTCATAATCGAAATAGGCTGCAACAGCAAGCAATGTGCGGATGGATTTTAGCATAGCTACTGGGGAAAAGGTATCCTGATAGTCAATGCCTTCACGTTGACTATAACCTTTTGCCACCTAGTCTAGCCTTGAATGTCTCCACATTCCCATCTGCACCAATCTTTCTCTTGAAGATCCATTTACACCCAATAGGTACTATACCTTCTGGTGGATCTACCAAGGTCCAGACTTGGTTTGAGTGCATCGAGTCAATTTCTGACTTCATTGCCTCTAAGCCATTTCTCGGAGTCTCGATATCTGATATCGCCTCGTTGTAGGTTTTGGGATCATCACCATGAGCACACCATTACCTACGAGGAACATTTCCTCTACATCCTCTGAAATAATACCTAAGTATCTTTCAGGGGGACGGAAAAACTCTTTCCGATCTACGAGGTGGAGGAGGTAGTGTTCTTATTGGCTCAACCTGATTTGGTTCCACTTGGTCCTTAGCTCGTTCTGCTTGTGAGACTTTCTCATCAAGCTTAATCTGCTTTCCAATGCCACTATCTTGAATAAACTATTTTTCAAGAAAGATGGCATGTCGACTCACAATCACATTGTGGTCTTCTGGAATGTAGAAATAGTATCCTAATGACTCTTTAGGATATCCTATGAACCGAGCTCTAAAGGACCTAAACTCTAACTTGTCCGCTTGTTGTCTTTTGACATGAGCCGGACAACCCCAAATTCTGAGATGACTCAGACTTGGTTTCTTACCGTGCCATATCTCATACGGTGTGGTAGGAACGGTTTTAGAGGGAACCCTATTCAATAAATAGATTGAAGTTAACAATGATGTCCCCAAAGAAAATCAGGGAGGTCTGTGAAGCTCATCATGGATCGAACCATATCCAATAGAGTCCGATTTCTCCATTCTGAAACCCCGTTGAGTTGAGGTGTTCCTGGTGGAGTCCATTGAGAGACTATGCCATTTTCCTTGAGATAGTCTAGGAATTCCCGGCTAAGGTATTCACCTCCTCGATCTGATCGAAGAACCTTAATGGGTTTTCCAGTTTGTTTTTCTACTTCATGTCTGAATTCTTTGAACTTTTCAAAGGCTTCAGACTTGTGTCTCATAAGATACACATACCCATACCTAGACAGATCATCGGTAAAGGTAATGAAGTAGACAAAATTGCCTCTAGCCGGCACATCAAATGGGCCGCACACATCAGTATGTACTAGGGCAAGGAGATCTGTGGCCCTCTCCCCATGTCCAACAAAAGGGAGTTTAGTCATTTTGCCTTGAAGACAAGATTCACAAGTTGGATACGACTCAAAAGTCAATGGACTCAATAGCCCATTTTTCTCCAATTTGTTAATCCTATCTTCTGCTATATGACCTAATCTCAGGTGCCATAGATATCTGTCGTTTGGACTATCCCTAGGTCGTTTGGCATTCACGTTTTGCTCGATAGTTAAAATAGGTACATCAATATGTAGCTGATAAAGACCATTAATAAGGAAACCATTTGCAATTTTATTTCTTTCATAAAGAATGTTACAATGGTCCTTAAAGAAGGTGATCACATAACCTTCTTGTGCTAAGCATGAAACAGAAATCAAATTCCTGCTAGCTGCAGGCACATAATAACAGTCTTTTAAAAACTAAGTCTAAACCAGATGGTAATCGAAGAGGGTATGTTCCCACGGCTACTGCAGCAACTCTTGCTCCATTTTTACCATGCGTAGGATCATGTCTCCATCCCTCAGCCTCCTGCTATCCTCAAGACCCTGCATAGAAGTGCACAGATGAGCACTAGAACCAGAGTCAAGCACCCAACTGGATGCAGAAGAAACCGTAAGGTTAGACTCAATAACGAGCATACCTCCAGAAGGACCTTCCTTCTTGTTCTTCAGGGTGGCCAGGTAAGTAGGGCAGTTCCGCTTCCAATGGCCGTCGCTGTTGCAATGGAAACACTTTCCTTTGCCATCGACCTTCTTCTTCGGTTCTGCCTTCTTCTTCTTTGATCCTTCCACCTTTTGCTTTTTCACAGACTTCTTTTTCTTTCCATAAGACTTTCTTTTGGAAGAAGTCCGTTCCATAGCAAGAACTGAGCCTTTAGAACCTTTCATAGAAAGCTCAGCGGTAACCAGCATATTCATTAACTCGGCCAAGGAATTCTGAAGTTTATGCATGTGGTAATTCATGATGAATTGCCCATATGCATCAGTCAAGGATTGCAGAATAATATCATTCTGCAGGTCCAAGTCCAACTTCACACCGAGCTTCTCAAGCTCTTCCATGTCCTTGATCATTGTCAGACAGTGATCTTGGACTGACTGCCCATCACGCATCTTAGCCTTAAAAAGTCATTTTCGTGACTTGATATTTGGCTGCGCGACTCTGTTCACCAAACATCTCCTGCAGGTGAGCCAACATTTGGCGAGCAGTCCCGATATCTTCATGTTGCATGCGCTGGAGCTCATCAGACATCGAGCCCAACATGTAAGTATCTGGCCTTATTATCTTCGTCAATCCATTTTTCCAGAGACGCTCTCTGTTCAAGTGGATGGACGAGCTGGTAAGGTGGGAGGGTCCTGGTCCAAAACATGGGTTAACTTCTCTGAACCCAAAATAATTTTGTAGTTCCTGAGCCAATCTTTATAATTGGGTCCAGTCAGTCTATGTGTGTCCAGGATACGTGCCAAGTGGGTTGGACGCAGACACATTTTCCTGTAGAGAGTCAAAGATTCTAGTTAGATACTGTAATTTTGACTTGACCAATTTGTTTAGGGATTTTATTTTTAAACAAATTAGCTCCCACTATTTTCTCGGATCCCTACACTCCCTCTGTAGAGATGCGAAAATCTCCATGATTAATGATTTCTAGTGGGTGGTGCGGTCTCACCAACTGACTCATCACCTCACCTAACAGTTATTGGTGATGGGTTAGCCAATGAGTGAACAACTCTTGTTCAATGATTCTCTAATCATGGTGCACCCAAACTTGGTCTCTAATTCATGAATCTCACCGTATCCGGAAATATTGATCCACTCCTTAGTTAAGTCAGACCCACCATTTGCATAGACTGGGTTCCTAATTGGAGTCTCTCACCGTATCCAAAATATTGAGCCCAACTCATCCTCCAGCCCATAGCATCCAATGCCTAATAGACATGGTTGCATCTTTTCCCGGTGCAACTGAGCCACTGTATCCAGCCGAGAACAATCAACCCCGGGAAGGGCCCGCACATCTACAATGGTGGAAGACCTCAGACTTAATCTTTTCTTAGGGAGAATTGATTCAGGTCTCATTAAACTAGACTTGGCTTAGTCATAACAATTATGACTAACCTAGTGGCATGGGTTCAGCTCGGATTATTGACCACCTCAGATCAGAACTGTGTCAACAGATATGGCCAGGTAAGTGAGACCGGTGGAAGGAATATGCCATTAACTCGTACAAGAACGCATTCAGGTCGAGTAGCTTCCAATTAAAAACCAGTCGGTCGTCTGTGCCAAACTTACCTTAGACACCAAATTGTTGAGCCAGAACCAATTGGGTTAGCCTACAATCCAGACTCTAACCTCTGAGCCTAATTAGGTCTTGCTTGATCGTGACTCGATCTTGACCCAGACTTAATCCTATTAGGCTGGTCAATTTAAGCATTGTTGATCCCATCTAACCAACTCTTGATTCGGTTTGATCAACCGCTTAGACCTAATTGAGCTACCCAAGCCCGAACCCAGTATTATGAATATGTCTTAGATCTGAAATTCTCAATTTTAGACCTAATTAATATTCCATAAACTTAATTCTTAATTAAAGTAGGGTTCATAAACAAAATATGCACAATAAATCCTAGGGTTTCAGGATCTAGGGTTTTGCAGAAAGTAAGTTTTGGGTTTCTGATTAAGGACGAACACGCAGCACCCCTACACATCATAAGAACACCCCATCGAATGGGAAGAGAGGGCCTTTAAACCCTTCTTCGTTCTTATGACCGGACGGCCAAGAGGAACGCCTTAATCAGGAACATTCAATACTACAAAACAAGTTATCAGATCTATATCATATATATCATCATATAAAAATTAGATCTAATCATGGCATATTTTGCATACATCTCATGTATCATAATCATGCATATTTTTCAGATCTAAATTATCTCATAATAATCTAAAAAATTAGATTTAAATTGATCTAATCAAAATAAATTCTAATCTAGACAATTATGTAGAACTATTCTACAACTAGTCTAGACATGCATCAATCATATCTCATATGATATTCAAAAATTAAATAATTTTTATTTGCTATTTTTTAGATGTTATTATAACACTTATAATATCAAAAAATAGTAAATAAAAGATCTAAAATATGATTTAATCAGATTAAATCAAAAACATGCAAGACTATTCTATAGAACTATTCTATTCTAGAACTAGTCATGCATATCTTCTAATCTTAGATCCAAATCATTTAATTTTAATTTTTTCTGATTTCAGATCTGATCACATCTCATGTGACATCTGAAATCACTTATTTTTAATTAAAATATAAATTTAAAATCAGATCTAAACAATTTAGAACCATGGCTCTGATACCAGTTGAAGGGAAATCCTGATTTTTCCCGGTCCAGGTTCGTTCAGATCTGATCAGATCAAGAGATATATTTCAAAAATTTTTCTCTTGATCCTAATCAGATCTTGATATGTTTCAGATCTGATTCTTATTATTTTAATAAAATAAAATTAAAAGATAAATTAAATCAAATTTAATTTACCTGATTCTGGGTAATCCTATTACCCTGTTGATGATCCTGTTTGCAGCGGAAGGTTCTGGATCTTAGCCACGCAAGCGCCTGGCCTCTACCGGTATCCACTCGGGTTGGATCTGGAGATCCTCTTCTTCTCTATCACACCTCCAAAAATTCAGATCTGGATCTGATCTGGAGGATCTTCAAAACTCCTTTTGAAAGAGCAGTCGTCCTTTGCAGCAGCGCAGCCTTCTTGCTTTTGATCGCCTTTCTTTGATCTGAATCGCACCAACCAAGGTCCAAAACTCCTTTTGGACGTGGAGAGCAAGGGGAGAAAGTGGTTTGGCATGGAGAAGGAGGGGAGAGGCAGCCTTTGGGGTGTGGGAAACTATGATCTCATCATTACAATTCTGAGTTGGGCATACAGGGTCTTATTTATAGACTAGCTGTGATCCAACTCCTCTTCTTCCCAACCAATCACAACCCTTTGTGAAATCAGATCTAAATCTGATTGGTGGGAATAGAGTCCCCTAGAGACCCCTGGATTCCTCCTTAGAGGGGCGCCTAAGACCAGTCAAACTGGATTCTTAGAAGAACTCTAATTGGAATCCAAAAAGGAGATGGAGTCCTTGTCCAACAAGGACTCCTAGGCGCCTCCAACTTGGGCACACGCCGCCTAGGGTGGTGGCGTGCGCCCTTCTCCTTGCCAGGTTCTGGCAGGGGGACAGGCCCCCACCAGCTCTCCAATAGGTGCATGACATGTGGTCAAAAGTCAAAGTGTCAATGGTCAACGTTTGACCAGTCAAAGGTAACGTAGACTTTTGACCAAAGTCAAAGAACAAGAAATGGCAGGTGACCAAAAATGGCAGGTAATGTCTTACAAATAAGACAACCTTTTCTGACTTGGACAACCTCCAGTCAGACCATATGAAGGCCTCTGATTGAGCACAAACTCCTTTGGCTCAGACAGGACAACTTATGATTATGATAAAAGAAGAACGTTAGGTTCAATCGAGTGCTAGCACGATTTCCTTGAACCTAATTGAATCTCATTCAGATCAATTGAACTAGATCAGTTCAATTGATGATCACCAGATTCAAACCCTTGTTTGTGTGACCCAGTTAGGTTCAGTTCTGTATGGTAATGGGATATGTCATGATCTCTATCATCGACATCATCGAAACTCCTTTCGATGGATCAGAACTCTTCTGATTCGAACAGCTAGAATGATCGATCATCTAAATCATTCTAATTGCTCCCAAAATCCACCAGTGACACCTAGCAGTATATGGTGGCAACCCATCAGAGCTGAATGCGAACCTCTTGGTGCAGCTACCTGTGTGATTCAGTTCTTCTATCTTGAGCCCCGATCAGATTAGGGTTAAGGTGAACTCGTCAAACCCTAGTCTCTGTCATATGATGTAATCATTCGATTCGAGTCCAATGTGAAAATCTAAATAGAAACTCTTTCTATTATTTCACTCTGCCATGGCCATGGGCTTCTGGACTTGATTCTCATGATCATCATAGGGCTGCTCCTCTACCACCGAGGTAGATAGATTCCATCTTGATGCAATCCAGTTCCTACAATGAACATGCTATAGCCAACATACACCTCAGGGTTCCATATGGCTAGGAGACCGAGTAATGGTGTAGTCAAACTATAACACCCTCAAGGTGAACTGCCGATGCATCTCAGGTCAAAGAACCAGACACACTACTGCAGCATCGAGTCAGTCATTGACGAGAAGGTAGACTCCCTAATGACTACTCGAGGTGGTCACGCTCAGTGCCCTCGTTCTCTAACGAGTACCTGTACTCTCGCTCCGGTGTCTCCACACCGTAGACTCAAGACTCATCTACTAAAGAGAAGCGATTCGTACACCAACCTTCCGGATCAATCACCATCCTCGTGATGATCCTATGGTCGGGAGCAATTTTATGAGTTAATAATGATTATTCATGTCTTAAATTTTCAACTCTTGAAAATATGAATTATCATTACCATTAACTCAAAGGATGTATCACAGACACTAAATACACATATGTGATAGAAAATAACCCATTTTATTTAATTTATAGTCAAAATTATAATTTTGCCCCTAGAAGTGTATTACAAGTGTCAGCCAATTCTGGCTTCTAGGGCACATATCTAACAATTATGTGACTTATATTGGAGGGGAAGATACCTTAGCAATAGATATCAGTTAAGAAATTCTTATTGATTTTTTTAACTTGATTGTAACAAAACTCAAACCAAAAACTAAGTCTTCTCCTTCTTAGTTCTAGGACTCCTTAGGATCCCTTTAGAACTCTTCTCTCTTTCTTCTCCTTTTTCTCTTCAAAAATGAAAAAATAAAATAAAGATAAAAGTAAAATAAAATAAAATAAAAATTAAACTAAATTAAAAAAATAAAATAAAATTATAATAAAATCATAAAAAAATTTAAAAAATAATAAAATAATTTAAAAAATTCTAAACCACATGTTAAGGTTACACTTTTTTTGATCTAGTTGAATCCAATCATAAAAATTGAATGGCTAATTCATATTAAACCAGATAATCAAATGGCTAGAAATAATGGAGAAACACCTAGGCAGATAAAGGAATACTTTATCCCTTCTACCTATAACCCATCGACTAGTATCCAGTTACATAACATCCATGCTATCCACTATAAGATCAAGCCAACTACAATCTAAATGCTCCCATCCTTCCATGGGAACACCAATGAAGATTTTTTTAAGCATCTGGATGAACTTTTAGAAATCTACTCTACGATGAAAATCCAAAATTTGTCTAATGATGCTCTTAGACTAATTTTATTCTTCTTTTCCTTAAAAAATAAAGTCAAGTACTGGCTTGGCATAATAGGAAGATCAATCCAAACTTAGGCTAAATTACAACATGAATTTCTTAAGAAATTTTATCCCATAGGCCGGACCAATAATATGAGTCAAGCTATCACTGGATTTTCTCAGCTTCTAGAAGAACAAATTCATGAATCATGGGAAAGACTTAAGGAACTTCTTAGAAAATGCCCATACCATGGTCTATCTAAGTGGTAAATAGTTTAAGCTTTCTATCAGGAATTAGGAGACCAATATAAATAAATGGTAGATGCATCCTATGGGGGTACATTCATGAATAAAAGTGAGGATGAAGCCTATACCTTATTTGAAATCTTAAGTGAAAACTCAATTAACCATGCTTCACTATCCTTCTATCAAAAGTGGGCAGGGATCCATGAATTTAAATATACAGAATCTAGTTCAAAGGCTGACTTGAATCTAGTAAATAAAGTGGAACTTCTTGTCCAAAAATTAGATCAACTCCTAACCCTAGGTCAACAAACTCTTGCACTATTCACATCACCTTCTAATTATCAAAAAATTTGTTCTATTTATGCTAGCCCAATCCATCATATGAGTGAATGTCCTACGGCTACATAATTTTTATTTTTTATCAAAGAATAAGTTCAAGTTGCTAAAGACTACTCCAAGTTGGTTAATGATCCTTTTTCAAATACATATAACCTAGATTGAAGGAATCATTCTAATTTTTCTTGGATAGCACAATAAACACAAGCTCAGACCCAAATTTCATCCATCTACAATCATCAAAATAGGCTTCAATACCAAAACTATGCCTATAATAGAGGTCAACCTAGTCATTCTATCCAACCATTGTATTATAATCAGCCATCATACCCACCTCCTCAATAGACCAATCTAGCTGATGATAGATTTAATCAACTATAATAATTAATTTTGATTCAACAACAATTTGTCTCCATACTAGAAACTCAGATAGGATAATTAGTTGAGCCTAATATGAGGAGAGAACTAGATCAATTGCCGAGCCAACCAATTCTTATAAATAACCCACCTAATATTTACCAATCACCTGGACTAAATTATCAATCTAATATTTCACTTAAGAATTTTTAATTGGAGAATGCCAAATTAATTTCTAAACTTAAAAATTATAGGATTCTTATAGACTCATACTAAGATCAAATGAGAGAGGCTAATACTAATACTAGCCAAGATAAAAATTTAGAAGAATAGGTTAGTACCAAGATTAACCATATAGAAGAACCTGAGCACGAAATTGGTACTATTGCTGGTTCCAATTTGAATAAGATCGATAAAGAAAAGAAAAGAATAGATGATTTACAGAGATCTATAAACCTAAAATTTTGTTTCCTTTAGTCTTAGAAGTAGGTTCTTCTCATAAAAACCAAGGGACATGCAATAAAGAGCCAATGGAGTTGTTCAATCAAGATCATATTAATTTACCTCCATAATTGAACCCACCTTTAGACACCCTTCTAGTATCCATTGCATCAAACTTAACTCCTAACCTAAAAACTTAATTTATGAGCATTCTGGAAGAACAAATAGAATAAATTCTTGACAAACAAGGATTTGAGAATGGGATCACGAATTATCTTCCCATAATTAAAAATAAATTTATCAATAAAGAGATTACTAATTATCTTCCTGAGATTAGCAATCCAAAATCGCTAGAATTTATCAATCCAGTATTTGATACGGGATAGGTAAGCTGCTTTGTGTCTAGCTGAAGATGGTAAACTTAGTGCTTATTGGAAGGCAACCCAATATTTAGTTTTTTGTATCTAATTTATCTTTTTAGTTTATTTTTTTAGGTCATTTTGAATAAGTTGGAGGGAGAGTCCAAATTTTAAGACCTATGCTGGATCAAAAAATATATTGAATTAGGTGTATTCTTTTCTATTCTTTATTACATTCTTTATTTTTCTTCTCCATTGAGAACATTGTCGATTAAGTTGGGGAGAAGAATAATAATTTTTTAAAATTTTTAAAGTCCTCGAAGAAGTTAGTATTTAGTACTTAGATACTCGATTATACTTCACAATCAAGTTGAACTAAGCATTTTTAAAAGAAAATTAATGCATAGATTAGAGAATTTATGAGATATTTAGGGATCAAGTATTAAGAAAATTCAATAAAAAGTTAAGTCTAGAACATAAAATATTTTTTTTTGAGAATTTTTTTATTTTTCTACTAGCATCAAAGAAGAGTCTACTTTTTATGGGCTTGTGTAGGATAACTATATGTTTCTTCATAAAAAAATTAAAATAAAATAGTTTCAAAAATTTCTCACTAAGTAATTGGGCCTTTTTGCCTAAGCAAGCATTGAGTTTTGCATCAAAAAATAGAAAAGATGAAGAAGCTCGTCGTAAAGCTAGTCTTAACTCGTAGCTTATTTGATTTGAGCTAGTAAGCCTGAGGGAAATTTTATATCTAGTGCCCTAAAGCCAATAGATTTTGGAGTCATTGGCCCAAAACTCTTTACATGGATCAAATAGAAAGCTTAAGGGATTAGGGCACTCAATAGTGGTACAAAAAAATAATACATTGATTTTCCACTAAGTAATTGGATCTTGTTGCCTAGGTAAGCAATGATATTTGCATCAAAAAATGGACAATATGAACAAAGAATTTAATAAATAAAAAGTGAAAGTAATAATACACTTGCTCATATGAAAGTTTAGATGATTCAGAGACAAAAATAGGGATAATTTAAAAAAAGTTTAAAAAAAATTAAATGCTCTTCACTTAATTTTTCTATTGGTAAATATTAATACCCCAATGACATACTTCACTTAAGCTCTACCGAATATCAATGTCCATTTTAAAAAATTACTTGGATAAAATTCAAAATACTAAGCCTAAAAGATATCTAAAATTATTTTTTTTTTTACTCGAGGATGAGCAAAGCTTAAGTTGGGGGTGTGATAAGTACCATAAATGCACCATTAAAAGTATTAATTTATTTTTATTTTTAAAAATTAAATAGTTTTATTATCTATTTTAAAAAATATATTATAAATAGAAAGATCTCATTTTTTTTTATCATAAATAAATAAGTTTAGAGCAAAATGAAGTTAAAATGGATCAGATATAAATTTTTAAAGAAATAAAAAATATATATAAAAAAATAAAATTGGCTTAGCTGGCTTATTTGGCTCAATTGGCACGATCAGCCATGCCACCAAGCCCAACAAGTCGGTGCACCAATTCAAGCCATCCCAGCCATAGAAGCTACCCTATCGGTCCACGAAACCAAGTGTAGACTACCAGCTCAGTAGAAGGCAGCCAATCACAGGCTACCACATGGTGGACCAAGACCCTTAAAGGATTTATAGAAATTCTAATACGGCTTATGGGGCAAAATGTTAATTTCACATATAAAAGGTGCACGACGATTGGGCGAAGTCCACAGACCACCTGGTCCATGCAGTCCACATGAATAGTATTGTGCCATTGGATGATAGTGCTTGTTCTCAATCAAGATTGGATGGTAGAGGTCTTTTCCTTCTTTGATTTGATTCCCAACTCCTTATCTCACCCAATCTGATGGCCTTGGAAATGCCAAGCGATGATCCAATGGCTAATGAAGCTCCCAATGGCAATCCAACCACCTAGACGTGATCTAATGGCCGAAAATGCTCCATCATGCATGATCAAATGGTTAGAATTTAGTCTGAGTGGATCTGGGCTATTATATGTCAATTTTTGTTGATTTTGGGATTGTTCTATCCAAATTTAATGGCCAGAATTCAGGAAACTCAATAGAATTTGCTCAAGACTATTTTCATCCAATTTTTCTTAAGATTTCTATAGATGGTGTGGTGCTTCCGAGCCTTGGAAGGCCACGATCAGAGCCAAAATGTTGGCTATGATGATTGTAGGATAGGTATGGTCCTAGGATGAGGATAGAAGTTATCCTAGGATGGAGGTAGTCTATAGCTCTCCATAGGCTTGAGATCTAGGTATTGAGGATCTTGAGGGGTTTGGTTGGTACTTTAGAGATCTGAGATAAAAAATAGAGCAAAAAATCAAAGCCAATGAATGAAGACTATAGAGAAGGAGCTCTTTTGCAGGCTGGCCAGCTCAGTCTGAAATTGGGTTGGTCAAGTCTCAGTGGACAGGCCAAACAAAAAGGTGCATTCAGAATTATAGGTATGGCACACAACTAGATTGGCTTAGTCTAAAACTGAGCCGACCCAGTCTTAGATTAGCTGGCTCAGTGCATGAGTACATGAGGATCTATTTAGAGCTAGGATAGGGACTTATCTGATAAGAACGTGATGTTGTCGTTAAGACACTATGTTTATCAATTTAATCTAACTTCTTAAAATAATTAAAAATATATAGATAGCAGTGAGTCGGATCGAATCCATAGGAAAGGTAGTGTTTTAGTTTTGAAATCTTTAATTTTTTAAAAGAAAAAAAGAAAAGAGTTTTAAAATCAAAAGTGAAGTCAGAAAATAAAAAATAAAAATTAAAAGGTGCAGAAATTTAAACTTGGTACTAAGATCTACTAGTTAGATCTTAGCATCTACTTGCAATAAAATAAAAAGTAATAATTAAAGTATAAAAATTAAATTATAATAAAAATAAAGAGCATAAAATTAAAAAGCATAAAAATAAATATTATATTAATTAAAAATTTATAATTTAAATATATAAAAAATAAATAAATAAAATAGGTTAATCTCTATTCTTAGATTGGCATCGGCAGAAAGATGGTGTAGAAGCCCAGCTCTTCTTCTCAGCATCAGCTGCTTTGAAGCAGCCTCTAATCCAAAGCCTAGCTTTACCCTATACTAAAGCTTCACCTTGACCAAAGATTAAGAATTCTGAAAGTTTGGGGTCTTATTTATAGAGCTAGGAGTTGAGGATTTTCTTCTAGGCAATGTGGGACAAAGAGCCTTTTTAATCATCAAAATGGGAAGAAATTCGAGTAAAATTTTGATTAAAATAGCTTTGATGAATCTGGTGAAGTTTGGTGAAATCTTGCGATTCAATAGAAATCCAACGGATCAAAAATTATCAAAATTAGATATATATCGATCCAGATTAGGTCGAATTAAATTCTGACCATTGATCGCATGTTGATGGAGAAAATCTAGCCGCTGATCACACATTGAGAGTCCTGATCACTGTCGAAAGCATTCTGGACCTTTGGATCTAAGTTAGATGAGAGAGTTGCCATCCAATGGCAATCTGCATGAAGTCTGAAGCTGAATCAAAGTAGACAATTCTCTCCACCATCCAATCTTGATTGCAATCAATCGGATATGTCCGATCGTGCATTTACTGTTCCCATAGACCACATGAATCGACTGCACCGCACACCACAATGAATCAGTGCCTCCTATCATCGAGTGAAAAATCCAAAATGCCTTATGAGCCATGATAGATTTTTTGTAAATCCTTTAAGGGTTTAGGTCCACCACGTGTCGCTTCATGATTCACCAATTTCTGTTGACTTAGCAGTCCACACCTGGATCATGGATCGGCTGACGACTTTTGCGGTTGAGTCAGCTAGAACGGCTGGCTTAGCATGCTGGCTTTGTTGGCTTGGCTCAGCGCATTTGGACATGCCGACTGATATGGCACGGCGGCTTGAGTTGGCTAAGCCATATGTTATTTTTTATTTAATTTTTATTTATTTTATTTTTTTAAAAATTCATATCTTCTTTATTTTAGCTCCGTTTTACTCAAAACTTATTTCATTATGATCAAAAAAATAAGCTCTTTCCATTGATAATAATTTTTTTTTTATTTTTATTTTTTTAATTAATTTTTTAGTAAAAATATGAATTTCATAAAAATATGTATCAATTAATTATTAATTTTTAAAAATTAATATAAATTAATTGATAAATTAATATTTTTATTGATGAATTTATGATACTTATCATTATCCTAGGGGTCTTAAGGTCTGATTTTAGAGATCTTAAGGATGCTAACTCATGTATGGTCAGGTTTAGATCTAGGAGATGAGAGCATGTGAGACATGAGTGTACAACAGCTTGGTTAGTGCTTTCATGTATTAGGTTAGTCTAGGAGAGTTTTTGAGTTGAGATTTATTAGGATTTATGTAGGAATCCTAGGATATAAAAATTTGAGTATTGTAACTTTTATAATAAGAGTGGAATATAATTGAGCTTTTCTTCCTAACTCTCTTCTCTCTTCTCTCTGGTTCCATCACTAAAATCCTAGATTTCATCCTCTTCTCTCTTCTTTCTTAGATCTTCTATAGTTTGCTGGATTAACACCTAGGTTCATACCAGAGCTTGCTTCTGCTGCTGTAGTTCCAAGCAGCCATAGGTACAACAGCTGGTATCAAAGCCTGGTTGAGCATGAAGAAGGAAGAAGGAAGAAGAAAGGTTTCAATAGAGATCAGTAGTGAGGTTCAGATCTAATGCTTTTCTCCAGGCTTCGTGAGGAAGAAAGTGATCTAAGGGCTGCTGTCCATTATCCCTAGTCAAGATAATTTTTAGATCTATTTGTTAGCTATTTTTTGATTCAATTTGATTATGGAGAACAATGCGTTGAAGGTAGGTTTAGAAAAGTGTGATGGTAAAGAAAGTTTCATGATGTGGAAGGTTAGGATGAAGGATCTGCTGATTCAGATGAGGTTAGATTTAGCCTTGGAGGATAGGCCAGAGGAGATGATAGACAAAAAGTGGAAGTCCTTGGAGTAAAGAATGTGAAGCTTGTCTGACAGATAAGGTTTTGTATGATGTGTTGGAGGAGAAGACATCCAAGGGTTTATGGTAGAGGTTATATCAGTTGTACATGGAAAAGAATATATGTAATAAGTTGATGCTGAAGAAACAACTATACAGCCTTCGGATGCAGGAGGGCGAGGATGTTGTGGGGCATATTCAGTAGTTCGACCGAATGAGCATGGACTTGCTTAATATAGAGGTGGATCTCAAAGAGGAGGATAAAAATTTATTACTACTATATTCGCTATCCGGGAGTTTCGATCCATTGGTGACTACACTACTGTGTGGAAAGGAGACACTGGTGTACGAGGAGATCATATCAGTGCTAAAATCCAACGAGCAGCGAGAACGAATGACAAAGAGGAAGGTCTTCCAAGATGATCTTGTGGTTTCAAAGAGGCCTAGGAAAGGGAAGAAGAAGGATGTGCAGAAGGGCAGTAAGGGATCCAAGAGATGCTTCAAGTGTAGTAAAGTAGGGCACTTTAAGCAAGAATATTCGCTTTAGAAGAAGTGCAAAAGAGGAGAAAAGTCAAATTTCATTAGTTCAGTCACTGAGAGTGAAGAGTCGGATGAGGTCTTAGTGGTCTCGAAGGAGCCTATGGGGTGCAGTATATCTGAGATGGCTTTGGAGGAGTCTGCTATTAGATATGTGTACCTTAGAAGCCAGAATTGGTTGACACTTATAATACACTTCTAGGGGCAAAATTATAATTTTGACTATAAATAATAAAATGAATTATTTTCTATCACAAATGTGTATTTAGTGTCTGTGATACATCTCTTAAGTTAATGATAATGATAATTCATATTTTCAAGAGTTGAAAATTTAAGATATGAATTTTCATTTATTAACTCATAAAATGCTCCTGACCGTACGATCATCATGAGGATGGTGATTGATCCAGAAGGTTAGTATATAATCACTTCTTCATAGTAGATGAGTCTTGAGTCTATGGTGTAGAGACACCGGAGCGAGAGTATAGGTACTCGTTGGAGAATGAGGGCACTGAGCGTGACCACCTCGAGCAGTCATAAGAAAGTCTATCTTCTCGTCGATGATTGACTCAAAGCTGTAGTGGTGTGTCTGGTTCTTTGACTTGAGGTGCATTGGCAGTTCACCTTGAGGGTGTTATAGTTTGACTACACCATGACTCGGTCTCCTAGCCATTTGGAATCCTGAGGTGTATGTTGGCTATAGCATGTACATTGTAGGAATTGAATTGCACCAAGAGAGAATCTATCTACCTCGGTGGATGAGGAGCAGCCTTATGATGATCATGAGAATCAAGTCCATAAGCCCATGGCCATGGCAGAGTGAAATAATAGAAAGAATTTCTATTAAGATTTTCATATCAAAATTGAATCGAATGATTAAATCATATGATAGAAATTAGGGTTTGACAAGTTCATCTTAACCCTAATCTGATCAGGGCTCAAGATAGAAGAACTTAATCACACAAGTAGTTCCTCCGAGAGGTTTATTTTTAGTTTTGATGGGTTGCCACCATATACTGCTAGATGTCATTGGTGGATTTTGGGAGCAATTAGAATGATTTAGATGATCGATCATTCTAGTTGTCTGAATCAGAAGAGTTTTGATCCATCGAAAGAAGTTTCGATGATGTCGACTATGGAGATCATGACATATCCCATTACCATACGGAACTGAATCTAACTGGATCACACAAACAAGGGTTTGGATCTAGATATCATCAATTGGATAAATCCAATTCAATTAATTTAAATTAGATTCAATTAGGTTTAAGAAAATCATGCTAGCACACGATTGGACCTAACGTTCTCTTTTTATTATCATTAAAAGTTATCTCAACTGAGCCAAATGAGTTTGTGCTCACTCAGGTACCATTACTTAGTTTGACTGGAGCTTGTCTAAATTAGAAAAAGATTGTCTTAATTTAGAAGATAAATTTAAGACAACACCTACCATTTTTCGTCACCTGCTAATTCTTGTCCTTTGACTTTGGTCAAATGTTGACCTTTGACCCTTAAACATCTATCTATGTGTCATGCACTTATTGGAAAGTAGATAGAGGCTTGTCCTCTTACTAAAAATTGGAAAGGAGGGGGTGCATGCCTAGGGAGGCGTGCACCCATGGATAGGGATGCTTGGAGTCCCATACGGATGGGACTTCAGGTTACTTCTTGGATTCTACTTAGCTGACCCTTACCTATAGACTTTGATCAGTCTTTGGCACCATCTAAGGATGAATTAGTGGGGCTCTCATCTAATTGGATCAGGTGATGTCATTCCATCAATCAGATTTAGATCTGATTGCATGAAGCAATGCGATTGGTCGGGATGATGTGGCACTACATGGCGCAGCAGGGTCTATTTAAACCCTATCTACGCCACACTTTGAGAGAGTTCCTCTTAGCCCACACCCCAAGGCTGCCCCTTTCCCTCCTCCATGCCATCTTTTGATCCTCTCTCTCCTCTCCACGCCCAAAGGAAGTTGGGCTCCAGTTTGGTGCGATCCAAACAAGAAAAAGCTGATGAGAAAGGAAGAAGGCAGCACTACTGTAGAGATGACTATTGATCTTCGGAAGGAGTTTTAAAGATCCTCCAAATCAGATCTAGATCTGATTTTTGGAGAGGTGATAAAGAAGGAGAAGATCTCCAGATCCAACCTGAGTGGATACCGATAGAGGCCAAGCGCTTGCATGGCTAGATCTAGAATCTCAGACAATCAGCAGGATCATCAAAAAATAATCAGATTATCCATCATCAAGGTATAATTAAATCAAATTTAATTTACTTTTATTTTATTGATTAGATCTATAAAATCAGACCTCAAACATCTCAGATTTGATATGGATGCTTGAGAGAAAATTTTAAAATATCTTTCTTGATCCGATTAGATTTGAACGAACCTGATCTAGAAAATCAGAATTTTTTCTTCATCTACAAAGCGTGGAGGGTCCGAAGGAGTAGCGATGGTGTCCGAAGAGTAGCGGTAAGCCCAACAGTGCAGCGTTGGATGGTTGACCTTGGGTGGCTTAGGTATATAGTCAACTTCTACAGCATCGGGGAGATTTTAGTTCTAGGTGGAACATCGGATTGAGGTGGCTTCATAGATGGAGAGAGAAATAACATAAGTTCAAAGTGAAGAGGTGCAGAGGGAAGAGCTATATCCCAGTACCAGTGCCAGGGTTGTATAGATCCAGTTGGAGTGGATTGTGCAAGGAGGCAAGCATGGCTCTGAGAGGACTGTGTTAGGTGGAGCATCTGGGTATGCACTGAGTGTCGGTATAGGAATGCTGCATGATCTCTAGGAAAGTTCAAGATAATTGATGCGGCTATCAAGTAGAAGGATATCTACAACTCCAAAGATGGTGCAGAAGAGCAAGTCAAGGTCTTCAGCAGTGGAGGCAGTTATCTCAAAGGCCTCAATGGGAGCTCAAAAGCTGAAGAAGGATGACAGTGGCAAGATGAGCATAAGGAGCTGTTAGGATATGCAGCGACACTAGGATCGTGCAGGAGGATGTTGCCAGGTGTGCTAAGGCTTGGATGCACCAAGGTGGAGATTGTAGATGGTGTGGTGATCCCAAGCCTTGGGAGACCACGGAAGGAGCAAGGGTGTTGACTCTAGAGATTCTAGGATAGGTGTGGTGATAAGAGCGCGATGTTGTTATTAAGACACCATGTTTATCAGTTTAATTCAACTTCTTAAAATAATTAAAAATAGATAGAAAGTAGTGAGTTGGATCGAATCCATAGGAAAGGCAGTGCTTTGATTTGAAATCTTTGATTTTGAGAAAAGATAAGAAAGAAAAAGAAATTTTGAAGTTGAAAAATAAACAGAGAGCAAAAATTAAATAGTATGGAATAATAAATTTGGTACTAAGTTGTACTAGTTAGATCTTAGCATCTATTTGTAGTAAAATAAAAAGTAATAATTAAAGTATAGAAATTAAATTATAATAAAAATAAAAAACTAAAATTAAGTGCATAAAAATAAAATTTATATTAATTAAAATTTTAAAATTTAAATACATAAAATTTAAAAAGAAAAAAAAAATTAAAATAGGTCGATCTCTGATTTTGGATCGACATCGATAGAAAGATGGTGTAGAAGTCTAGCTCTTTCTCTCGGCACCAGTTGCCTTGAAGCAGTCATTAACCAAAGCTTAGCTCTATCATGTACCAAAACTTCACCTTAATTGAAGACAATGAATTTTGGAGGCCTGGGGTCTTATTTATAGGTGTTGGAAGGCTAGAGTCTTTTGTTATAGGCAATATGGGACTAAGAAGAGTTTTGATTGACATTTATAGAAGAATTTGAGTGAAATTTGGATTAAACTAGCTTCTGGATGAATCTGGTGAAGTCTGGTGAAATCTAGCCATTCAATAGGAATCCAATGATCCAAAAATCACCAAAATTGAATGTGTATAAGCTCAGATCAGGTCAGATTAAGTTCTGGCCGTTCGATCACATTAGTTAGGAGAAAATTTGATTGTTGATCAGAGTTTTGGATGTCCTGATCAAGTCGAAAGCTTTCTGGACCATCGGATCATTGCATGGAGCGCTGTCCACCATTGAATCATGATCAGGGAGAGCTAGAAAACCAAATCAAAGTAGGAAGAAACCCTGGTCGTTAGATCTGGACCACATCAATTTGGACTGTAGGATGGTGCAATTCCTATAGCTATGGACCACATAGACTGGCTTCACCGCACACCACAATGAATCAGTGCTTGTCTTTGCCACTTGAAATGATGAAAATTCCTCGTGAGCCATGATAGATCTTTTATAAACCCCTTAAGGATCTAGGTCCACCATGTGGCAACATGTGATTCACTGTCTTCTACTGAGCTGGCGATCCACACCTGAGTCATGGATCGACTTCTATGGCTGAGTCAGCTTTGATGACTTAGCTTGCTGAGCTGGTTGAGCCATTTTTATTTTTGTATTTTAGTTTTTTTTAAAAAAATTTATATCTAGTCCATTTTAGCTTCGATTTGCTTCAAATTTATTTCATTACGACAAAAAAAAGAGCTCTTTTCATTGGTAATAATATTTTATTTTTAAATTTTTATTATTTTTTTATTATTTTTTTATTAATAAAAATATTAATTTCTTAGAAATATGTATAAATTAATTATTAATTTTTAAAAATAAATATAAATTAATTAATAAATTAATATTTTTATTGATGATTTTATGGTACTTATCACACCTCCCAACTTAAGCTTTGCTCATCCTTAAGTAAAGAAAGAATTTAGTTTTAAATATCTTTTAACTTTAGAGTTTTGAATTTTACCTAAGTAGTTTTGAAAATGGCCATTGATATTTAGTAGAGCATAAGTAAGGTATATCATTAGGATATTAATATTTATCAATATAAAAATTAAGTAAGGAACATCAAATTTTTTTTAAACTTTTTCTAAATTATCCTACCTTTATCTTTGATCGGTCTAAACTTTCATATGGGCAAGTGTATTGCTAGTTCCATCCTTTATTTATTAATTTTTTTATTCATATTATCCACTTTTTGACATGAATATCATTGCTTACTTAGGCAACGGTGCCCAGTTACTCAGTGGAAAACCAATGTTTTCTTTTTTTTTTAATGTTGTACCACTATTGAGTATCATAACCTCTTAAGCTTTCTATTTGATCAATGTAGTGAGTCTCGGGCCAATGACTCCCAAACTAATTTACTTTAAGGCACTAGGTATAGAATACCCCTCGTGTTTACTAGCTCAAATCAAACAGGCTATGAGTTAAGACTAGCTTTACAACGAGTTTCTTTGCCCTTCCTATCTTTTGACGTAAAACTCAATCCTTGCTTAGGCAAAGAGGCCTAGTTACTCAATGAGAAGAACTTAAAAATTATTTTATTTTAATAATTTTTTATATGAAGAAAAGTATAGTTATCCTACACAAGCCCATAAAAAATAGACTTTTCTTTGATGCTAATAGAAAAAATTAGAAATGCTTAAAAAAAAAACTTTTTATATTCTAGACTTAACTCTTTATTAGATTTTCTTAATACTTGATCCCTCAATATCTCATAAATTCTCTAATCTGTGCATCAATTTTCTTTTAAAAATGCTTAGTTCAATTCAATTCTTAAGCATAACTAGATGTCTAAATACTAAATACTAACTTCTTCAAGGATTTAAAATTTTAAAAATTTTATTATTCTCTCCCCCAACTTAATCAACATTGTCTTCAATGGAGAAGAAAAAATAAAGAATGCAATAAAGAACATGAAAGAATACACCTGACTCAGTATATTTTTGGTCCAGCATGTTCCTTTGAAAATTTAATCTCTCCCTCCAACTTTATTTAAGATGACCTAAAAAAAAACTAAAAAAAAAATTAGATGAAAAAAATCTAAAATTAGGTTGCCTCCTAACAAGCGCTAAGTTTATCGTCTTTAGTCAGACACAATGTAGCTTAACTATCCTGTGTCAAATACTGGATTGATAAATTTCAATGGATTTGGATTGCCAATTTTAGAAAGTTGATTTATAATCTCATTATTGATATATTCATTGTTAATTTTGGGAAGATAGTTTATAACCCCATTCTCAGTCCCTTGTTTTTCAAGAATTTCTCCTATTTGTTTTCCTAGAATGCTCATGAATTGAGTTGTTGAATTAGGAGATAAGTTTGATGCAATGGATACTGGAAGGATATCTATAGGTGGTTTTAATTCTAGAGGTAAATTAATATGATCTTATTTAAACGACTCCATTGACACTTTATTACATGCCACTAGATTTTTATGAGAAGAACCAACTTCTAGGATTGAAGGGAACAAGACTTTTGATTTATAGGATTCTGCTAAATCATCTATTCTCTTCTCTCCTTTATCTATCTCATTTAAACTGAAACCAACATCAGTACTAGTTTTGGACTTAGGTTCTTCTATATGGTTAGTCTTAGTACTAACCTCTTTTTCTAAATTTTTATTTTTGCTAGCATCAGTACTAGCCTCTTTCACCAAGTCTTGGTATGGGTCCAAAAGAATCCTATACCTTTTAAGTTTAGAAATTACTTTGGCATTCTCAAATTGGGGATTCTTAGGTGGAACATTAGATTGATAATTTAGTTTAGGTGGTCGGTGGATAATGGGTGGATTGTCTGAAATTGATAGGCTTGGTAGTCGACCTAGTTCTCTCCTCATGTTAGACTCAGCTAATTATCCTATTTGAGCTTTTAGTTTGGCGATAGATTTTTGTTGAGTCAAAATTAATTGTTGTTGATTCGAATCAGTTCTTAAATTTGATTAAATCTATCATCGACTAGATTGGTTTGTCGAGGAGGTGGGTATGGTGGCTGATTAAACTAATTAGGCAGACCCCTATTATAGGCATAATTTTGATATTGGAGCCTATTTTGATAGTTTTGGATAGGTAAAATTTGGGTCTGAGCTTGAGTCTATTGAGGTATCCAAAAAAAATTATGGTGGTTACTCCAACCAGAGTTATATGAATTTAAAAATGGATCATTAATCAGCTTGGAGTAGCCTTGAGCAGCTTGTTCTTGGATAAAAGGTAGAAACTGTGCAGCCATAGGCCATTCACTCACATGATGGGTTGGGCTAGCATAGATTGAACAAATCTCCTGGTAATTAGAAGATGATGTGAATTATGCAGGAGATTGTTGACCTAGGGTTAGGACTTGATCTAATTTCTGAGCAAGAAGGTCCAGTTTATTTATCAGTTTTGAATCAACCTTAGGACTAGATTCTAGATGTTTAAATTCATGGATTCCTACCTAGGTTTCGTAGGAAGATAACGAAGCATGGTTAATTGAGTTTTCACTCAAAGTTTCCAATAAAGTATAGGCTTTGTTCTCACTCTTGCTCATGAATGCACCTCTATAGGATGCATCTACCATCTTTCTATATTGGTCTCCTAAATTCTCATAGAAAGCTTGAACTATTTACCACATAGACAGACCATAGTATGGGCATTTTCTAATAAGTTCTTTAAGTATCTCCCATGACTCATGAATTTATTCCTCTGAAAGCTAAGCAAATTTAGTGATAGCTCATCTCATAATATTGGTTCGACCTATGGGATAAAATTTCTTAAGAAATTAACTTTGCAATTCAGCCCAAGTTTTAATTGGTCTTCCTATTATGCCAAGCCATTACTTCACTTTGACTTTTAATAAAAAGAAGAATAAGATTAGTCTAAGGGCATCCTCAGTTAAATTTTGAATCCTCATTGTAGAGCAGATTTCTAAGAACTCATCTAGATGCTTATAAGGATCTTCGTTAGTGCTTCCATAGAAAGATGGGAGCATCTAAATTATGGTCAGCTTGATCTCATAGTGGGTAGCATGAATTTTAGATAATTGAATGCAAGTTGATGGATTATAGGTGGAAGGAATAAAGTTTTCCTTCATCTACCTAGGTGGTTCTATAAAGTTTTTAGCCATTTGGTTATTGGATTTAATACGATTCAGCCTTTCAATTTTATGGTTAGATTCAACTAGATCAAGTAAAGCGATTTTCTATTATGTATGTATTAGTGCAATCTTATTATATGGTTCAAAAATTTTTTAGAATTTTTTTATTACTTTTAAATAGTTTTTATTATTTTATTATTTTTTTAATTTTTTTTTAATTTTTTAAAATATTTTTTAAATTTTTTTATTATTTTATTTACTTAATTATTATTTTTAATAATTTTTTAGTTAGTTTAATTTAATTTAATTTAATTTTTATTTTATTTTATTTTAGTTTATTTTTAGAGGAGAAAGGAGAAGAAAGAAAGAAGAGTTCTAAAGAAGAGGTCCTAAGGAGTCCTAGAACTAAGAAGAGAGAGGAGAATTAGGTTTAGTTAGGTTTGATGTTGATTAGCAATCAAGTTGGTCAATCAATCCTGTCTAAGAATTATCTTAGATCAAGATAGCTCCAACTGCCAAGGTCACCTTCAAGCCTTCCAAGTATAAGATCAATCAATCAACTGGCCAGATAAGTATAAGATCAGTGGGAGTCCCCTCGTTGCTTGCCTTAGACACCAATTGTGCTTGGCTAGGTAAGCTAATGGAACAAATTAAGTAACCACCTTTCTTTGGGCCTAGTCATCCTTGAACCACTTTCTTAGCCACCAGTTAAATCTATTAATCCTAATCTGGTCCAACTTTTAGGATTCCTTGTCCTAATGAGCTCGAGTTCCTAGGACTGTTGTCTAATTGATTTTAAAATTAAAGGCTTAGATCAATCCAAGATGCTGGTTAGTTATTTGTGGGCCAACGAAAGATGACCAAATCTCCATCTCATTTTGTTTAATTGGGTATTGCCCTTAAGTTGATTTAATAAGAATATGCACAAAAATTTTTTTTCAAGCAAGTGGTTCTATGCAATTTAAACTAGATGCATGCAGCTAATTAAAGTTGAGATGCTTACCTTGTCTCTAGTGATCACCAAAAAGAAAATAAAAATAAAACTAATATGATGCATGCTCTAAGCTGTTAGGATTTCTAATCTTGTTATGAGATTTTAATTAGATTTAAGTTGGTAATTTTAGATTAATTTAAATATAAAATAAATAATAATAATAAAATAATCTAGGTTTAGGATTGATCTCATCAAGTAGGATTAGAAGTTTCCTTCTTGCCCTAATCTTTTTGTTTTCTCTCTTTTTCTTCTCTTTTTTCTACATAATAAAGAAGAAAAAAATTAGTAATCAATATTTATAGGAATTTAAAAAAAATTAAAAATTACTTACAATTTATTTATAAGAAAAATTAAAGAAATCAAAAATTTTAATATCATGCCTTCCTCGGTAATGGCATCAAAAACTTGATAAGAGCATGATATTGTCGTTAAGATACCATGTTTATTAGTTTAATCTGACTTCTTAAAATAATTAAAAATCGATAGAAAATAGTGAGTTGGGTCGAATCTATAGGGAAGGCAGTGCTTTGATTTGAAATCTTTGATTTTGAGAGAAAAAAAGAGAAAAAAAAATTCGAAGTTGGAAAATAAATAAAGAGCAAAAATTAAATAGTATGAAATAATAAATTTGGTACTAAGATCTACTAGTTAGATCTTAGCATCTACTTGCAGTGAAATAAAAAACAAGAATTAAAGTGCAAAAATTAAATTATAATAAAAATAAAAAGCTAAAATTAAAGTGCATAAAAATAAAATTTATATTAATTAAAATTTTAGAATTTAAATATGTGAAATTTAAAAAGAAAAAAAAAATTAAAATTGGCTGATCTCTGATCTTGGATCAGCATCGGCAGAAAGATGGTGTAGAAGCTTAGTTCTTCCTCTCGGCACCAATTGCCTCAAAGCAACTATTAACCAAAGCCTAGCTCTATCCTGTACCAAAACTTCACCTTAACCGAAGATAATGAATTCTAGAGGTCTGGGGTCTTATTTATAAGTGTTGGAAGGCTGGAGCCTTTTGTTGCAGGCAATATAGGACTAAGAAGAGTTTTGATCAGCATTTGTAGAAGAATTCAAGTGAAATTTGGATTAAAATAGCTTCTCAATGAATCTAGTGAAGTTTGGTGAAATCTGGCCATTCAATAAGAATCCAATGATCCAAAAATCATCAAAATTGGATGTGTATAAGCCCAGATCAGGTCGGATTAAGTTCTAGCCATTCGATCACATTAATTAGGAGGAAATCTGGCCATTGATCGAAGTTTTGGGTGTCCTGATTAAGTCGGTAGCTTCCTAGACCATCGGATCGTTGCTCGGAGTGTTGTCCACCGTCAAATCATGATCAGGGAGAGCTGGGAAACCAAATAGGAAGGAACCCTGGCCGTTAGATCTGGACCGACATCAATTTGGACCGTAGGATGGTGCAATTCCTATAGCTATAGATTGCATAGATTGGCTTCACCACACACCGTAATGAATCAGCACTTGTCTTTGCCACTTGAAATGATGAAAATATCTCGTGAGCCACGATAGATTTTTTATAAATCTCTTAAGGATCTAGGTCCACCACGTGGTAGCATGTGATTCGCTATCTTCTGCTGAGCTGATGGTCCATGCTTGAATCATGGACCGACTGATCGGCTTTTATGGTTGACTCGGCTTTTATGGCTTGGCTTGGCTTGGTGGCTTGGCTTG
The DNA here is from genome assembly GCA_006176705.1 of Cocos nucifera. NCBI lineage: Eukaryota > Viridiplantae > Streptophyta > Magnoliopsida > Arecales > Arecaceae > Cocos > Cocos nucifera. The sequence goes on from QRFJ01000764.1 coordinate 210,506, forward strand.
CGAAGCCGATTGAGCTATTTTCTTTCTTATTTTAATTTTTTTTTTTTAAATTCATATCTAGTTTATTTTATCTCCGATTTGATTCAAACTTATTTCATTATGACCAAAAAAATGAGCTATTTTCATTGAAAGTAATATTTTATTTTAAAATTTTTATTATTTTTTACTTATTTTTTAATTAATAAAAATATTAATTTCTAAAAAATGTATAAATTGATTATTAATTTTTAAAAATAAATATAAATTAATTGATAAATCAATGCTTTTATTGATGATTTTATAATACTTATCATATGATCCTAAGACTAGGATAGGAGTTGTCCTAGGGTGGAGGTAGTGTGTAGCCCTCCATGGGCTTGAGGTCTAGGTGGTGAGGATCTTGAGGGGCATGGTTGGTGCCTCAGAGATCTAAGATACAAGGTAGAACCAAAAATTAGAGCTGATGAATGAAGACTATAGAGAAGAAGCTTTTCTATAGGTTAGCCAGCTTAGTTTGAAACTGGATCGGTTAAGTCTCAATGGATAGGCCAAACCTAAAGGTGCATTTAGGACTGCAAACATGGCCTGCAATTGGATCAGCTCATTCTAAAACTGAGCTGACCCAATCTCAAGTTAGCCGGCTTAGTGCTGAGATTGAGCTGGCTCAGTGCACGGGCAGAGTTACATAAGGGTCTATTTGGGGCTAGGATAGGGACTTATCCTAGGGGTCTTAAGGCCTGGTTTGAGAGGTCTTAAAGGGGCTAACTCATGTATGAGTCGAATTTAGATTTAGGGGATGAGAGCATGTAAGACATGGATGTACATAGGCTTGATGAGTGCTTTGACATATTGGGTTAGCCTAGGAAAGTTTTTGAGCTAGGATTTATTGGGGTTCATGTAGGAACCCTAGGGTATAAAAACCTGGGTATTGTAACTTTTACAATAAGAGTGGAATACAATTGATTTTTTCTTCCTAACTCTCTTCTCTCTTCTCTCTGGTTCCAACACTAAAATTTTAGATTCCATCCTTTTCTCTCTTCTTTCTTAGATCTTATTCAGTTTGCTGGATTAACACCCAGGTTCACACAAGAGATCGCTTCTGCAGCTGTGCTTCCGAGCAACCATAGGTATAATAATTTCTTCATATTTGTCGATCAAAACTCCTCTTTAAGTCCCACATTGCCAAGAAGCAAAGGTTCCAACCCTCTTAACTCTATTTAAAGGGCATCAGGCCATCAAATCAAATCATGATTGAGATTCATGGTTGCTTCGAGACGGACGGTGCTGAGAGGAAGAGCTGGACTTCTACACCATCTCAATGCCAACGTCGATCCTGCTTTTAATTTTTATTTTCTTTTTTTATTCTTTTTGAATTTTATGTATTTAAATTCTAAATTTTTAATTAATCCAAATTTTATTTTCTAGCTATTTGAATTTTAGCTTTTTATTTTTATTGTAAATTTAATTTTATTGCTTTTTAATTTTATTGCAAGTAGATGCTAAGATCTAGGTAGTAGATTTTAGTACCAAAATTTATTTTCATAGAATTTAAATTTTTACTATTTAATTTTATATAATTTTAAATTCTATTTTTTGACTTCAATTTTATTTTAAATTTTTTTTTTTATAAAAAATTAAAGATTTTAAAACTAAAATACTACCTTCTCTATGGATTCGATCTGACTCGCTACATCTACATATTTTTAATTATTTTAAAAAATTAAAATTAAATTGATAAACACAATCTTCCAATGACAACATCACGCTCTTATCAAGTACCTAAGTACCTCTCAGTAGGATGGAAAATCCTACTTGATCTATGAGATGGAGGAGGTTGTGTTTGGATCGGCTCAGACTGACTGGGTTCCTCAGGTTCTTTGGCTCGTTGCTCTTCGAAGACTTTCTCCTCGAGCCTAATCTATCTCCCAATGGCACCATCTTGAATAAACTATTTTTCAAAAAAAATGTCATGTTGACTCACAATCATATTGTGGTCTTCCGAAAGATAGAAATAATATCCTAATAACTCTTAAGGATATCCAACAAACCAAGCTCTAAAGGATCTAGACTCTAATTTATCCATTTGTTATCTCTTGATAGGAGCCGAACAACCCCAAATTTTAAGGTGACTCAGACTTGGTTTCTTACCATGCCATATCTCATACGGTATAGTAAAAATGATTTTAGATGGAACTCTATTCAGTAGATATATTACTGTCATTAAACTATGTCTCCAATGAAACTCAGAGTGGTCCATAAAGCTCATCATAGATCGGACCATATCTAATAGGGTCCGGTTTCTCTGTTCTAAAATCTTGTTGAGTTGAGGCATTCTAGATGGAGTCCATTATGAGACTATGCTATTATTCTTAGGATAGTTCAAAAATTTTTGACTACGGTATTCACCTTCTCAATCTGATCGAGGTATCTCAATAGGCTTTTTGGTTTATTTTTTTACTTCATGTCTAAATTTCTTGAGCTTTTCAAAGACTTCAGACTTGTGTCACATCAAGTATACATATCCATACCGAGATAGATCATCGATAAAGGTAATGAAGTAGATATAATTATTAGATGTATGCCCTAGAAATCAAATGGACTGACACTTATAATACACTTCTAGGGACAACTTTATAATTTTGACTATAAATTAATAAAAAAATTATTTTCTATCCCAGCATATATTTAAAGTGTTTGTGATACATCTTTTGAGTTAATTGTAATGATAATTTATATTTTCAAGAGTTAAAAATTTAAAACATGAATTTTCATATTTAACTCAAAAATAGCTCTTGACCATAGGATCATCATGATGATGGTGATCGATCCGAAAGGTTGGTGTATAGATGCTTCCTTAAGAAAGATATTGAGTTTATGGTGTAGAGACATTGGAGTGAGAGTACAGGTACTCGTTAGAGAATGAGGGTACTGAGTGTGACCATCTCGAGCAGTTATAAGGAAGTCTACGTTCTTATCGATGATTGGCTCGATGCTATAGTAGTGTATTTGGTTCTTTGACCTGAGGTGCATTGATAGTTAATCTTGAGGGTAATATAGTTTAACTACACCATAACTCGATCTTCTAGCCATTCGAAATTCTAAGATGTATGTTGGCTATAGCATGTTTATTGTAGGAATTGGATTGCACCAATACGTGATCTATTTACCTCAGTAGATGAGTAGTAACTCTATGATGATCATGAGATTAATTCCATAAGCCCAGGGCCATGGCAGTGTGAAGATGATAGATAGAGTTTCTATTAGGGTTTCACATCAAACTCGAAGCGAATGATTAAATTATATGATGGATATTGGGTTTGACGAGTTTATCTTAATCCTAATCCTATCGGAGCTCAAGATAGAAGAACCTAATCACATAGGTAACTACACCGAGAGGTTCATTTTTAGTTCTGATGGATTGCCACCATATACTGCTAGGTATCACTGGTAGATTTTCGGAGCAATTAGAATGATCTTGATGATCAATCATTCTAATTATATGAATCAAAAATTTTCTGATCTATCGAAAGATATTTCGATGATGTCGATGATGGAGATTGCAATATATCTCATTACCATACAAAACTAAATCTAACTGGATCACACAAACAAGGTTGGGGGTCTGAAAGTGATCAATCAAGCTAACCCAGTTTGATTGATTTGGATTAGATCCAATTAGGTTCATGAAAATCATGCTAGCACATAATTGAGCCTAACTTTCTCTTTCTATAACTTTTTAGTTCGTCTCGATTGAGCCAAATTGGTTTAGGCTCATCAAGAAACCCCATATGGACTTATCCTTGTCTGACTAGAGCTTCTTCAGATTAGAAAATGATTGTCTTAATCCATCAGATAGAAATAAGATAATACCTGCTAATTTTTGTCACCACCTACCATTTTCTATCACTGTCGGGACATGAGATGTCCTAATGCAGCAAAGAAGGGATATGGGCATGCACCCCTTTTGGATATCTCCTTTGGGTGCATGTCCACTTGGACTTCATGCACAAAAATGTGTGCATGCCCTTAGTTTGCGTGTGCATATTGGGAAAAGAGAAGGAATCCCATACAGATGGGACTTTAGGGTTACTTGATGGCTTTAGACTTTTAGGCGCCAATTCATTTATGCTTATCCTATGTTAGCACCACCTATGGAGAGTTTGAGGGGTCTCTAACCTGATTGGATCAGGTGACATCACTGCATGAATCACATTAAGATCTGATTGAATCGAGCAATATGATTGATCGAAGTGATGTGGTACTACATGGCACAATAGGGTCTATTTAAACCCTATTTTCGCCTAGGATTTCATTATTGTGCCTATTCGCCATGCCATAAGGCTGCCCCTCCTCTCTTCCATGCCTCCCTTTGGTCCTTTCTCTCCCCTCTCCATGCCGAAGAAGTTGGGCAAATCCAGCAAGGAAGATCCAAGCATTGGCATAAAGATTAGGAAGATAGTCGACGTGTTCATGAGATGAGTGCACTGTCTTCATCGCTTGTTTTGAAGGCTCTACAAATTAGACCCAGATCTAATTTTTAAAAATTAAATTTAGAAGGAGATCACATCCAGATCCTACCTAAGTAGATATCGGTAGAGGCTAGGCACATGCATGGCTTGATCCAGGACCTCAGGGCTTCAGCAGATCATCGACTGGGTAAAAGTAATTTACCCTAAAGGTAACAATTGTTGTTCCCTTTTTTTTTATATTAGTTTATAATATTAGATCTATAGGAATAAATCTGAGAACTCTTAGATATGATTAAAATTTGTTAGGAAAATTTTTGAAATATCTCTTCAAATCTGATCAGATCTGAAAGATCCTATGATGAAAAAATACTAATTTTCCTTCAATTAGTATTAGAGCCAGGTTAGAAGTTCATCAGATCTATTTTAGATCTATTTTTTTAAAAATTTATAATTTAATATTAAAAAATTTAAAATGTTAAATCAGATATGATTAGATCTGAAATCAAAAAATTAAAAAATTTTAGATTCATATCAATCATGTATGAGATACATGTCTAGACTAGGTGTAGAATTATTCTATGTGTTGTCTAGTGTAGTTTTTCTTTTTGATATGATTAAATATATTTTTTAGATCTATTTGTTTTCATTTTTTTGATATTATAAATATTATAATTAGATCTAAAAAATAAAAAAATTAAATATTTAAATGTTCAAATGAGATATGATAGATGCATGCCTAGACTAGTTGTAGAATAGTTTTGTGAATTATCTAGAATACGTTTTATTTGATGTGATCAATTTAAAATTTTATTTTTTAGATATTATATATGATATATCAGATCTGAAAGCATGCATGCATTTGTGATTTAATGAATTATACATGAGATCTATACAGAACATGCATGATCAGATCTATGATTTTATATGTGATATATATTATAAATCTTATTATTTTATAGTATAGTAATTATTTTTGATTAAGGCATTGCCCTTGGCCGTCTGGTCATAAGAGTAAGAAGGATTTAAAGATCCTCTCTTTTCATTTGATGGGATGCTCTTATGGCGTGTAGAGGTGCTACGCATTTGTCCTTAATTAAAATTCAAAAACTTACTTTTCTGCAAAACTCTAGATCATGAAATCTTAGAATTTTTGGCATGTTTCTATTTATGAACCCAAACTTAATTAAAAATTAAGATTATAAAATTAATTAGATCTAAAAAATTATGAATTTCCATATCTAAGACACCTTCATAAATTTGGGTTCGAATTTGAGTAGCTCAATAAGGTCCAGCGGTTGATCAAATCGAATCAAGAGTTGGTTATGTGGGATCAAAAGTACTTAGAATTGACTAGCTCAATAGGAGGTCAAGGTCGACTCATAGTAACATGTGGTCGATCAAGTCAAGATCAAATTTGGCTTCATGGTTTGCACATGAATTGTAGGCTAACCTGATTAGTTCTAGTTCGATAATTTGGTGTCTAAGATAAGTTTGAAAATATGATCGACTAGTTTTTATTTGAGAGCTACTTGTCTGAATGCATTATATCGAGTTAAGCATATCCTCAGATCTCACTTCCTGGATTTGACACCAACGATTAAGAGCAAAATGAAACCCATGTCCTGGTTGTCATAATTAAAATAGATTTAAAGAGTAAAATAAACCAAAAATTTAAGTTGAAGGAAAATCCTGATTTCCCGGTCCAGGTTCGTTCAGATCTGATCAGATCAAGAGATATATTTCAAAAATTTTTTCTCTTGATCCCAATCAGATCTTGATATGTTTCAGATCTGATTCTTATTATTTTAATAAAATAAAATTAAAAGATAAATTAAATCAAATTTAATTTACCTGATCTGGGTAATCCTATTACCCTGTTGATGATCCTGTTTGCAGCGGAAGGTTCTGGATCTTAGCCACGCAAGCGCCTGGCCTCTACCGGTATCCACTCGGGTTGGATCTGGAGATCCTCTTCTTCTCTATCATGCCTCCAAAAATTAGATCTGGATCTGATCTGGAGGATCTTCAAAACTCTTTTTGAAGATGAGCAGTCGTCCTTTGCAGCAGCGCAGCCTTCTTACTTTTGATCGTCTTTCTTTGATCTGAATCGCACCAACCAAAGTCCAAAACTCCTTTTGGATGTGGAGAGCAAGGGGAGAAGGTTGTTTGGCATGGAGAGGGAGGGGAGAGGCAGCCTTGGGGTGTGGGGAAACTATGATCTCATCATATATTTTAATCTGAGTTGGATACAGGGTCTTATTTATAGACTAGCTATGATCCAACTCCTCTTCTTCCCAACCAATCACAACCCTTTGTGAAATCAGATCTAAATCTGATTGGTGGGAATAGAGTCCCCTGGATTCCTCCTTAGAGGGTGCCTAAGACCAGTCAAAGTTGGTTCTTAGAAGAACTCTAATTGGAATCCAAAAAGGAGATGGAGTCCTTGTCCAACAAGGACTCCTAGGCGCCTCCAACTTGGGCACACGCCTAGGGTGGCGTGCGCCCTTCTCCTTGCCAGGTTCTGGCAGGGGGACAGGCCCCCACCAGCTCTCCAATAGGTGCATGACATGTGGTCAAAAGTCAAAGTGTCAATGGTCAACGTTTGACCAGTCAAAGGTAGACTTTTGACCAAAGTCAAAGAACAAGAAATGGCAGGTGACCAAAAATGGCAGGTAATGTCTTACAAATAAGACAACCTTTTCTGACTTGGACAACCTCCAGTCAGACCATATGAAGGCCTCTGATTGAGCACAAACTCCTTTGGCTCAGACAGGACAACTTATTTATGATAGCAAAAGAAGAACGTTAGGTTCAATCGAGTGCTAGCACGATTTCCTTGAACCTAATTGAATCTCATTCAGATCAATTGAACTAGATCAGTTCAATTGATGATCACCAGATTCAAACCCTTGTTTGTGTGACCCAGTTAGGTTCAGTTCTGTATGGTAATGGGATATGTCATGATCTCTATCATCGACATCATCGAAACTCCTTTCGATGGATCAGAACTCTTCTGATTCGAACAGCTAGAATGATCGATCATCTAAATCATTCTAATTGCTCCCAAAATCCACCAGTGACACCTAGCAGTATATGGTGGCAACCCATCAGAGCTGAATGCGAACCTCTTGGTGCAGCTACCTGTGTGATTCAGTTCTTCTATCTTGAGCCCCGATCAGATTAGGGTTAAGGTGAACTCGTCAAACCCTAGTCTCTGTCATATGATGTAATCATTCGATTCGAGTCCAATGTGAAAATCTAAATAGAAACTCTTTCTATTATTTCACTCTGCCATGGCCATGGGCTTCTGGACTTGATTCTCATGATTATCATAGGGCTGCTCCTCTACCACCGAGGTAGATAGATTCCATCTTGATGCCATCCAGTTCCTACAATGAACATGCTATAGCCAACATACACCTCAGGGTTCCATATGGCTAGGAGACCGAGTAATGGTGTAGTCAAACTATAACACCCTCAAGGTGAACTGCCGATGCACCTCAGGTCAAAGAACCAGACACACTACTGCAGCATCGAGTCAGTCATTGACGAGAAGGTAGACTCCCTAATGACTACTCGAGGTGGTCACGCTCAGTGCCCTCGTTCTCTAACGAGTACCTGTACTCTCGCTCCGGTGTCTCCACACCGTAGACTCAAGACTCATCTACTAAAGAGAAGCGATTGTACACCAACCTTCCGGATCAATCACCATCCTCGTGATGATCCTATGGTCGGGAGCAATTTATGAGTTAATAATGATTATTCATGTCTTAAATTTTCAACTCTTGAAAATATGAATTATCATTACCATTAACTCAAAGGATGTATCACAGACACTAAATACACATATGTGATAGAAAATAACCCATTTATTGATTTTAGTCAAAATTATAATTTTGCCCCTAGAAGTGTATTACAAGTGTCAGCCAATTCTGGCTTCTAGGGCACATATATCTAACAATCTCCCACTTGTCCTAAAGCCAATTGGCTACAAGTCTAAGTCCCATCTTCTCAAGGTGGGCTTCGATCTTCTGCTGGCCCAACGGCTTTGTAAGTGGGTCTGCCACATTATCTGCGGAGTTGACTCTCTTGACCTCGACGTAACCTTCTCGAGGTAATCGCGGATGAGGTGGTATCGCCGCTCAATGTGCTTGGATTTCTGGTGAGACCTCGGCTCCTTAGCAAGGGCTATGGCGCCATTGTTGTCGCAGTATAGAGGAATGGCATCTGATGGCATTACTCCGATTTCTGCAGCAAACTTCTTGTACCAGAATGCTTCCTTCGCAGCCTCTGATGCAGCGATATATTCTGCTTCCATGGTGGAATCTGCTATCACCGTTTGCTTGGAACTCTTCCAGCTGACAGCTCCACCATTGCACACAAACAGACTGCCAGATGTCGACTTTCGATCATCTATATCGGACATGAAATCCGAGTCTGTGTATCCCTGGACTTGGAGTTCTCCATTACCAAAGACCAACATCATATCCTTAGTTCTTCTCAAGTACTTAAGGATACATTTCACAGAAGTCCAGTGTTCTTCACCTGGATTTGACTGATATCTGCTTGTGACACTCACAGCATGGGCTATATCAGGTCGTGTACATAGCATGGCATACATGAGGCTCCCTATTGCAGAAGCATAAGGGATCTTGCTCATGCGTTCTATTTCCTCAGGTGTGCTGGGGCACATCTTCTTGGAAAGATGAATACCATGTCTGAAGGGTATTAATCCCCTCTTAGAGTTTTCCATACTAAACCTCTTTAGTACTTTCCTCTATGTACATCTTCTGTGAAAGTCCTAGCATCCTATTCGGTCTATCCCTATAGACCTTAATTCCTAGAATAAAGGATGCTTCACCTAGGTCTTTCATGGAGAATTCCTTGGACAACCACATCTTGACTGATGTCAACATGGGAATATCATTCCCAATAAGGAGGATGTCATCCACGTACAATACGAGGAAGACAACAGCGCTCCCACTGACCCTTTTGAAAACACATGGTTCCTCTTCATTTTTGATGAAACCAAACTTTTTGATCACATCATTGAAACGAGTGTTCCAGCTCCGAGATGCTTGCTTAAGTCCATATATGGACCTTTGCAGCTTGCAAACCTTGTGATCAGTATCACTGGATGTGAAACCTAGCGGCTGTTCCATATAGATATCTTCCTCAAGATATCCATTTAGGAATGCCGTTTTCACGTCCATTTGCCATATTTCATAATCGAAATAGGCTGCAACAGCAAGCAATGTGCGGATGGATTTTAGCATAGCTACTGGGGAAAAGGTATCCTGATAGTCAATGCCTTCGCGTTGACTATAACCTTTTGCCACCTAGTCTAGCCTTGAATGTCTCCACATTCCCATCTGCACCAATCTTTCTCTTGAAGATCCATTTACACCCAATAGGTACTATACCTTCTGGTGGATCTACCAAGGTCCAGACTTGGTTTGAGTGCATCGAGTCAATTTCTGACTGCATTGCCTCTAGCCATTTCTCGGAGTCGATATCTGATATCGCCTCGTTGTAGGTTTTGGGATCATCACCATGAGCACCATTACCTACGAGGAACATTTTCTCTACATCCTCTGAAATAATACCTAAGTATCTTTCAGGGGGACGGGAAACTCTTTCCGATCTACGAGGTGGAGGAGGTAGTGTTCTTATTGGCTCAACCTGATTTGGTTCCAACTTGGTCCTTAGCTCGTTCTGCTTGTGAGACTTTCTCATCAAGCTTGATCTGCTTTCCAATGCCGCTATCTTGAATAAACTATTTTTCAAGAAATATGGCATGTCGACTCACAATCACATTGTGGTCTTCTGGAATGTAGAAATAGTATCCTAATGACTCTTTAGGATATCCTATGAATCGAGCTCTGAAGGACCTAAACTCTAACTTGTCCGCTTGTTGTCTTTTGACATGAGCCGGACAACCCCAAATTCTGAGATGACTCAGACTTGGTTTCTTACCGTGCCATATCTCATACGGTGTGGTAGGAACGGTTTTAGAGGGAACCCTATTCAGTAGATAGATTGAAGTTAACAATGAGTGTCCCCAAAAGAAATCAGGGAGGTCTGTGAAGCTCATCATGGATCGAACCATATCCAATAGAGTCCGATTTCTCCATTCTGAAACCCCGTTGAGTTGAGGTGTTCCTGGTGGAGTCCATTGAGAGACTATGCCATTTTCCTTGAGATAGTCTAGGAATTCCCGGCTAAGGTATTCACCTCCTCGATCTGATCGAAGAACCTTAATGGGTTTTTCCAGTTTGTTTTTCTACTTCATGTCTGAATTCTTTGAACTTTTCAAAAGCTTCAGACTTGTGTCTCATAAGATACACATACCCATACCTAGACAGATCATCGGTAAAGGTAATGAAGTAGACAAAATTGCCTCTAGCCGGCACATCAAATGGGCCGCACACATCAGTATGTACTAGGGCAAGGAGATCTGTGGCCCTCTCCCCATGTCCAACAAAAGGGAGTTTAGTCATTTTGCCTTGAAGACAAGATTCACAAGTTGGATATGACTCAAAAGTCAATGGACTCAATAGCCCATTTTTCTCCAATTTGTTGATCCTATCTTCTGCTATATGACCTAATCTCAGGTGCCATAGATATCTGTCGTTTGGACTATCCCTAGGTCGTTTGGCATTCACGTTTTGCTCGATAGTTAGAACAGGTACATCAATATGTAGCTGATAAAGACCATTAATAAGGAAACCATTTGCAATTTTATTTCTTTCATAAAGAATGTTACAATGGTCCTTAAAGAAGGTGATCACATAACCTTCTTGTGCTAAGCATGAAACAGAAATCAAATTCCTGCTAGCTGCAGGCACATAATAACAGTCTTTTCAAAACTAAGTCTAAACCAGATGGTAATCGAAGAGGGTATGTTCCCACGGCTACTGCAGCAACTCTTGCTCCATTACCGATGCGTAGGATCATGTCTCCATCCCTCAGCCTCCTGCTATCCTCAAGACCCTGCATAGAAGTGCACAGATGAGCACTAGAACCAGAGTCAAGCACCCAACTGGATGCAGAAGAAACCGTAAGGTTAGACTCAATAACGAGCATACCTCCAGAAGGACCTTCCTTCTTGTTCTTCAGGGTGGCCAGGTAAGTAGGGCAGTTCCGCTTCCAATGGCCGTCGCTGTTGCAATGGAAACACTTTCCTTTGACATCGGCCTTCTTCTTCGGTTCTGCCTTCTTCTTCTTTGATCCTTCCACCTTTTGCTTTTTCACAGACTTCTTTTTCTTTCCATAAGACTTTCTTTTGGAAGAAGTCCGTTCCATAGCAAGAACTGAGCCTTTAGAACCTTTCATAGAAAGCTCAGCGGTAACCAGCATATTCATTAATTCGGCCAAGGAATTCTGAAGTTTATGCATGTGGTAATTCATGATGAATTGCCCATATGCATCAGTCAAGGATTGCAGAATAATATCATTCTGCAGGTCCAAGTCCAACTTCACACCGAGCTTCTCAAGCTCTTCCATGTCCTTGATCATTGTCAGACAGTGATCTTGGACTGACTGCCCATCACGCATCTTAGCCTTAAAAAGTCATTTTGTGACTTGATATTTGGCTGCGCGACTCTGTTCACCAAACATCTCCTGCAGGTGAGCCAACATTTGGCGAGCAGTCCCGATATCTTCATGTTGGCGCTGGAGCTCATCAGACATCGAGCCCAACATGTAATATCTGGCCTTATTATCTTCGTCAATCCATTTTTCCAGAGACGCTCTCTGTTCAACAGATGGACGGGCTGGTAAGGTGGGAGGGTCCTGGTCCAAAACATGGGTTAACTTCTCGAAACCCAAAATAATTTTGTAGTTCCTGAGCCAATCTTTATAATTGGGTCCAGTCAGTCTATGTGTGTCCAGGATACGTGCCAATGGGTTGGACGCAGATATTTTCCTGTAGAGAGTCAAAGATTCTAGTTAGATACTGTAATTTTGACTTGACCAATTTGTTTAGGGATTTTATTTTTAAACAAATTAGCTCCCACTATTTTCTCGGATCCCTACACTCCCTCTGTAGAGATGCGAAAATCTCCATGATTAATGATTTCTAGTGGGTGGTGCGGTCTCACCAACTGACTCATCACCTCACCTAACAGTTATTGGTGATGGGTTAGCCAATGAGTGAACAACTCTTGTTCAATGATTCTCTAATCATGGTGCACCCAAACTTGGTCTCTAATTCATGAATCTCACCGTATCCGGAATATTGATCCACTCCTTAGTTAAGTCAGACCCACCATTTGCATAGACTGGGTTCCTAATTGAGTCTCTCACCGTATCCGAAATATTGAGCCCAACTCATCCTCCAGCCCATAGCATCCAATGCCTAATAGACATGGTTGCGTCTTCCCGGTGCAACTGAGCCACTGTATCCAGCCGAGAACAATCAACCCCGGGAAGGGCCCGCACATCTACAATGGTGGAAGACCTCAGACTTAATCTTTTCTTAGGGAGAATTGATTCAGGTCTCATTAAACTAGACTTGGCTTAGTCATAACAATTATGACTAACCTAGTGGCATGGGTTAGCTCGGATTATTGACCACCTCAGATCAGAACTGTGTCAACAGATATGGCCAGGTAAGTGAGACCGGTGGAAGGAATATGCCATTAACTCGTACAAGAACGCATTCAGGTCGAATCCAGTTCCTATAATGAACATGTCATAGCCAACTTACACCTTAGGGTTCCATATGGCTAGGAGACCGAGTAATGGTGTAATCAAATTATAACACCCTCAAGGTGAACTGTCGATGCACCTCAGGTCAAAGAACCAGACACACTACTGGAGCATCGAGTCAGTCATTGACGAGAAGGTAGACTCCCTAATGACTACTCGAGGTGG
>QRFJ01000764.1:224624-241608 GCA_006176705.1 Cocos nucifera
ACGCTCAGTGCCCTCGTTCTCTAACGAGTACTTGTACTCTCGCTCCGGTGTCTCCACACCGTAGACTTAAGACTCATCTACTAAAGAGAAGCGATTGTACACCAACCTTCCGTATCAATCACCATCCTCGTGATGATCCTATGGTCGAAAGCAATTTATGAGTTAACAATGATTATTCATGTCTTAAATTTTCAACTCTTGAAAATATGAATTATCATTACCATTAACTCAAAGGATGTATCACAGACACTAAATACACATATGTGATAGAAAATAACCCATTTATTGCTTTTAGTCAAAATTATAATTTTGCCTCTAGAAGTGAATTACAAGTGTCAGCTAATTCTGGCTTCTAGGGCACATATATCTAACATGAAGATGTGCAGGCCCTTTCCGGGGTTAATTATTCTCGACTAATTATGGTGGTTTAGTTGCACCGGAAAGATGCAACCATGTCTATTAGGCATTGGATGCTATGGGTTGGAGGATGGGTTGGGCTCAATATTTTGGATACGATGAGGAGACCTAATCAAGAATCCAATTCATGCAAATGATGGGTCTGACTTAATTAAGGAGTGGAGCAATATTTTGGGCATGGTGAGCTTCATGAATTAGAGACCAAGTTTAGGTGCACCATGATTAGAGAATTATTGGACAAGAGTTGTCCACTCATCGATTGATCCATCATCAATAACTATTAGCTGAGATGGTGAGCCAGTCGGTAGGACCGCACCATCCACTAGAAATCAAATGGTCGTGAAGATTTTTGCATCTCTGTTAAGAAAGTATAGGAATCCAAGTAAATAGTAAGAGCCTAATTTATTTAAAAATAAAATTTCTAAATAAATTAGTCAAGTCTAATTGCAAAATCTAACTAAAAACTTTGACTCTCTATAGAAAAATATCTGTGTCCAATCTACTAGCTTATATCCTGGACACCTACAGACTGACCAGACCCAATAACAAGGATTGGCTCTGGAACTACAAAATTATTTTGGGTTCCAAAAAGCTAACTTATATATTAGACTAGGACCCTCCACCTTACTAGTCCGTCCATCTGCTGAACATAGAGCATCTTTGAAAAGGTGGACTGACGAAGATAATAAAGCTAGGTACTACATGTTGGGCTTGATATCTGATGAGCTTCAGCACCAACATGAGAACATCAAGACTGCTCGCCAAATGTTGGCTCACCTATAAGAGTTGTTTGGTGAAGAGAGTCATACAGCCAAGTATCAAGTCACTAGAAGATTTTTTAAGGCTCAAATGCATGATGGGTAGTTGGTCCAAGATCATTATCTGATGATGATCAAGGACTTAGAAGAGCTTGAGAAGCTCGGTGTCAAGCTAGATAGGAACTTGCAAATTGATGTGATCTTGCAGTCCTTGACTGATGCATATGGGTAGTTCATCATGAACTTCCATATGCATAAGCTGTAATGTACCTTAGCAGAATTGATGAATATGCTGGTTACTACTAAGCTTTCTTTGAAAGTTTCAAAGGGCTCAATGCTTGCTTTGGAGCAGACTTCCTCTAAAAGAAGTCTTTTAGAAAGAAGAAGAAGTCTGTGAAGAACCAGAAGATAGATGGAGGGAAGAAGAAGAAGAAGGAAGAGTCGAAGAAGAAGGCCATCGACAAAGGAAAGTATTTTCATTGTAATACAGATGGCCATTGGAAGCCGAACTATCCTTTATACCTGGCTAGCTTGAAGAATAAGAAGGAGGCAGGTCCATCTAGAGGTATGCTCATAATTGAATCTAATCTAACGATTTTTTCTACATTCAGTTGGATTCTTGACTCTGGTTCTAGTACTCATTTGTGCACTTCTATGCAGGATCTTGAGGAGAGTAGGAGGCTGAGGGATGATGACATGATCCTACGCATCAAGAACAGAGCAAGAGTTGCTATTGTGGCTATGGGAACCTATCCTCTTTAACTACCATTAGGATTAGATTTAGTACTTAGAAACTATTTTTATCTGCCTGCAATAAGGAAGAATTTGATTTCTATTTCTTGTTTAGCATAGAAAGGCTATGTAATTAGTTTTCTTAAGGACTATTGTAATATTCTTTTTAAAAAAAATAAAATTATAAGTGATTTTCTTATTAATAATCTCTACCAATTACATATTGATGTTTCTATTTTCAGTATCGAGCAAAATGAGAATGCCATAGGATCCAAGTGACTTAAGGATAGTCTAAATGATAGGTATCTAAGGCACCTTAGGCTAGGTCATATAGTGGAAGACAAGGTTAATAAATTAGAGAAATCCGGACTATTGAGCCTGTTGACTTTCGAGTCATATCTAATTTATGAATCATACTTTTATGACAAAATGACCAAGCTTCCTTTTATAGGACATGGGAAAAGGGCCATAGACCTATTTGCCCTGGTACACACAGATGTGTGCAGCCTATTTGATATACCGACCAAAGGCAATTATGCCTACTTCATCATCTTTATTAATGATTTATCTTGGTATAGGTATGTGTATTTGATGCGACATAAGTTTGAAGCTTTTGAAAAATTTAAGAAATTCATACTCAAAATAGAAAATAAATAAAAAAATCCATTAAGATTCTTCAATTAGATTGAGGAGGTGAATACCTTTATTAGAAATTTTTGAACTATCTCAAAGATAATTGCATAGTCTCATAATGGACTCCACCTGGAATGCCTCAACTCAACAGAATTTCAGAATGGAAAAATCGGATTCTATTAGATATGGTCCAATCCATGATGAGCATCACAGATCTCTCTAATTTTCTTTGGGAACACAGTCTAATGTGTTAGATATATGTGCCCTAGAAGCCAGAATTGGTTGACACTTATAATACACTTCTAGGGGCAAAATTATAATTTTAACTAAAATCAATAAAATGGGTTAATTTCTATCACATATGTGTATTTTGTGTCTGTGATACATTCTTTGAGTTAATGGTAATGATAATTCATATTTTCAAGAGTTGAAAATTTAAGTCATGAATAATCATTATTAACTCATAAAATGCTCCCAACCATAGGATCATAATGAGGATGGTGATTGATTCGGAAGGTTGGTGTACAATCGCTTTTTTTAGTAGATGAGTCTTGAGTCTACGTGGTGTGGAGACACCAGGAGCGAGAGTACAGATACTCGTATTAGAGAATGAGGGCACTGAGCGTGACCACCTCGAGTAGTCATTAGGAAGTCTACCTTCTCATCAATGACTGACTCGATGCTGCAGTGGTGTGTCTGGTTCTTTGACTTGAGGTGCATCGATAGTTCACCTTGAGGGTGTTATAGTTTGACTATCACCATAACTCGATCTCCTAGCCATATGGAAATCCTGAGGTGTATGTTGGCTATAGCATGTTCATTGTAGGAACTGGATTGCATCAAGATGGAATCTATCTACCTCGGTGGTAGAGGAGCAGCCCTATGATGATCATGAGAATCAAGTCCAGAAGCCCATGGCCATGGTAGAGTAAAATAATAGAAAGAGTTTCTATTTAGGTTTTCACATCGGACTTGAATCGAATGATTACATCATATGACAGAGACTAGGGTTTGACGAGTTCACCTTAACCCTAATCTAATCGGGCTCAAGATAGAAGAACTTAATCACACAGGTAGCTGCACCAAGAGGTTCGCATTCAGCTCTGATGGGTTGCCACCATATACTGCTAGGTGTCACTGGTGGATTTTGGGAGCAATTAGAATGATTTAGATGATCGATCATTCTAGTTGTTCGAATCAGAAGAGTTCTGATCCATCGAAAGGAGTTTCGATGATGTCGATGATAGAGATCATGACATATCCCATTACCATACAGAACTGAACCTAACTGGGTCACACAAACAAGGGTTTGAATCTGGTGATCATCAATTGAACTGATCCAGTTCAATTGATCTGAATGAGATTCAATTAGGTTCAAGAAAATCATGCTAGCACTCGATTGAACCTAACATTCTTCTTTTACTATCATAAATAGTTATCCTGACTGAGCCAAAAAAGTTTGTGCTCGATCAGAGGCCTTCACTTGGTCTGACTGGAGCCTGTCCAGGTCAAAAAAGGGTTGTCTTATTTTGTAAGATAATACCGGCCATTTTTGGTCACCTGCCATTTCTCGTCCTTTGACTTTGGTCAAAAGTTGACATTTGACTTGTCAAATGTTGACCATTGACACTTTGACTTCTGTTCATGTGTCACACACCTATTGGAGAGCTGGTGGGGGCTTATCCTCTTGCAAGAACCTGGCAAGAAGGAGGGCGCACGCCACCCTTGGCGTGTGCCCAAGCTGGAGGCACCCAGGAGTCCCTATTGGACAGGGACTCCATCTCCTTTTTGGATTCCGATTAGACTTCTCCTAAGAATCAAGTTTGACTGGTCTTAGATGCCATCTAAAGAAGAATCCAAGGGACTCTATTCCCACCTATCAGATTTAGATCTGATTTCACAAAGGGTTGTGATTGGTTGAGAAGAAGAAGAGTTGGATCATGCATAGTCTATAAATATGACCCTACGCCCAACTCAAAAAGAATTGAAAATTCCCATGCCCCAAGGCTGCCTCTCCTCTCCTCCTCCAAACCAAATCCATCTTCTCCATATCCTCTCCATGCCCAAAGGAGTTTGGGATCCAAGTTGGTGCAATCCAGATGAGAGAAAGGTGATAGAAAGCTAGAAGGCTGCGCTACTGCAAAGGACAACTGCTGATCTTCGAAAGGTATTTTGAAGATCCTCCAAATAGATTCAGATTTGACTTTTAGAGGCATGATAGAGAAGAAGAGGATCTCTAGATCTAGCTCAAGCTATACTGATAGAGGCCAGGCACTTGCGTGGCTAGATTCAGAACCTTTCGCTGCTTACAAGATCATCAACGAGTAATAGGATTACCCTACATCAAGGTAAATTAAATTTGATTTAATTTATCTAAATTTATTTTAATTATTAAAATAATAAAGAATAGATCTAAAATATTCTAGATCTAATCTAGATCAAAAATTTTTTTTTTTGAAATATATCTCTTGATCTTATCAGATCTGAACGAACTTGGTGCGAAAAATCAGAATTTTTCCTTCATAATGACCATAATATATTTACTAAATAGGGTTTCTTCTAAAACTACTCTTACTACACCATATGTGATGTGGTATGGTAACAAACCAATTCTAAGTCACCTCAGAATTTGAGGTTGTCCAGCCCATGTTAAGAAATAATAGGCAGATAAGTTAGAGTCTAGATCCTTTAGAGCTCGATTCATAGGATATCCTAAAGAATCATTAGTATATTATTTCTATCTTCCAGCAGACCATAATATGATTATGAGTAAATATGCCAATTTTCTTGAAAAATAGTTTATTCAAAATGGTGGCATCAGGAGATAGATCAAGCTTGAGGAGAAGGTCTTTGAATAGCAACGAGCTAAGGAACCTATAGAACCCAATCAAATTGAGCTAGTCTAAACACTACCTCCTCCACCTCAAAAATCAACTAAGATTTTTCATCCTCCTGAAAGGTACTTAGATACTATTTTAGAGGCTGTTGAGAAAATATTTCTCATGGAAAATAGGGTTCATGGTTATTGCCCAACAAGACAACCCAAGAGGGAGGGTGAATTGGATTTTTTAAAACTTAAAATAAGTTAGGTGCTATTTTCAAAAACAAGTGATGTGATTGTGTATGCTTTAGTTCTAAGTATGTAGAATTGTAGAAATATAAATGCAATGGAATGAAGTAAACAAGATAATCATAAATATTAAAAAAATTATAGTAGTTTGGTGCTCCTTATACCTATGTCCACTCCCCAAGGCCTACTTGGAAATTTTACTATAATCTCTCCAAAATTATGGTCGGATAGTTTTTCAAGACTCACTATCCAAAACTTAGTTGGTTTTTACACTAGCTCACCATGCACAACCAACCCCCAAGGCAACTCTTGGCTTACAATCTAATTTTCAGACTTGGATAAGCCTTCTCCTTAGCTTCAAAACCCTATTGAAGCTAAGTTACAAGAAAGAGAAAAGTTGAACAACAAAAATGAATAAAAAGCTTCTTTGATAAGCAAATAAGTCGATGAAGCTTTTTGGAATCTTCTTGGATGGAGGATTTTGAACTGTTTGAGCTTATCTTCTTGCAGAATGGAATCACTTGATTTGATGTTTTTTGGAGTTGGGAGTCGAATGTTCTCTATTCAGGGCTCTTATGACTCTTTTTCTTGATGTTTTGATTCCTTTAAATGGTCTTATATTCATGTCTCTCCCTCCAGATGTTTTGTAGGTAATTTTTCATATTTGGGAGGCTGGAGAATCCTGTTTGATCATTGGAAAAGCAAAAATGACTATTTGAACCAAATCTGCACAGTTTTGGATAGTTTGCAGAAACTAGCTGTTGGAGCTCGAGTCGAACCTTGAGTTGACTCGAGCCTCAGCTCAAGACCTTTTTCTCTGCTGGATCCTCTACTCCAGACTTTTTACTCTGCTTGATCCTCAGCTTATGGACCTCGAGTCGACTCAAGCCTCTGCTCAAGACTGTGCTGAACTTTGCTTCAATATTGTCATCTTCTGTATTTCTCCTGAGACTTCGAGTTGGCTTGAGCCTTTGCTCGAGATCTTACTCCAGAGTCACCATTCTCTGGATTTTCACTAAGACTTTGACTTGAGAACCTCGAGTCGACTCGAGCCTCTGCTCGAGACTGTTCCTTCTAAAGCTTCTGTATGCTAGTCTGCGTATCAGCCTGAGCTGAACAACGAGTCAAACCTTGAGTCGACTCATGTGCTTTTTATGCTGAAAAATTTTAGTTTGCCCAAAAGTTTTTCTCTTGAATTTTGGTTTTGGGATATCTTTCTAAAGCCTTATTTCAAGTGTGATTTATGCTTCAAATGCCTCCAACTCTTCTCTATCAATTTTCAAATGCACTTATATGGATGTTTTATTTGATACTCTAAAATGCATCCTGAATCATTATCTCATCAACTTCATTAGTTCAAATATGTACTCAAATATTTTGTTACTCATCAAAATTAATCCTTGGGGTCAACAATCTTTTTCTTTTTGATGATGACAAAATTTTGAGTATATGAGTGAGAAATGTGCAATAATGAATAGACTAAAAATTTAATCCTTTTTGTATTTCTATATTTGGCTCCCCCTTAATTTATGCTTGTATTTTTAATATATCTCTTCAATTCAAGGTTAAGTTTTCTACTCGTACTTATTAGAATGGTAAATTACCAGCATATATCCATATGTGTGTGCCAAGCATTAGTATTAATCAATCATATATAGAGTATGTATCATGGCACAAACTCCAAACTTATAATGCACATCATATATGCTGAAAATTTCAATCCTTAACATATTCATTTGTATGTGCCAAGCATTAGTATTAAATAATCATATATACTAAAAATTTCAATCCTTAACACATTCATGCTCAACACATTTAAGCTGGAAATTTTCAATTTAACATATTCAAAGTCAATGAATTCATGCTCATATACATATTACTCTTCCTTTTTGTTATTAATAAAAAATATAAAGTTAAGGCAAATGTTTAGAGCAAGTGTAAGGGTAAGTGATCATGAGTTTCATTGCATTAACAAAATGCACTATGATACAATGAAACATCAAGTTCAAAGCAAGACTAGGTTAAGCAAGTTTACATCTATAAGTGCCAAGTACATAGAGTCAAATACAAGCACAGAGACAAATACAACCATATACTCCTAATACATAGATCTAAGTATAAGAAGTGGACTGACACTAGAGCCTATGAAGCTACTCATCATCAAATGAAATCTCTAATGTCTAGGATGAGGCTCATGAGGTAGAAGGTCTGGCTCTCCTGCTCCTAGTTCTAGTAGAAGGTCTGGCTACCTACGAGGGAGGAGGCCTTCCACGAGTGTATACTTTGAGTGGTGGTCTACTCTCACTCGTGGATACTTGGGTGGTCTGATCAAGTGACATAGGTGGAGCAGGTGGAGGTCAAGGCATGGCTGCCCTAGCCACGGCATCTGCTGCTGCTGCTGGTATCGCACCTAGAGTATCTCTCTATTTTTTTAATCAAACTGCCCATAGCTCCAAGTACTGAAATGATGCCCTACTGCTATGCTTGACCTAGTGTACTGATCGCTGCCATCATCTCAGTGCCTCTAGACTCAACTCTCCCCCAGAGTCGTGCAAGCTCCTCAGTATTACTGGAGTGATCAGTGGGTATGCCATGTGCGTGCTCCCTCTGCTCCAAAGTAGTAAGCCTCTAAGAGATAGTCCCCATCTTAGTATGTATAATTTCTACTCTCTCAGACAATCCTTGAGTCTCTCTACTAACTCTGGTAGATATCATATCTACCAGTCTCTCCAAAAATATAGAGTCAGCAGCTGGTGTCTGTGGGAACCTCCTCGTGGATGGATGTTGCCTAGCTATGCAACCCAAGGGGGGGGATTGGGTTTTTAAAATTTTAAAGCTAATTTAAAGATATCAGGATTGAATGATGATATGCAAGATGTATGTGTGAAGCAATTTAGATTAGAAAAAAAATATAAAAGATTAGAGAGCAAGAATTTAAAAAATTAAGAAAGATAGCAAGCACACCATAAACAAGCAAGAATTATAGTGGTTCGGTGCTTCCCTTGTGAGCAAATAAAACCTTAAGAATGCTTTTCACAATAATGGAGGAAGCTTCTCTAATTTTTCTCAAGGTTGTTGGAGATTTGAAAGAGCTCTTGAGAGGTAGGTGAACTTGAAACGAAGGCTTCTTCGCTTGAAGATAATTTTTGCTTAGGGCTGAAATTGAATCACACCAATCTCTTGTGTTTTTTCCTATTTCAAGCCTTTTAAATCTTCAATAGGTGGAGAAGAGAATCCTGTGTAAGATTTGTAGCCATTGGAGATATTAAAGAAATCATTAAAATCTACCAAAATAAGAAAAAAATAGTCGTTGCAGAAAAATTTTCGTTGCAGAGGTCGACTCATGGGTTGACTCATGGCACAGGGGTCGACTCATGGGTCGACTCATGGCACAGGGGTCGACCTCGTCGACCCCTGAGATAAAATTTAGAAAAGCAGCCGTTCTATATTTTTAGCCTTCGAAATAATAGAGGTCGACTTTGGGGTCGATCCTTGGCACAGAGACAGCATGCCAAACTACCCTTTTCAGCAGGGGACGACCTAGGGGTCAACCCTTTCGCTTCAAACATGATTTTCTGGCAAAATAAGCATCCAAAAATTTTGGAACTGTCTCTAAAGAATTAGAAATCTTCTATACTTACTCTTGAGGCTCTCAGATCAAAACTTGATAAAATTATGATTTTGCCTTTGAGATACAAAAAGTCTTTTTTCAAGCCAAATTCATTAGTAATCCCCTCAAATGCTTTGTAATCATTAAAATCAATTTTTGGAGCAACAATCTTCTCCTTTTTGATGATGACAAAATATTTGAGCATAAGCAAAAATAAAGCATGTAGAAGCATTGATTGAGAATTTCAAAAATTTTGAAGGAACAAGCTACATCACATACTAGGATATTATACTCAATTATTTGACCAATATGGCATCAAGAGCAATTTGATGATTTCTTATAGTCAAGCATTAAAATGATTTGCAAAAGTGTTTGACTTACTTATTCCTTTTGTCAATTTTACTTCTATTTTATTTTTATTGTCAATTTTACTTCAATTTTGCTTATAGCCCAATTTTATTTACTCTACTCTCCTTTTTTGACATCATCAAGTAATTTTAAAATTCAAAAATAAAAAAGCCTCTCTCTTAAGTTATTCCATATGTTTTTCTGTTAGAACAAGAGTTTATAACAAAATTTTTAATTTACAACATAATGATCATAATGAAATTTAGCCAGTTCATAAAGGTTTCATTTCACATCATTCAAATAACATCATCACATATGTACATCCAAATGATTATCATTACATCAAGTCATCAAAATATATAAGTGCTAAACATATAAAATATAAAGGTATCAAAAGTATTCATAAAAATTAGTCCATCAAAATATACAAAATTCATGATACAACTATCCATGACCCAAACAGCCAATAGTGCTAATGCCATAAGTTTGATCCAAAAAAAAATATAACCAACTATGACTTGATAAACAACTCATAGAAATAATTAAGAGATACTAGATCATAACCTAATGCAAAGATGACTAAACTAAATCTAGTAGAGATCATGACTAGAAGCATCTAAATCAGATGAGAAATTAGAGTTGTGATGGGGTATGAGAGGGTCAAATCTAGGAGCACGTCCTCAACCATGTCTGCCTCGACCATGGGTGTGGGTGTGGGCTCAAGTAGCTGGATGAGATGACTCAGGAGGCTGAGAGGATGTGGGCTGAGCAAGAAGAGCAATCCTGATAGTGTCTAAATGATCCAGTGCTCTTGACATAGACTGATTGATGGCATCAATTTATGTAGATAGAGTCTCACTGGAATCTCTGAACTCTCTCCTCAGTAAGTTAAAATCATCCTTCAGAACACCTCGGAGTCTAGCTACCTTAGTAGTAAGATCTGATATCTCTAAAATATCCTCTCTCATCTAGAGATGAGCCAAATCCAAAACCTATCTCTGCAAATCTAAAACTCTTCCTGTCAATCTCAAAATACATCCCTTGAGGTCCTTAAGCCTTGCAGACTAAGCAATAAGCAACTGGAAGATAGTAGATACATGTGGAATCACAGACTGATCAAAATATGGAATGAAGTGAGTACTCTTCCCCTAAGTGGTACTGGCTATCTGCTAAGATAAAAGACCCGCATTCATCTAAGATAAGATATCGACAATCAGCTGAATCAAGTGGTCAGTGATCCTCCTAATCTAGTCATCAGTGAATCTAACATCTATGTCTTTGCTCCTCGATGGTGGCACATCTACATCTTTCCTCACTGACTCTGGGGGACCAGTCTCATGATCAAATGCAAACTGAAAGTCAGGAGATCCTCTATGATCATGAGGAGGTGATGATGGTCCCTCCTCCTCAGCTCTCTCTACATCCTCAGCACCTTTGGACCAACCTTCATCAATCTTTGAAAAATCCATGTGATGCAGTGTGTGGCGGTTGATGGTATCGGTGTGAGATAATTTGGCAACTGGCTTTCCTTTAAAACTAACTCCAAACCTCCTAAATACTGATGAGAGGGCCATACCATAGGATAGATGTGCCTTAGACCTATTCAAGGTCTCTCTAATCATTTCTATCATCAAAATAGGGAGGTTAAAGGGGGTCTTTGTAATCACATGAAATATGATACATATATCCCTACCAGATAATAAATCAAGCCTGCCACTCCTAAGGATAAATAACTTGGTAACCATGGCGTGTAACACTCTCATTTCAGTAGAAAGAATGTTGGCCTCTAATTTATTTAAATTTTCTTCAAATTCTTTCCCCAAGATGGCTCTCAGTCCTTCTTCTTTATGGATTAGTTCCATTTTCTTATAACCCTCACATGGTAATCTTAGAATTTCTCTTAGGTGAACTAGATCAAGAGTAATCTCAGAACATTTAATAGTAGATTTTACTGTTCCATTGAAGTATGCCAAATTTAGATAAAACACTCTAACCAAATCCACATATGTAGCTTCTTTCAACTTGCAAAAGTAATCCCATCCTTGCTTTTAATTTTTAACACAAATGAAAATCCTTTTTCTCAAAGAAACTAAAATCAACATTCTTTTCTGGTTCAACCTTTCTATCAGATAAAGAGACCTTACTTGGTGTAAGAGGAGACTATGAAGATCGTCTGGAGGTAGAGGTTAGACCAGGAGAGGGCTCTGGTGCTGTTCTTTTTCGACTGGCTTCTTCCTCTAAGCAATGGGCCAATTTTCTTCTTTGCGGTAATTTCATCTTGGGTGCCATTCCAACCAATAAAAGCCTTAATCCCACTAAAGAGTGTCAAGGAAAAGTGGAATGGAGAAGATTTGAGAAGAAAAGGAAAAGTTTTGAGGGAGATAGCCAATAGTGGGTTTTAGGATAAGGGTTTGCTAGGATTCTTCAAACCGCCCAAATAGAAAGAAAGTAAGAAGAGATTTGACTCCTTAAGGAAAGATTTTGAGGAGGGGTTTAGGTAGGAAAGGAAATTTTTAGAGATTTGATCGATTGAGGAAGTTGAGAAGGAGAGAGCTTTTGTTTGGTTGAATGAAAGAAAATAAGGAAAGATGGTGAGGTCGTCCTTCTTAGCCAAAAGAAAATCCAAATAAGAAGCTGCCCAATGGGTTAAGTGCAACAAAGACCAAAATGCCCATGAGTCGCCCTCTAGGTCGACTCATGGCACAAAAAAATCTAGAAAAAAAATGGATGAAAAAAGTTTGAAAAAATATAAGATTTTAAGGATTGAAATTTCATTCATGAGAATGATCAAGAAAGGTTAGATTTGAGTTTTTTGAGATAGAAAATTTGAGATATAGGCTCAAGATAAAGATTAATATCATTTTTGATAGATTTAAGCTTGAAATCATAAAGATGTTTAGGCTAGGAGATCAAGAATTTCTAATTCTCTTCTAATCTCATAGAATTTATCTTCACTTAAGGCCTTAGTAAAAATATCAGCCAGTTGATTTTTAGTACAAACATAATCAAAAATTATGTCATTATTTTGAACATGCTCTCTTATGAAATGATGTCTTATTTTAATATATTTTGATCTAGAGTTTTGGATTGGATTCTTAGTTAGATTTATAGCACTAGTATTATCACATCTTATGGCAGTTTTGTTTAGTTTGATGCCAAAGTCCTCAAGTTATTGCTTAATCCACAAGATTTATGCATAGTAACTTCCAACTACAATATATTGGGCCTCGGTCGTAGATAATGCTGTCGAATTTTGCTTCTTGCTAAATCAAGAGATTAAGTTAACTCCTAAAAAATGGCAAGTTTCATTAGTACTTTTTCTATCTAATTTACATCCAGTAAAGTCTGCATCTAAATATCCAATTAAATTGATTGATGAATTCTTAGAGTACCATAAACTTATGGATTGAGTTTCTATTAGGTATTTAAGTATTCTTTTTATAGCAATTAAGTATAATTCTTTTGGATTAGATTAAAATCGTGCACATAAACAAACACTAAATATGATATCTGATATACTAGTAGTTAAATACAATAAAAAATCAATCATGCCTCTATAAAGTTTTGGATCAACAATTTTACCTTCTTCATCCTTGTCAAGCTTACAAGATGGACTCATGGTGGTACCAATTGCTTTGGAGCTCTCCATCCTAAATTTCTTGAGTAGTTCTCTGGTGTACCTGCTTTGAGTGATAAAGATCCCTTCTTTTATTTATTTGATTTGAAGTCTGTGGAAGAATGTTAGTTCATCCATCATGCTCATCTCGAACTCCTCCTGCATGAGCTTAGCAAAATCTTGACATAAAGTTTCATTAGTAGATTCATATATAACATCATCAATATATATTTGTATTACTAAGATGTCATCATGATCTCTTTTAATGAAAAGGGTTGTATCTATATTTTCTCTTAAAAATCTATTATTAAGCAAGAATTTACTTAGTCTTTCATACCAAGCCCTAGAAGCTTGTTTTAAACCATATAATTCTTTGTTTAATCTAAAAATATAATTTGGAAAAGCATGATTTTCAAAATCAGGAGGTTGTTCTACATAAACTTCTTCGGTAATATATCCATTTAGAAAAGAACTTTTAACATCCATTTGAAATAGCTTGAAATTCATAAAGCATGCAGAAGCGAGTAAAAGTCTAATTGCTTCTAGTCTAGCAATAGGTGCAAAGATTTTATCAAAATCAATTTCCTCTTCTTGATTATAATCCTTTACAATTAATTTTGCTTTATTCCTAATTACATTTTCATTTCATCCAATTTATTTCTATATACCCATTTTGTATCAATTATTGGATAATTTTTAGATCTTGATACTAAGGTCCATATATTATTTCTTTCAAATTGATTAAGTTCCTCTTGCATTGCATTTATCCAATTATAATCTTTATCAACTTCATCAATGGTTTTGGGTTCAAAATGAGAAATAAATGCAAAATGATTGAATGCTTCTCTAAGTGAAGAGTGAGTTCTTATCCCATGTGTAGGATCACCAATAATTAATTCTTTGGGGTGATCGTGAACGTACCTCCATTCCTTTGGAAGATCGTTTATACCTTGAGGTTGTTCTTGTTGTCCTTCACCCTCAATTTCTTGCTTGTCTTCATGATTCTCTTCATTTTGAATTGTTAAATCCTTTAGGATGATCTTCTTCAATCCTTCTATAAGAGGATCTACATCATCAATATCCTCACTCTTTCTTGATGGAAGATCATTAGTTTCATCAAAAACAACATGTATTGACTCCTCTACTACTAAGGTTCTTTTATTAAAAACTCTAAAAGCTTTACTAGAAGAGGAGTAACCAAGAAAAATAGCTTCATCGGATTTTGCATCAAATTTATCTAGTTTTTCTTTACCATTGTTCAAAACAAAACATCGGCAACCAAAAAATGAAAATATGCAATGTTAGATTTTCTTCCCTTTCAAAGCTCATAAGATGTTTTCTTTAAAATTGGTCTGATTAGGGCATGGTTTAAGATGCAACATGTTGTGTTAATAGCTTCCACCCAAAAGCATCTTGGAAGATTGCTTTCACATAGCATAGTACGGGCTATTTTTTCTAGAGTTCTATTTTTTCTTTCTACTATTCCATTTTGTTGGGATATCCTAGGTGCTGAAAAATTATGGCTAATTTTTTTTTCATCATAAAATTTTTTAAAGTTTTGATTTTCAAATTCAGTTCCATGATCACTTTAAATGCTTTGAATTGAAAATCCTTTTTTATTTATAACTTTTTGGTAAAACATTACGAAAACATGAAAAGTTTCATCTTTATGTGCCAAAAAAAAAACCATGTAAAACATGAGTAGTCCTTGATAATTACAAAATCATAACATTTTCTACCTAAGCTTGCTGTTCTTGTAGGACCAAACAAATCTATGAACAAATATTTCAATGGCCTAGAAGTTGAAACAATGTTCTTAAATTGGAATAAAACTCTTGTTTGTTTACCTAGTTAGCATACATCATAAATTTTATCTTTTTCAAAGTTCAATTTTGATAAATCGGTAACTAATTCATTTTTAATAAGCTTTGAGAGTAAATGCATACTAATGTGTGCAAGCCTACGATGCTAAAGCCAACTAGTCTCATTAATTTTGGCATTCATAGCTACTAAACATTGCATGTTTATCATAGAAAGATTATTCAAATCTACCATATAAACATTACCGTGCCTATGACCAACAAACTTAATGTCATCTTCATTAGAACTAGTTACAATGCACAATGAAGATTCAAAAACTACTTTGTAACCCTTGTCACAAAGTTGACTAATACTTAAGAGAATGTGTTTTAAACCATCTACTAATAAAACATTTTCAATATACTTGAAGGGAGTGATACCGACGTAACCTATACCAATGATCTTTCCTTTGTCATTGTCTCTAAATGTGACCATCCCTCTATTTTTAGCATCAAGCATGATGAATTGAAACTTATCACCAGTCATGTGTTTTGAGCATCTACTGTTAAGATACCATCTTTAATTTTCTCTTTTGGATGCAAGACACACCTACATGCAAAATCAAGTTCTTACACTAGGTACCCAAGTTTTCTTTGGTCTTTTAAGGTTAGTCACAATGGTTCCTTTTGGAACCCATATTTTCTTTACATTTGAATTGTTAGAGAAGCATGTATAAGATTTGTGTCCTAGTTTACCATATTTAAAGCAAGTAACATTTAAAAATTTATTGCTTTATGAATTTACAAAAATATTTTTCAAAAGTTTTTACTTTTTTAGGGGGTTATAGCCTAGACCAGCCTTATCATAAATGGCTTTTTGATTTTCAAGAATCATATGAAGTTTATTTGAACTCAAAGTAAATTTTTTAACTATCGATTGTAAATTATCGATTTTATTTTTTAAATTTAGATTCTCTTGAGTTAAGACTAGTTTTTCACTTAGGATAGTTTTATTTTTTTTTAGCAAGACTTGATTTTTTAATTTTGGTTCTTTGTTTTTTGTTACTAACTTCTTTAAATCATAGAAGGCTTCTTGAAGTTCTTCGAATATAAATTCATTTGAGATTTCAGCACCTACCTCATTCTCATGTGCCATAAGGCATAGGTGAAGGAAAATCCTGATTTTTTGGATCATGTTCGATCAGATCTGATCGGATTAAGAGATATATTTCAATTTTTTTTTTTTGATCTAAATCAGATCTGAGATATTTTAGATCTAATTTTTATTATTTTAATAATAAAAATAAAATCTAGATAAATTAAATCAAATTTAATTTACCTTAAAGTAGGGTAATCCTATTACCCGTTGATGATCCTGTAAGCAGCGGAAGGTTCTAGATCTAGCCACATAAGTGCCTGACCTCTATCGATATCCACTCAAGCTAGATTTGGAGATCCTCTTCTTCTCCATCATATCTCTAAAAATTAGATCTGAATCTGATTTGGAGGATCTTCAAAACATCTTTTGAAGATCAGCAGTTGTCCTTTGCAGCAGTGCAGCCTTCTAGCTTTCTATCACCTTTCTCTCATCTGGATTGCACCAACTTAGATCCCAAACTCCATTAGGAATGGAGAGGAGACAGAGAAGGTGGACTTGGCATGGAGGAGGAGAGGAGAGGCAGCCTTGGGGCATGAGAATTTTTCATTCAGATACTCCTTGAGTTGGGCACAGGGTCTTATTTATAGACTATGCATGATCCAACTCCTCTTCTTCCCAACCAATCACAACCCTTTGTGAAATCAGATCTAAATCTAATTGGTGGGAATAGAGTCCCTTGGATTCCTCCTTAGATGGCATCTAAGACCAGTCAAACTTGTTTCTTAAGAGGAGTCTAATTAGAATCCAAAAAGAAGATGGAGTCCCTATCCAACAGGGACTCCTGGGCGCCTCCAGCTTGGGCACACACCAAGGGTGGCGTGCACCCTCCTCCTTGCCAGGTT
>QRFJ01000764.1:242455-378299 GCA_006176705.1 Cocos nucifera
CATGTGCCATGATTATGGCTTGTTTGGCAGTGTGGTTTTATATGGTGTGTTAAAGGAGAGAACATCCAAGAAATTATGGTTGAGGTTGCAGCAGTTGTACATGGAAAAGAACATGTGCAACAAGTTAATGCTGAAGAAGCAACTGTATAGCCTTCAGATGCAGAAGGGTGAGGATGTTGCAAGGCATATTCAGCAGTTCGATCGGATGAGCATGGACTTGCTCAATATAAGGGTAGATTTAGAAGAGGAGGACAAGAGTCTATTATTGCTGTATTCGCTACCTGGGAGCTTTGATCTATTTGTAACAACTTTGCTATATGATAAGGAGACACTGGTGTACAAAGAGATTGTATCAGTGCTCAGGTCCAACGAGCAGTGGAATTGGATGATGAAGAGGGAGGTCTTCTAGGAGAGTCTTTTGGTTTCAGAGAAGTACAAAAAAGGGAAGAAGGGTGAATAGAGGGGTAGCAAGGGGTCCAAGAGATGCTTCAAGTGTGGAGAAGCAAGGCACTTTAAGCAAGAGTGTCTGCTTTGGAAGAAGTTCAAGGGTGAAGAAAGCTCAGATTCCATCAGTACAATCATTGAAAGTGAAGATTCGGATGAAATCTTGGTGGTCTCAAAGGAGACCGCAAGGTGCGGTGTATTTGAGATGGTTTTGGATAGATCTACAGAGTGTATAGGGTCTGAAGGGGTAGCGATGGTGTACGAGGTATAGCGGCTAGCCCAGTAGTGCAGCATTGGGTGGTTGGCCTCGAGGGACTCAGAGATAGAGTCGGCTTCTACGGCATCAGGGGGACTTCAGCTCTAGGTGGAGTACTAGACAGAGGTGACTTCATGGGTGGAGGAAGCTGTGACATGGGTTCAGAGCAGAGGGGTGCAGAGGGAGGATCTATATCCCAGCACCAGTGCTGGGGCTATATAGATCAAGATGGAGAGGATTGTGCAGGGAGATAGGCGTGGCTCTAAGTAGACAGTGTCAGGTGGAGCATCAGGATATGCAGCAAGTGTTGGTAAGGAAACATCGCATGATCTTTAGGGAAGTTCAAAATAAGTGATGTAGCTATCAAGCAGAAGGATACCTACAACTCTAAAGGTGGTACAAAGAAACAAGCCAAGAACTTCAACGTTGGAGGTGGTCATCCCGAAGGCCTCAAAGGGAGCTCAGCAGTTGAAGAAGAATGATAGTGGCAAGATGAGCATGAGGGGCTATCAGGACATGCAGGAATAGTAGGATCGTGTAGGAGGATGTTGTTAGGTGTGCTAAGGCTTGGGTGCAGGTGGAGATTGTAGATGGTGTGGTGCTCCCAAGCCTTGGGAGGCCATGGGCGGAGCCAAGGTGAGGGCTTTGGGGAGGCTAGGACAGATGTGATCCTAGGGCTAGGATAGGAGTTATCCTAGGGTAGAGGTGGCATGTAGCTCTCCAAGGGCTTGAGGTTTGGATATTAAGGGCCTCAAGGGGCTTGGTTGGTGCTTCGAAAACCTGGGATTCAAGGTGGAGCAAGAAGTCAAAGTCGAAGAATCAAGACTATAGAAAGGACATTTTCTACAGATTAGTCGACTCAGTCCAAAATTGGGTCGACTAAATCTCAAAGCACAGGCAAAATAGAAAGATCGAGTTTTGGGACTGCAGGCATGACAAAGAATTGGGCCAGCTCAATTTCAGACTAAGCTGATCTGGTGAAACTTAGCCAGCTCAGTGCTGAGACTGAGCTGACTCAGTGCGCGGGCAGAGTTACGCGAAGATCTATTTTGGGCTACGGTCTTGGTTGAGCCTAGGGGTCTTAAGGCCTGGTTTGAGAGGTCTTAATGGGGCTAATTCATGTATGGGTTGGGATTAGATCTAAGGGATGAGAGCATGTGAGACTTGGGCTCGATGAGTGCTTTCATGTATTGAGTTAGCCTAAGGGAGTTTTTAAGTTGTGGTTTATTAGGCTTCATGTGGAAACTCTAGGGTATATAAACCAGGACATTATAAAATTTACAATAGGAGGGAATACAATTGAGCTTTTTTCCCTAACTCTCTTCTCTTTGATTCTAACACAAAAATCCTAGCTTCTCTCATCTTTCTTAGATCTTCTTCAGTTTGTTGGATTAACATCCAGGTTCATGCAAGAGATCGGATCTACGGCTGTGGCTTCGAACCGTCATAGGAACAATACATAGCAAATATGGGGCTACTCCCTATCCTTTTCCTTGCTATGCTCCCCTTTGGTAGGTAGCCTCTTCCTCATCCCTTATTTTCTCTTCAAAAATCTCTTAAACTTTCTTATGATGATGGCTATTTCTTCATCTTCCATTTCATCGAATTTCTCATCTTGTTGAGTAGTGGATTTAAGGGCTATTGTCTTCTTTTTCTTTACATCTTCTTCTTGATATTGTTTCATGCTTAGCTTGTGCGTTGTTAGTGATTTTAGAAGCTCCTCCAAGGATAAAATATTCAGATCTTTAGCTTCTTGGATTATAGTCACTTTGGCCTTCTATGTCCTTTGAAAAGATCTAAGAATCTTCCTCACAAGGTCACTATTAGAATAAGACTTGCCAAGACTTTTAAGATCATTTATAATATCCATAAGTCTAGTAAACATTACAGTTATTGACTCATCATGCTCCATTTTAAAAAGTTCATATTTGTGCACAAGCACATTAATTTTTGACTCCTTAACTTGATTAGTGCCTTCATGAGTTACTTCTAACCTATCCCATATTTTCTTAGCCGACATGCTACTGAAATACGATTAAATTCATTAGCATCTAGAGCGCAATATAAAACATTCATGGCTCTTGCATTAAGTTGAGCCATTTCCTTATCAATCTCATCCCAACTTTTTTTTAGGTTTGATTGATTCCTCACCATCAATTATCTTAATGGGTATGTGGTCTATTAACTATGATACTCCACATATCATAGTCAAGTGCTTGTATGAAAATTCTCATCTGAGCTTTTCAATAGGTATAGTTTATCCCATTCAAAAGTGGAGGTTGGTTTGTAGATTGCCCCTTGGCTAAAGAAATACTAACTTCGGTTGCCATTGATCTTTGGCTCTTTGATGGTTAAATCAAAGTAAGGCTAGAGCACCGAGCTCTGATACCACTTGTTGCCCAGCTATGCAACCCAAGAGGGGTGGTGAATTAGATTTTTAAAATTTTAAAGCTAATTTAAAGATATCAAGATTGAATGATGACATGCAAAACATGTGTGTGAATTGATTTAGGTTAGAAAAAAATATAAAAGATTAGAGACTAAGAATTTAACAAACTAAGGAAAGAAAGATAGCAAACACACCATAAACAAGCAAGATTTATAGTGGTTTGATGCTTTCCTTGTGAGCAAATAAAACCTTAAGAATGCTTTTCACAATAGTGGAGGAAGCTTCTCTAATTTTTCTCAAGGTTGTTGGAGATTTGAAAGAGCTCTTGAGAGGTAGGTGAACTTGAAACGAAGGCTTCTTTGCTTGAAGATGACTTTTGCTTAGGACTAAAATTGAATCACACAAATCTCTTATGTTTTTCTTAATTTAAGGTCTTTTAAATCTTCAATAGGTGGAGGAGAGAATCCTGGGCAAGATTTGTAGCCATTGGAGATATTAAAGAAATCATTAAAACCTGCCAAAATAAGAAAAAAAATAGCTTTTGCAGAAAAATTTTCATTGCAGGGGTCGACTCGTGACATAGGGGTCGACCTCGAGGTTGATCTGTAGGATAAAATCTAGAAAAATAACCATTCTATATTTTTAGCCCTCGAAACAGTAGAGGTCGATCCTGGAGTCAACTATTAGCACCGAGACAGCATGCCAAACAACCTTTTTCAGTAGGGGACGACCTAGGGGTCGATTCTTTCGCTTCAAACTTGATTTTCTTCCAAAATAAGCATCCAAAAATCATGGGACTGCCTCCAAAAAATTAGAAATCTTCTATACTTGCTCTTGAGGCTCTCAGATCAAAACTTGATAAAATTATGATTTTTCTCCTGAAATACAAAAAGACTTTTTCCAAGCCAAATTTATTAGTAATCCCCTCAAATGCTTTGTAATCATAAAAATTAATTCTTAGAGCAATAGTGGAGCTCGAGATGTCATAGGTGTACCAGGTTCGGTGTCAAGTGCATCTTGGGTTGCAACTAGAGTAGAGGGCTCTCTTGCCTCTACAACCCTGGGTGCTGTCCTCTCTTGATTAGAAATGTTCTTGACCCATCTTCCATCCTGTACATGGTACTGCATTCTGGTCAAGGCTCTCACATCATATACATCATAGTGAGACTGCTTCTTACTTGCTTCATTTTTTAGTGACACTCCTACGGTCTCAAATATCCTAGTTAGGGCCATTCCATAGGGCAAGCATACCTTGTTCCTTGATGCAGCCTCTCTCATCTGATGCATCATTATACCGGGTAGGTTTATTTGAGTTTTCTAAACCATCAAATACATCATACACAACTCTCTTTTAGACACAGAGTCGTGTCTCCCTAATTTTGGAATAAACATTCCACTGATTATATGATGAAGAACTCTCATTTTCACTGATAGTGTGGGTGCCAGTACATCTCCAATGATATCATCCCTATCCATAATTAATCTCAAACCCATCGTTTTGTTAGATAACTTATCGGGCATAAAACCTTCTTTTGTGATTCTAAAGGTCTGAGCCAAACTCTCCTCTGTCACCTCAATTTGTATGCCTTTGACTGTACTTATAGTTTTAGGAAATCTCCTTTTAAGATTTTCATAGAACTCTCTAACCAATTTAGGGTACATGGGGATATCCATTGTACAAAAATTCCTCCACCTCATCCTATCAATCCATATCCCAATAGAGAAATTGTAACTTTCAAAGAAATCAAAATCAACTCTCCTTCCCATTGCAATGGCTCTAGTGGCCATCCTACCGACAGGTGAAGATGGTGGAGGACGTGAGTTCGGTATACTTTGATCCTGTTGAGGTTGAACGGGTTTCTCCTGAATGGGTTATTCAGAGGGTTAAGAAACATCATATGGTTGGGATGTCATTTGTTCCATTTGGGCTTTTCCTCTCCTCTCCCGTTCTTTGGCTCCATGGGTATTACAAACATTCCGCACTCCATGCCTTTCTCCAACCATTTTATCCAAATCGGTCCTTAACTTTACTAATCAAAGGAAAGAGATGGTAGGGAAGCAAACAAATACTATTGAATTGAGTTTGGGGAGATGAGAGGCCCTCTGCTCGTTGAGATGAAGAATCCCTAGGGCATCTTGAAAAGTCACGGGTCCATTTTAATCACCTGTGGCCCTGACTCTCGAGTCGACTCATGATTTTGAACTAGTTTGCTCGAGTCAACTCCAGCAATAGTTCTGAAACTTTCAAAGTTTCAGAGAAAATTTTGGCATTCAAACAATGTCTAGTTACTTTTCTAGATATTTATCATTGATAATATACACAAAATTTGATTCTTTTGGATTTAATTTGATTTACCTAGAATTATGAAAAAAAAATTTAATTAGGTTGATTGCAAAGTCCCAATCTCTTCTAATTATGCTAAATTTTTCTTCATTGAGGGATTTTGTGAATATGTCAACTAATTGTTTATCAGTACTAACAAATTTAAGTACCACATCATTATTTTGTACATGATCTCTTATGAAGTGATGTCTTATCTCAATATGTTTGGATCTTGAGTGTTGAATTGGGTTCTTGGTTAAATTGATTACACTTGTATTGTCACATCTTATGGATTTCTTATTAAGTTTGAATCCAAAATCTTCTAATTATTGTTTAATCTAAAAAATTTGTGCGCAATAACTCCCAGAAGCTATATATTCGACCTCGACCATTGAGAGTGATACTGAATTTTGTTTCTTACTAAACCAAGAAATTAAATTTACTCCTATGAATTGACATGTGCCACTAGTGCTTTTTCTATCAAATTTGCACCCAGCAAAATCAGCATCAGAGTAATCATTTAATTCAAATTGAGATGCTTTATCATACCATAGTCCTACATTAAGTATTCCGAATAAGTATCTAATGATTCTTTTGACAACATACAAATGTTATTCTTTAGGTTTTGATTGATACCTAGCATACATGCAAACACTAAGTATTATATCTGATCTACTTGCAGTAAGATAAAAAAGTGAGCCTATCATATCTCTATATAATTTTAAATCTACTTTCTTACCTTTCTCATCTTTGTTAAGTTTGCAGGATGTACTCATTGGTGTGCCAATTGATCTTGAACTCTCCATCCCAAACTTCTTGAGTATTTTCTTTATATATTTTATTTGGTTG
This sequence comes from Cocos nucifera, assembly GCA_006176705.1. Lineage (NCBI taxonomy): Eukaryota > Viridiplantae > Streptophyta > Magnoliopsida > Arecales > Arecaceae > Cocos > Cocos nucifera. The sequence continues at coordinate 248,717 of QRFJ01000764.1, forward strand.
ATGGAGATCCCCTCTTTATTTTGCCCGATTTGGAGTTCGAGGAAGAAGTTTAACTCTCCCATCATGCTCCTCTCAAACTCACCCTGCATTAGCTTTGCAAATTCTTGACAAAGGATTTCATTAGTGGCACCAAAAATAATATCATCTATAGATTTGTACAACTAATAGATTTTCATCTTTTCTTTTTAAGAACAAGGTTTTATCAACATTTTTTCTAGTAAATTCATTATCTAGTAAAAATTTACTTAATCTTTCATACCAAGCACGTGGGGCTTGTTTTAGACCATAGGCTTTATGTAATTTGAATACATGATTTGGAAATGCATGATTTTCAAATCTAGGTGGTTGTTCAATATACACTTCTTCAATTATATAACCATTAAGAATTATATTTTTTACATTCATTTGATTTAATTTGAAATTCATGAAACATGCAAAAGCAAGCAATAGTCTAATGGCCTCTAATCTAGCTACAGGGGCAAAGGTTTCATCAAAATCAATGCCTTCTTTCTGATTATTTTCTTTTGCTACTAATCTAGCTTTATTTCTTATAATAGTTCCATGTTCGTCCAATTGGTTTCTATATACCCATTTAGTTTCAATTATTGGGTGGTCATTTCGTTTATCAACTAGGGTCCATAATTTGTTTCTTTCAAATTGATTTAATTCTTCTTGCATGGCATCTATCTAATATGGATTATTTTCATCTTCTTCTATTGATTTAGGTTCAATTTATGATATAAAAGCTATGTAATTGTTTACATTTCTAAGATAAGATCATGTTCTTATCTCTTGTGATGGATCACTGATTGGTAGCTCCTCTCTTGGACTGTGAGAGGACTCTTTATTCTTCTCTTCTTCATTATTTTGAGGTTGAGCATCGTTGAGTGTTAGATTGTCCATCTTGTCATGAAGATTTTCTGCATCCTCATCCAAAATATTTTCTTTTCTAACAGATTTATCATTATATTCATCAAAGATAACATGAATTGATTCTTTAACAATGAGAGTTCTCTTATTGAAGACTCTATATGCCTTGCTTGATGATGAATATCTTAAGAAGATACCCTTATCGGACTTGGCATCAAATTTTCTTAGGTTATCTTTTTCATTATTAAGTATGAAGCATTTGCAACCAAACACATGAAAATAGTTGATATTTAGTTTTCTATCTTTCCAAAGTTTATATGGAATATTCTTTAAAATAGGTCTTATTAGAATATGGTTTAATGTGTAACATGCAGTATTTATTGCTTCAATCCAAAAATATCGAGGTAAATTACTTTTATATAATATAGTTCATGCCATTTCTTCTAGTGTTTGATTTTTTCTTTCTACTACATTTTGTTGTAGGATTCTAGGTGTTGAAAAATTATGATCAATTTTTTTTTTACTATAAAAGTTTTCAAAGTGCTGATTTTCGAATTCTGTACCATGATCACTATGTATGCAAACTATTAATGTGTTCTTTTCATTCAAAAATTTTTTATAAAATTTGAAAAATGCATTGAAGGCTTCATCTTTTTATGCTAAAAATATTATCCAAGTGAATCTTGAAAAATCAACTATAATTACAAGATCATACTTTTTACCTCATAGACTAGTGGTCCTTGTGGGACCAAACAAATCCATGTGTAGCAATTCTAAAGGTCTAGAGATTGAAATCATTTCTTTTGGTTTGAAAGAATTTTTAGTTTGCTTTCCAAATTGACATGCATCATAAATTCAATTCTTTTCAAAACTTAGTTTTGGTAATCCTCTTACAAGGTCTTTTTTAATTAATTTTGAGAGTAAGTCCATACTAGCATGACCTAATTTACGATGCTATAACCAACTAGCTTCATTGACCTTGGCATCTATTGCCACAAGACATTGGCCATTTTTCATGTGTAGATCATCAAGATCTACCATGTAGATATTGTTATGTCTATGTCCTATGAACATGATGCCATTGTCATTTGGATTAGAAACAATGCATAATAGAGATTTGAAAGTTACTTTAAATCTCTTATCATAAAATTGACTAATGCTAAGCAAATTATATTTCAACTAATCAACTAGCAATACATTTTGAATAGAAGTAGAAGGAGTGATACAAATGTTACCGATGCCAATGATATGTCCCTTTCCAATGTCACCAAATATAACTACTCCTTCTTCTTTAGGCTCAAAAGTGATAAATTAAGATTTATCACCCGTTATGTGCCTTGAACAGTCACTATCAAGATGCCAAAGTTTTTTCTTATCCCAGGCTGCAAGACACTCCTACACAAGGAAATCAAGTTGAGTTTTTAGGTATCCAAGTCATCTTGGGTCCTTTAGGGTTAGTGCTCATGGTTTCTTTTGGAACCCAAATCATTTTAACTATTTTTTCATTTAATTTTGTAAAATCACATGCATAAGACTTATGACCAATTCTTCCACAGCAAAAATATGAGATTTTTGAGATAGAGTTTGATGAAGCTTTAACAAATAGATTTTTGAATAATTTTTATTTCTTATGAGGTTTAAATCCTAATCTGGCTTTGTTAAAAATAGCTCTTTGCTCATTTAGTAGCATATTTAATTTTTTGGAGCTATAGGTAAATCTTTCTATAAATGGTTTGATTTTTGCTAGTTCATCATTTAATTTCTGATTTTCATTAGTAAGCAAATTTAATTTTTTAGAAAATATTTTTTTTATGAGTAAGTTCTGAATTTAACTTTCTCAAATCTTTATTTTTCAAATTTACTTTCCTATATTCAGCCATAAGTTCAGAAAAAATCTCTTGTAACTCATCAAAAGTGAAATCTAAGGACTTTTCAGCATTTACCTCCTCATAATCTACCATCACTTAAAGATTGGCTTCTTCTTATGATTCTTCCTCGGAGCTAGAGTCCTCACCATCACTCTAAGTGGCCATCATTGCCTTCTTCTTGAGCTTTTTGGATGATTTCTTGAGAAGAAGGCAGTCCATCCTAAAGTGGCCGGATTTCTTGCACTCGAAGCTAATTGGTTCACCTTTGAAGATTTTCTTATTGAATCCTTGCTTCTTCTTTCTCATAAACCTCTTAAACTTTCTTGCAATCATGGCCAAGTCTTTTTCTTCCTCCTCTTCAGCGGATTTCTCACTCTCATCATCCTTGGAAGTAGTTGTCTTGAGAGCTATGGTCTTTTTCTTCTTGGTTTTCTCCCCCATGTTTTGCCTCATATTCAATTCATGAGTCATTAAGGACCCAAGAAGCTCTTCTAATGGTAGCTTGTTGAGGTCTTTAGCTTCTTGGATGGTGGTGACCATTACTTTCCAAACTTTCGAAAGTAACCTAAGAATTTTATGAACAAGCTCACCGTTAGTATAAGATTTATCCAAGCTTTTCAAAACATTGATAATATTGGTAAATCTAGTAAACATTTTAGAAATAGACTCATTTGACTCTATTTTAAATAATTCATATCGATGGACAAACATATTTATTTTAGACTCCTTTACTTGATTGGTAGCCTCATGACTAACCTCTAGCATATCCTAAATCTCCTTGGCTGAAGCATAAATAAAAGTTCTAAAAATTCTATTGAATTCATTAGGGTCTAATGCACATTATAGGACATTCATGGCCTTAGTATTTAATTCTATCATTTTCATATCATACTTATCCCAATTCTCTTCCGATTTGGGAACATCATTACTCTCTATTTTGATTATGGGAGTGTGTGGACCTTTGATTACCACTCTCCATTGTTAATAATCAAGTGCTTGAATATAAATGTATATGCATACTCTCCAATAAGTATAATTTATTCCATTGAACAAGGGTGGGCGGTTGGTCGATTGCCCTTTGGTAAGAGATGCACTCATATGGGTTACCATTTGATCTTAACTCTTGATTGTTAAATCAAATGAAGTAAGTACCAAGCTCCGATATCATTTGTTGCCCAGCAAGACAACCCAAGAGTGGGGGGGATGTGAATTGGATTTTTCAAAACTTAAAACAAGTTAGATGCTATTTTCGAAAACAAGTGATGTGATGGTGTATGCTTTAGTTCTAAGTATGCAAAAATACATAAATATAAATGCAATGGAATGAAGTAAATAAGGTAATTACAAATACTAGAAAATTTATAGTGGTTCGGTGCCTCTTGTACCTACATCCACTTTCTAAGGCCCACTTGAAAATTTCACTATAATCTCTCTAAGATTACAGTTGGATAGTTTTCCAAGGCTCACTATCCAAAATCTAGTGAATTTTACATTGGCTCACTAACCACAACCAACCCCCAAGCCAATTCTTGGCTTACAATCCAATTTTCAGGCTTAGATAAGCCTTCCACTTGGCTTCAAAATTCTATTGGAGCCAAGTTACAAGAAAGAGGAAAGTTGAATAACAAAAATGAATAAAAAGCTCCTTTGATGAGCAAATAAGTGGATGAAGCTTTTTTGAATCTTCTTGGAGGAAGGATTTTGAACTATTTGAGCTTATCTTCTTGCAGATTGGAATCACTTGATTTGATGTTTCTGGGAGTTAGGAGTGGAATGCTTTCTTTTTAGAGCTCTTATGACCCTTTTTCTTGACTTTTTGATTCCTTTCAATGGTCTTATATTCATGTCTCTTTCTCCAAGTATTTTGTAGGTGATTTTTCATGTTTGGAAGGTTGGAGAATCCTATTTGACTGTTGGAGAAGCAAAAATGATCATTTGAACCAAATTTGCACAATTTTGGACAATCTGCAGAAACTAGCTATTGGAGCTCAAGTTGAACATCGAGTCGACTCGTGTCTTAGCTCGAGACCTTTTGCTCCACTCATTCCTCTGATCGAGACTTTTTACTCTGCTTGATCCTTAGCTTGTGAACTTTGAGTCGACTCTAGCCTCCACTTGAGATTATGCCGAACGTTGCTTCAAAATTGTTATCTTCTGTATTTCTGCTAAGACTTCAACTCGAGAACCTCGAGTTGACTCGAGCCTCTACTCGAGATGTTGCCCCAAAATCACCATTCTCTAGATTTTCACTAAGGCTTTGACTTGAGAACCTCGAGTCGAGTCGAGCCTCTTCTTGAGACTATTTTTCTGAAGCTTCAATATGCCAGTCTGCGTATCAGCTTGAGCTGAACAATGAGTCGAACCTTGAGTCGACTCGTGGGCTTCTTATGCTAAAAAATTTTAGTTCGTCCAAATATTTTTCTTTTGAATTCTGATTTTGGGATGTCTTTTTCAAGCCTTGTTTTAGATGTGATTTATGCTTCAAAATGCCTCCAACTCTACTCTATCATTTTCTAAATGCACTTATATGGAAGTTTTATTTGATACTCTAAAATACATCCTGAAATATGATCTCATCAACTTCATTAGTTCAAATATATACTCAAATATTTTGTTACTCATCAAAATCAATCCTTGGGGTCAACAATGGTGATGATCCCAAAACCTATGATGAGGTGATATTAGATATTGACTTTGAGAAATGGTTAAAGGCAATGAGGTCAGAAATTAACTCAATGCGCTTGAGCCAAGTCTGGACCTTAGTAGATCCACCTGAAGGTATAGTACCTTTTTGGTGTAAATAGATCTTCAATAGAAAGATAGGTGCCCATGAGAATTTAGAAACATTCAAAGCAAGGCTCGTAGTGGAAGGGTATAGTCAGCACGAAGGCATCGACTATCAGGATATCCTTTTACCTATAGCTATGCTTAAATCCATTCGAACATTGCTTGCTGTTGTAGCCTATTTTGATTATGAAATATGATAGATGGATGTGAAAATGGTGTTCTTAAATGGATATCTTGGAAAAGATATCTATATGAAATAATTGCTTGGTTTCACATTCAGTGATAGTGATCACAAGGTTTGCAAGCTATAAAGATCCATATATGACTCAAGCAAGCATCTCGGAGCTAGAATGCTCGTTTCAATGATATGATCAAATCATTTGGTTTTATCAAAAATGAGGAGAAGCTATGTGTATTAAAAAAAGATAGTGGGAGCGCTATTGTCTTTCTCGTATTGTACGTGGATGACATCCTTCTAATTGAGAATGATATTCCCATGCTGACTATGATCAAAATGTGGTTATCAAAGAAGTTCTCTAAGAAAGATCTAGGAGAAGCATCCTTTATATTGGGAATAAAGGTCTATAGAGATAGACCAAATAGGATGCTAGGACTTTCACAGAAGATGTAAATAGAGGAGGTGCTAAAGAGGTTGAGCATAGAAAACTCCAAAAGGGGTCTAGTATCCTTTAGACATGGCATTTATCTCTCCAAAAAGATGTACCCTAGCACACCCGAGGAGATTGAATGCATGAGCAAGATCCCTTATGCTTCGGCAATAGGGAGCCTCATGTATTCCATGCTATGTACACGACTTGATATCAACCATGCTATGAGTGTCACGAGCAGATATCAATCGAATCCAGATGAAGAGCACTGGACTTCTATGAAATGTATCTTTAAGTACTTAAGAAAGACTAAGGGTATGTTTCTAGTTTTTGGTAATGGAGAACTCCAGGTCTAGGAGTTTACAGACTCGAAGTTTATGTCCTACATAGATGATCGAAAGTCAACATCTGAAAGTCTATTTGTATGCAATGGTGGTGCTGTTAACTGAAAAAGTTTCAAGCAAATGGTGATAGCAGACTCCGTCATAAAAGCAGAATACATCACTACGTCAGAAGCTGCGAAGGAGGCATTCTGGTATAAGAAATTCACTACAGAGCTCGAAGTGATGCCATCGGATGCCATCCCTCTATACTGTGACAACAATAGCACCATAGCCCTAGCAAAAGAGCCGAGGTCTCACCAAAAATCCAGGCACATCAGGCGGCAATTCCACCTCATCTGCGATTACCTTAAGAAGAGATATGTCGAGGTTAAGAGAGTCGACACCACAAATAATGTGGCTAACCCACTAACGAAGCCATTAAGCCAATAAAAGATCAAAGCCCATTTAGAGAAGTTGAGACTTAGATTTGTAGCCAATGGGCTTTAGGTCAAGTGGGAGTTTGTTAGATGTATGTTCTAGAAGCCAAATTGGCTGACACTTATAATATACTTCTAGAAATAATTTTATAATTTTAACTATAAATTAATAAATGAATTATTTTCTATCATAATATGTATTTAAAGTGTCTGTGATACATCCTTTGAGTTAATTATAATGACAATTCATATTTTCAAGAGTTGAAAATTTAAGATATGAATTTTCATATTTAACTCATAAATTGCTCCTAACCATAGGATCATCATGAGGATGGTGATCGATCTAGAAGGTTAGTGTACGATCGCATTTTTAGAGTAGATAAGTCTTGAATCTATGGTGTAAAGACATCGAAGCAAGAGTATAGGTACTTGTTAGAGAATGATGGCATTGATCATGACCATCTCGAGCAGTCATAAGGGAGTCTATCTTCTCGTTGATGACTGGCTTGATGCTACAGTGGTGTGTCTAGTTCTTTGACCTGAGGTACATCGATAGTTCACCTTGAGGATGTTATAGTTTGACTACACCATAACTCGATCTTCTAGCTATTCAGAATCCTGAGTGGTATGTTGGCTATAGCATGTTTATTATAGGAATTAGATTACACCAATATGAAATCTATCTACCTCAGTAGATGAGGAGTAGCTCTATGATGATCATGAGATTGAGTTCATAAGCCCATGGCCATGGCAGTATGAAGATGATAGAAAGAGTTTTTATTAGGGTTTTATATTAGACTCGAATTGAATGATTAATTTATATGATAGATATTAGGTTTGATGAGTTTACCTTAATCCTAATCCTATCAGGGTTCATGATAGAAGAACCCAATCATATAGGTAGCAGTACTGTGTGGTTTGTTTCTAGTTCTGATGGGTTCCACCATATACTGCTGGGTGTCACTGATGGATTTTGGAAGTAATTAGAATGATCTTGATGATCGATCATTCTAATTATATAAATTAAAAAAATTATGGTCCATCGAAAGATGTTTCGATGATGTTGATAATGGAGATTGCGATATGTCTCATTTGAAGGAAATGCAGTTTTTCTGCCATAAGATTGTTCAGATCTAACTAAAGCTAAAGTAAATTTTTCTCAAAAATTACTTTCAATCTAATCAGATCTAAAAGTTTTCAGATCTGATCTTAATGATCTGATATTAAAAATAAAAATTAAATTCAAATAGTGACAATAGTTGTTAGCTATCTAGGGTAAACTAGTACCCTGAAGACCCTGAAGATGATCCTGACGCTCTTGAGGTCCTGGATCAAGCCATGTATGTACCTGGCCTCTATCAAAGTCCACTCAGGTTGGATCTAGACATGCTCTACTTTGAATCTAATCTCAAAATATTAGATCTGGATCTGATTTGTGAAGCCTTCAAACGAACTTTGAAGGTAGCACCCTATCTCTTGATTTAGATCATCCTATCTTGATTTTGTCTTTAGCTTTTCTCAATTCTTGATGGTTGAAACCTCACCAAACCTGGTGTGGACATTGAAAAGAGAGGGAGGAGCTCTAGATAGGGCATGGAGGAGGTTTTTGGTGGTAGCAATTGGGTGTGGGGATCCAAAGAATAAAAGCCCTAGGGCGCAGGGTCTCTTATATAGAACCTTGCGCCACCTCTAGTGCCCTTGTTGATCAAGCAATTGGCTTGCTTGATTTGCTATAACTCTAGGCCCTGATGTCCATGCCAAATACTAGATACTTATCTAATTATGGTGCCCAAAAGACCTTTTAATGGTGGCGGCATGAAGGGATAAGGAAGAGTCCAAGACGCAAGGACTCTTCCTTCTAGAATTTGATCCAAATCAAATTCTAGTTTAACCCAATCTAGGCACCTCCAAAAATCACCAAATTGTGCAAATCCAAAGTATGACTTGAGCTCAATCACATTCCCAAAAATTAGATGAAAAGAATTCCTAGAGAATTCTCTAGGAGGCTCAGATCCTATGACCCTCAATTTTCTCAATTAGGTCAACTATTGACCCTAGTCCAATTGCATTTTAGAATGGATTTATTTCTAGAATTAATCTAACCTGGACAAGTTTTAGCTAGATGAAAATAAACCCATTCACAATCCAGGAATGAGTCAAATCAAATTTGACTCAATCGAGATAGATCAGAAAAACTATGGAAGGAGAATGTTAGGCTCAATCATGTGCTAGCACGATTTTCTTGAACTTGATTGGATCAAATTTAAATCAATCAAACTGGTTTAGCCCAATTGATCACAACCAAACCCAAATCCTTATTTGTGTTATCTAGTTAAGTTCAATTTCGTATGATAATGGGACATGTCACGATCTTCATCATCAACATCATCGAAATATCTTTTGATAGATCAAAACTTTTTCGATTCATATAATTAGAATGATCGATCATCAAGATCATTCTAATTGCTCCCAAAATTGATCAGTGACATCTAGCAGTATTTGGTGGCAACTCATTAGAACTAAAAATGAATCTCTCGGTATAGCTATCTATGTGATTGGGTTCTTCTATCTTGAGCCCTGATAGGATTGGATTTAAGGTGAACTCATCAAACCCAATATCAGTCATATGAATAAATCATTCGATTCGAGTCTTATGTGAAATACTAATAGAAACTCTTTCTATCATTTTTACATTGCCATGGCCATGGGCTTATGGACTCAATCTCATGATCATCATAGGGCTACTTCTCATCTATCGAGGTAGATAGATCCCCTATTGGTGCAATCTAATTCCTACAATGAACATGTTATAGCCAACATACACCTTAGAATTTTGAATGGCTAGGAGATCAAGTTATGATTTAGTCAAACTATAACATCCTTAAGGTAAACTATCGATGCACCTTAAGTCAAAGAACTTGACACACCGCTGCAGCATCGAGCCAGTCATCGATGAGAAGGTAGACTCCCTTATGACTACTTGAGGTGGTCACGCTCAGTGCCCTCATTCTCTAACATGTATCTATACTCTCACTCTGATATCTTCATATCATAGACTCAAGACTCATCTATCCTATGAAAGTGATCGTACGCCAACCTTCCGAATCGTTCACCATCCTCGTGATGATCCTATGGTCAGGAGCAGTTTATGAATTAATTATGAAAATTCTTATCTTAAATTTTTAACTCTTGAAAATATGAATTCTTATTACCATTAACTCAAAGGATGTACTATAGACACTTTGAATATACACTATGATAGAAAATAATTTATTTATTAATTTATAATTAAAATTATAATTATCCCGAGAAGTGTATTACAAGTGTTAGCGAATATGGCTTTTAGGGTACACATTTAACATCATTACCATACAAAACTAAACCTAAATGGGTCATACAAATAAGAATTTGGGTTTGAAAGTGATCAATTGAGCTAATCTAGTTTGATTGATTTAGATTAGATTCAATTAGATTCAAGAAAATCATGCTAGCACATGATTGTGCCTAACTTTCTCCTTCTATAGTCTTTCTTATTCATCTCGACTGAGCCAAATTGATTTGGGCTCACCAAGGAACCCTATATGGATTTGTCCTTATCTAACTAGAGTTTGTCCAGATCAGAAAAGGATTGTCTTAATCCATTAGATAAAAATAAGACAATACTTGCTAATTCCTATCACCACCTATCATTTTCTATCACCGTCGGGACATGAGATGTCCTAATGCAGGAAAGAAGGGATATGGGCATGCACCCCTTTTGGACATCTCCTTAAGGCATGCACCCACTTGGACTTCATGCACAAAAATGTGTGCATGCCCCTAGTTGGCATGCGCACATGGAGAAAGGAGGAGACCCATATAGATGGGACTCCAGGGTTACTTGATGGCTTTAGACTCTTGGAAACCAATTCATTTGTGCTTATCCTGTGTTGGTGCCACCTATGGGGAGTTTGAGGGGTCTCTAACCTAATTGGATCAGGTGACATTACTCCACCAATCAGATTAAGATCTAATTGAATGGAGCAATGATTGATCGAAGTGATGTGGCACAGCATGATGCAGTAGGGTCTATTTAAACCTTATCTGCACCTAGGGTTTCATTATTGCGCCCATTCACCATGCTGCAAGGCTACCCCTCCTCTCTTTCATGCCTCCCTCTGGTTCTTTCTCTCCCCTCTCCATGCCCAAGAAGTTGGGCAAATCTAGCAAAAAAGATCCAAGCATTGACGCAAAGATCAAGAAGACAGTCGATGTGTTCGTGGGACAAGTGCACTATCTTCATCGCTTATTTTGAAGGCTCTATGAATTAGATCTAGATCTGACTTTTAAAAATCAGATCTAGAAGGAGATCACATCTAAATCCTATCCGAGTTGATACTAGTACATGTTAGATATATGTGCCCTAGAAGCCAAAATTGGCTGACACTTGTAATACACTTCTAGGGGCAAAATTATAATTTTGACTAATATCAATAAAATGGATTATTTTCTATCACATATGTGTATCTAGTGTCTGTGATACATCCTTTGAGTTAATGGTAATGATAATTTATATTTTCAAGAGTTGAAAATTTAAGACATGAATAATCATTATTAACTCATAAAATGCTCCCGACCATAGGATCATCATGAGGATGGTGATTGATCTGGAAGGTTGGTGTACAATCACTTCTCTTTAGTAGATGAGTCTTGAGTCTATGGTGTGGAGACACTGGAGCGAGAGTACAGGTACTCGTTAGAGAATGAGGGCACTGAGCATGACCACCTCGAGTAGTCATTAGGAAGTCTACCTTCTCATCAATGACTGACTCGATGCTGCAGTAGTGTGTCTGGTTCTTTGACCTGAGATGCATCGGCAGTTCACCTTGAGGGTGTTATAGTTTGACTACACCATTACTCGGTCTCCTAGCCATTCAAAATGGAACCCTGAGGTGTATGTTGGCTATAGCATGTTCATTGTAGGAACTGGATAGCATCAAGATGGAATCTATCTACCTCGGTGGTAGAGGAGCAGCCCTATGATGATCATGAGAATCAAGTCCAAAAGTCCATGGCCATGGTAGAGTGAAATAATAAAAAGAGTTTCTATTTAGATTTTCACATTGGACTTGAATCGAATGATTACATCATATGACAGAGACTAGGGTTTGACGAGTTCACCTTAACCCTAATCTGATCGGGGCTCAAGATAGAAGAACTTAATCACACAGGTAGCTGCACCAAGAGGTTCGCATTCAGCTCTGATGGGTTGCCACCATATACTGCTAGGTGTCACTGGTGGATTTTGGGAGCAATTAGAATGATTTAGATGATCGATCATTCTAGCTGTTCGAATCAGAAGAGTTCTGATCCATCGAAAGAAGTTTCAATGATGTCGATGATAGAGATCATGACATATCCCATTACCATATAGAACTGAACCTAACTGGATCACACAAACAAGGGTTTGAATTTGGTGATCATCAATTGAACTGATCCAGTTCAATTGATCTGAATGAGATTCAATTAGGTTCAAGGAAATCATGCTAGCACTCGATTGAACCTAACGTTCTTCTTTTACTATCATAAATAGTTGTCCTGACTGAGCCAAAGGAGTTTGTGCTCATTTAGAGGCCTTCACTTTGTCTGACTGAAGCTTGTCCAAGTTAGAAAAGGTTGTCTTATTTTGTAAGACATTACCTGCCATTTTTGATCATCTGCCATTTCTCATCCTTTGACTTTGGTCAAAAGTTGACCTTTGACTGGTCAAATGTTGACCATTGACACTTTGACTTTTGTCCATGTGTCACGCACCTATTGGAGAGTTGGTGGGGGCCTGTCTCCCTACCAGAACTTGACAAGGAGGAGGGCGCATGCCACCCTTGGCATGTGCCCAAGCTGGAGGCACCCAGGAGTCCCTGTTGGATAGGGACTCCATCTCCTTTTTGGATTCCGATTAGAGTTCTCCTAAGAACCAACTTTGACTGGTACTAAGCATCCTCTAAGGAGGAATCTAGGAGACTCTATTCCCATCAATCAGATTTAGATCTGATTTCACAAAGAGTTGTGATTGGTTGGGAAGAAGAGGAGTTGGATCACGCTTAGTCTATAAATAAGATCCTGCGCCCAACTCAAATTAAGATTGGAATAATAATTCTCCATGCCCCAGGGCTGCTTCTCCTCTCCTCCTCAATGCCAAACCCACCTTCTCCCTCTCCTCTCCATGTCCAAAAGGAGTTTTGGACCTTGGTTGGTGCGATCCAGATGAGAGAAAGGCGACTGAAAGCTAGAAGGCTGCGCTGCTGCAAAGGACGACTGCTGATCTTCAAAAGGTATTTTGAAGATCCTCCAGATCAGATCCAGATCTAATTTTTAGAGACATGATAGAGAAGAAGAGGATCTCCAGATCTAGCCCAAGTGGATACTGGTAGAGGTCAGGCACTTGCGTGGCTAGATCTAGAACCTTTCGCTGCTTATAGGATCATCAATGGATAATAGGATTACCCACTTTAAGGTAAATTAAATTTAATTTAATTTATCTAATTTTATTTTAATTATTAAAATAATAAGAATCAGATCTAAAATATTTCAGATCTAATCTAGATAAAAAAAAAATTTAAATATATCTCTTGATCTGATCAGATCTGAACGAACTTGGTCCAGAAAATTAGGATTTTCCTTCAGTACAGGCCAGGCATGTGCATGGCTTGATCCAGGACCTCGGGGCTTCAACAGATCATCGATAGGGTAAAAGCAATTTATCCTAAAGTTAACAATTATTGTTCCCTTTTTTTTATATTAGTTTTTAATATCAGATCTATCGGATCAGATCTAAGAACTCTTAGATCTAATTAAAATTTATTATAAATTTTTTAAAAATATTTCTTCAAATCTGATCAGATCTGAATGATCCTATGGTGGAAAAATATCAATTTTTCTTCAATAATTGCCTATAGCCAACTCATCAAATAGGCCGCACACATCTGTATGTATCAGGGCAAGTATATTTGTGGCCCTTTCTCTATGTCCTACAAAAGAAAGCTTGGTCATTTTGTCTTGAAGGCATGACTCACGAATTGGATATGACTTGAAAGTCAATGGACCCATTAGTCCAAATTTCTCTAATTTGTTAATCCTATGTTTAGCTATATGACCTCACCTAAGATTCTATAGATATCTTTCATTTAGACTATCCCTAGGGCACTTAAATCCTATGGCATTTATATTTTGCTCGATATTAAATATAGAAACATCAATATATAACTGGTAGAGACCATTAATTAAGAAACCACTTGCAATTTTATTTCTTTCATAAAGAATAGTATAGTGGTCCTTAAAAAAGCTAATTATATAATCTTCTTGTGCTAAATATGAAATAGAAATCAAATTTCTGCTTACTGTAGGCACAAAATAATAATCTCTAAGAACTAAAACTAATCCCGATGGTAATCATAGAGGATAGGCTCCCACGATCACAGCAGCAATTCTTGCTTTGTTTCTGATGTGCAATGTCATCTCACCATGCCTCAACCTCCTGCTCTCCTCAAGACCCTACATGAAAGTATGCAAATAAGCACTAGAACCAAAGTCAAGCACCCAACTAGATGTATAAGAAATTGCAAGGTTAGTTTCAATGATGAGCATACCTCCAGAAGGACTTGCCTCCTTTTTGTTCTTCAGGTTGGCCAGGTATGAAGAGCAGTTCTGCTTTCAATGGCCGTCGATGTTGCAATGAAAATATTTTTCTTTATCAGTGGCCTTCTTCTTCGATTCTCTCTTCTTCTTCTTCCTACCTTCTACTTTCTGCTTCTTCATAGATTTTTTCTTCTTTCCAAAAGACTCTCTTGGTAGAAGTTTGCTCCACAGTAGGTACTGAGCCCTTTCAATCTTTCACATTTTGCTCAACAGTAACCAGCATATTCATTAATTCAGCCAATGTGCACTATAGCTTATGCATATGGAAGTTCATGATGAACTGCCCATATGCATCAGTCAAGGACTTCAAGATCACATCAATCTGTAGGTCCTTGTCTAACACAACATCGAGCTTCTCAAGCTCTTCTAGGTCTTTGATTTTTGTCAAATAATGATCTTGGACCGACTGCCCATCATGCATCTAAGCCTTAAAAAGTCTTCGTGAGACTTGATAGCGAGCTGCATGACTCTGTTCACGAAATAATTCTTGCAAGTGAGCCAACATTTGGTGAGCAGTCCTAATATCTTCATGTTGGTATTGTAGCTCATCAAACATGGAGCCCAACATATAGCACCTGACCTTATTATCATCATCCGATCACTTTTCGTGAGATGCTCTCTGATCAGCAGTCGGATAGGCTGGTAAAGTGGAGGGGTCCAGGTCCAATACATACGTTAGCTTTTCCGAACCCAAAATAATTTTTAAGTTTCTTAGCCAATCCTTGTACTTTGGTCCAATCAATCTGTGGGTGTCTAGGATTCAAGCTAGTGGATTTGATGCAGAGATTTTTTTGTAGAGAGTCAAAGTTTCTAGTAAGACTTTATAATTAGCCTTGATCAATTTATTTAAAAATTTTATTTTTAAACAAATTAGGCTTCCAACATTTTCTTGAATTTCTATACTTTCATGGTTGAGATGCAAAAATTTTTACGATCATAGATATTTAATGGATGGCGCAGTCCCACCGATTGGCTCACAACCTCACCTAATAGTTATTGATGATGGATTAAATGATGAATGAACAACTCTTGTCTAATATTTCTCTAAACATGGTACATCCAAACCTGATCTCTAATTCATGAAGCTCACCGTGCTCGAATACTGCTCTACTCAGTTAAGTTAGACCCACCATTTGCACGAATTGAATTTTTGATTGGGTACCTCACCATATCTAAATATTGAGCCCAACTCCTCCTCCAACCCGTAGCATCCAATGCCTAATAGATATGGTTGCATCTTTTTGGTGCAACTAAACTGCTATAACCAATCAAGAATATTCAATCTCGGAAAGGGCTCGCACATCTACAATGGTAGAAGACCTATGACTTAATATTTTCTTAGAAAGATTTGATTTAGATCTCTTAGACATGACTTGACTTAGTCATAATAATTATGACTAATCTAGTAGCATGGGTTAGCTCAAATCATTAGCCATCTGAAATCAGAATTGGGTCAATCCAATTGGCCAGGTAAGTAAGATCAGTGAGAGAAATATGCCATTAACTTACTGTGAGTGCATTCAGATGAGTAGCTTTCAATTAAAGACCACTGGTCATATCCGCCAAGCTTACCTTAGATACTGATTCATCTGACCAGAACTTATCTAGTTAGCCTCCAATCCAAGCTCGAACCATGGAGCCAAATTAGGTCTTAACTTGATCGATCACATGTGACTGTGAGTCGACCTTGACCTAGACTTAATCCTATTAGACTAGTCAAATCTAAGCACTCTTGATCCTATCTAATCAACTCTTGATTCAGTTTGATCAACCGTTTGACCTAATTGAGCTATCCATATCCGAGCCCATGTTTTATGAAAAGTGTCTTAGATCTAAAAATCCATAATTTTTAGATCTAATTGATTTCATAAACTTAATTCTTAATTAAGTCAGGCTTCATAAACAAAATATGTATAAAAATATCCTAAGATTTTAAGATCTAGGATTTTGTAGAAAATTAAATTTTGATTTATCATTAAGGACAGATGCGCAACACTCCTACATACCATAAGAGCACCCCATTGAATGGGAAGAGAGGGCCTTTAAATCCTTCTTACTCTTATGACTGAATGGCCAAGAGGAATGCCTTAATCAGAAATTTTATTTACACTATAAAAACTATCAGATCTAAATCATATATCACATATATAATTCAAGATCTAAGCTATACATGTTTTGCATACATCTCATGTATCCAAATTAAAATCAGACATGCATGTTTCAAATCTGATTATATCTAATATAACATCTGAAAATAAATTTCTATTTGATCATGTCAAAGAAAATTTATTCTAAACAATCTATTGCACAGAACAATAAAACTAGTTTAGACATTCATGTCATATATCATATATATGAATTTTTCTAATTAATCTACTAATTTTAGATCTAATTACATCTTATGTAATATATAAAATCATGTATATCAAATCATAAATAAATTAAAAATTAGAACAAAATCTAATATAAAGAACTATAAACACAGCTCTGATACCAGTTGAAGAAAAATCAGATTTTTCTACCATAGGATCGATCTGATCAAATCTGATCTGTAGCAAAATTTCAAAAAAATTTTCAAAAAAATCTAATTAGATCTAAAAGTTCTTAGATTTGATCCATATGATTTGATATTAAAAATAAAAATTAAATTAAAATCATAATAACTTTTGTTACCTATTTGGGTAAACCTTTTATCGTGACGATAATCTGACTGCTGTGGAGGTTCTGGATCTAGCCGCTCACGTGCCCAACCTCTATCATAGTCCACTCATGCTAGTTTTGGATGTGCTCTCCTTCTAGATCTGATCATAAAAAATTAGATTTAATCTGGATCTGTAAAGACTTTAAGACAATCTCCAAAGTCTGTGCATTCATCTCACAAATAGGATTGTCTCATGCTGAACTTTATGCTAACTGGACTTGATCTCTTCCTCGCTGAAGTACACAACACCTTGGGCATGGAAGGAGAGAGAAGTGCAAGAGAAGGTGGCATGGAAGAGGGGAGAGGATGGCAGCCTTTGGGCATGGTGATTGGGAAAGCAAAGAACTCTAGAGCGTCGGGGTTCTTATAGAGACCCCTGCGCCACCTTAGAGTCCCAATCCATCAAGCAACTAGTTTACTTGATATATTTGGATTCTAACCTGATCTCCATGCCATAAACCTGATCTCCAACAGGTTTTTGTCACCAAAACCATGGATAAAAGTGGCATCAATTAGAGATAGCAAGGAGGGTGGCGCAAGGCTTTTATCTCTTAGAGTCTTTGATCTCATCAAGACTCTTTGATCCATTCAAACCTATTTGAATGGGGTGCCTCATCCCTTATCCATATGGGGCACATGTCCAAGGAGGGATGTGGCCCTCTCTCCATGAAAATTATCAGTGGGTGCATGCCCCTAAATAATTTCTAGGGGTGCATGCCCTCTCCCTTCTTTCCTGCAACATGGGTCAAGCTTTGATCCTTATCCAGTTCCTATCATATGGGATTTAAGACAAGCCTTAATGAAGTCCTATCTAATGGAATTAAGATTAGTCCTAATCAAGTTAGGACAAGTCTTAATCAGGCTAGGACTAGGTTCAATCAAATCAAGACAAATCCATCCAGAGTTTTCGGAAGAGCCTTATCCAAATTTCATCTTATGATTTTAGGACAAGTCTTATTTTGATCAGGATAAGCCTACTCTAACTAGTACAAGCTCTAGTTAGATTAGGATAAATCCATACAAAATTTTTGGATGAACCAAATCCAATTTGGCTCAGTTAAGATGAACCAAAAATACTATAGAAGGAGAATGTTAGGCTCAATCGTGTGCTAGCATGATTTCTTTGAACCTAATTGGATCTAA
The DNA here is from genome assembly GCA_006176705.1 of Cocos nucifera. Taxonomy (NCBI): domain Eukaryota; kingdom Viridiplantae; phylum Streptophyta; class Magnoliopsida; order Arecales; family Arecaceae; genus Cocos; species Cocos nucifera. Next base: position 267,128 of record QRFJ01000764.1, read on the forward strand.
TCCAAATTAATCAAACTAAGTTAGTTCAATTGATTATATCTAAATCCAAATCCTTATTTGTATGATTCAGTTAGATTCAGTTCCATATGGTAATGAGTCATGTCATGATCTCTATCATTGACATCATCGAAATATTTTTCGATGGACCAGAACTTTTTTGATTCACCAAATTAGAATGATCGATCATCAATACCATTCTAATTGATCCTAAAATCCACTAGTAACACCTAGCAGTATATAGTGGTAACTCATCAAAATTGAATGCGAGTCATTTGGTGTAGCTACTTGTGTGATTGGGTTCTTCTATCATGAGCCCCGATAGGATAAGGGTTAAGGTGAACTCGTTAAACCCAACACCCATCATATGATTGAATCATTCAATTCGAGTCTGATGTAAAACACTAATAGAAAACTATTTTATATTATTTCACACTGCCATGGCCATGGGCTTAAGGACTCGATCTCATAATCATCATAGGACTACTCATCCTTTACTGAGGTAGATAGATTCCATATTGGTGTGATCCAATTCCTATAATGAACATGCTATAGCCAACATACACCTCAGGATTTTGAATGGCTAGGAGACTGAGTTATTATATAGTTAAATTATAACACACTCAAGGTGAATTGTCGATGCACCTCAAGTCAAAGAATCAAACACACAACTACAGCATCGAGCTAGTCATCGATGAGAAGGTAGACTCCCTTATGACTATTCGAGGTGGTCATGCTCAGTGTCTTTATTCTTAATGAGTATCTATACTCTCACTTTGATGTCTCCACACAATTGACTCAAGACTCATCTATCCTAAGAAAGTGATTATACAGTAACCTTCTGGATTGATCACCATCCTCATGATGATCCTATGGTTGAGAGTAGTTTATGAGTTAATTATGAAAATATGTATTTTAAATTTTTAACTCTTAAAAATATGTATTATCAGATCTATTAACTCAAAGAATATATCACAGACACTTTATACACAATGTGATAGAAGAAAATAATCCTTTATTAATTTTTAAGTCAAAATTATAGAAATTCTCCTAGAATGTGCATTACAAGTGTCAGCCAATCTGGCTTCTAGGACACTCATCTAACACTATTGGCAGCTCATCTAGATTTATAAATAGGATAGGGATGGAAGATGTCGGGCATTCCAATTTAGTGGCTTGTCTTAAGATTCTTCCTCCCTTTCTTTTGGACAAGGTATTGGTAAGACAAGAAATCTTCCTTTAGACAAGGTCTTAACCAATACAAGGAGTCTTAATTAAGACAAGGATTAGAAAGAATATTTAAGATGGCTAAGAGAGAATAATAGGAAGATTAAATTAGAGAGAAGAAGAAAGAAGGAAGGCCAAGAAATTCTAGTGCAGAATTCAGCAAGCAAGGCATCAAAAGGAATTGTTCTTGAAGTTAATTCCTATGTGGCACTAGGGTTATTAAAGGTATGTTACTTAATTTTATACCTTATGCATATATGTTATTTAATTTTATACCTTATGCATGTATGTGATTGAATTACATCAAGATTGGTCCTAGGGTTTAGGGTTTGATAAACCAAAATTTTTAAAATCCGATGCTTCCACCATGTTAATCAAACCCTATGGTGGTATCAGAGCCACACCTTGTATCGTTCAATGATATACATTAATGCTTTTAATTATGATTTCAGGCATGATATGATTGGTACATATGTCATATGATAAGGATGATATATGATGTTATGAATGATCATGCTGATGCTTTATGTTTTATAATATGATCATGTTCATATTATTTTGATTTTAATTATGCAACTTGATATAATATCTTAGATAAGATATTATATGTATGTTGTGCTTATTCATCATTCTAATTATAAGGCTGTCCTAGCATAATCGGAACTTATCCATTATGCAGTAAGGTTGTCCTAGAATGATAAATATTTTAAATCTTTCACATTGCACAGCATGTAGTTTCATGTACTAAAATTTTGAAGGATGTGCGTGAGATCTTTAAAGCCCTCTTAAAAATTATATTAAGTCATAGTATTGTAAGATCAAAAAGCAAATCCATTCTTGATAGAAATTGATCAATTTATGTCTAGAAAAATAGTTCTAGGAAGATAAAGAGAACGTGGTTTAGTAATTGGATCCGTTTCTTACCTAGCCAATTTTAATTGGTATCTACGGCAAGAATAGGAGGCCTCCCACCTCTCTTCTACTTGGCCAATTCAATTCAATTGAAGTGTTGAATTGGAAATGCATATTGATCAAAACATTATAAAATGCCTTCCTTCATGCTAAGACAATTGTTATTTCATGAACCATAGTAAGTTTATTGTGCTATCCTCAAGACTTATCTTGGAGATTGATATAATAATATCTTGGTGCATTTTTAAAATACTTATGATATATTTGATTTATTATTACTTTGTTGTGCTATCCACAAGAACAATATTATTTTCAAATATGACCATATGAAAATGAAGGGTTTGACTTAACCAACATATTATAGTTTGTTGTGCTATCTACAAGACTATAAATATTTTAGGGGCAGGTTATGTTAAGAGTTGCATGAAAATGTAATTAGATAAATTTTTCTACTTTCGAACTTATTGAAGTTTGTTATGCTATCCACAAAACTTTCATAAAGGATAAGAATCTCAAGCCCACTAAGAAACTGGTATAGGATTTTCTCATATACCATAGGGAGGACTATGGTATATGGTAAAATAGTGGGAGTAATAACAAGAATGAAAGATCTTATCTAGTTATACATGTCATCTTGAGTGGTCTGCTTATATTAGTATTCTTATTTCATGTAATTAAATATCTGCATAATGACTTCTTAGTCTCACTGCGATGCATTCTTGATATAAATAAATTGACTGGTCTCAATTATATGGATTGGTTGAGGAACTTGCGTATAGTATTTGCGCAAGAGAAGCTATCATATATTCTGGATACACCTAATCCAGGGCTAGTCAGAGAAGATGCTTCAGAGGAGGAGAAGTCTACATATAAGATATGGCAAAATGACAGTACGACTGTCAAGTATATCATGTTGGCCTCCATGAGTAATGAATTACAGAGGCAACATGAATGTATGGATGCTTCCTCTATATTGCTCAATTTAAAAGAGCTTTATGGTGAATAGAGCTAGACTACTAGGTATGAATTTTCTAAGCAATTATTTCGGGCTTGGATGGTGGAGGGAACTTTGGTTCAGAACCATGTATTGAAATTAATTGACTTAATCACCAGATAAGGTCAATTAGATTTCACCGTGGATGCAAAGCTCAGTCAGGATCTCATACTGCAGTCTCTCCCAGACTCCTTCCAGTTTGTTGTGAATTATCACATGAACAAACTGGATACTATCTTGCCAGAACTACTAAATATGTTAAAATTAGCAAAAGATCATATCAAGGGAGAGAAAGGTCCACTTCTATTGGTGGACAAGAAAAAGACTGGCAGAAAGGATTCAAAGAAGAAAAATAAGTTGAATCCTAAAGAAGCACCTTCAAGAAGAAGGCAAAGAATGTCCCAGCAGATATAACTTATTATCACTATGGCAAGATAGGACATTAGAAGAAGAATTGCAAAAGTTATCTTACAAAAATAAAGAAAAATGCAGCATAAAAGGGTATGTACATGATACATATAGTATTTTCATTAAGTAATTCATGGATATTGGATACCACATGTGGTTCTCATATCTGCAATTCTTTGCAGGGGCTACAGAAAATTAGAAGGCTGAATAAAGATGAGTTCAAGCTAGTGCTAGCGGAGAAATCATCTCTACAGAAGCTGTGGGAACTTACCTACTGGAGCTGCCAACTAGAAGAACTCTCGAATTAGAAGAATATTATTATATGCCCAATGTAATAAAAAATATTATATATGCATCACTTTTGTTACAAAATAATTATCAAATAAAATTTATGAGCACAGGTTGCTCCATTTTTTGTGAAAATGAATTTGTTGGTAATGGGCATTTTAATAATGATCTTTTGATTTTATCACTTAATGAAAATATACTTCATATTGGAAAAAATATGAAGAGGAAGAGAGAAGACATTAATATATCATTTCTCTGGCATTGCCATCTTGGTCATATTAGTGAGTCAAGGATTAACAAGTTATATAAAGAGAAATTCTTTGAACCCTATGATTATGAATCATATAGGACTTGTGAATCTTGCCTCATGGGAAAAATGACCAAGTTTCCATTCTCTAGACATGAAAAGAGGGAAAATGAGTTATTGGCCTTAGTACATTCAGATGTATGTGGGCCAATGATAACTCAAGCTAGAGCAGGATATTTCTATTTTATCATATTTATTAATGACTTATTAAGATATGAATATGTGTATCTTATGAAACATAAATCCAAGGGTTTTAATAGGTTTAAGAAATATCAAAAAATGGTCAAAAATAAAATTGAAAGAAGTATTAAAGTCCTTCGATCTGATCGAGATGGCGAATACTTATCCAATGAGTTTCTTGATCATCTTAAGGGAAAAGAAATTCTCTCTGAATGGATACCTTCTTATACACCATAATTAAATAGTATAGAAGAAAGGAGGAATCGTACACTTATGAAAATGGTATGGTCCATGATGTGCTATGCTAATCTTTTAATATCCTTCTAGGGGTATGCCCTAGAAACTACTGCTTATATTCTTAATAGAGTACCTTAAGTCTATTCCTAGCACTTCATATGAATTATGGAATGGAAGGAAGCTAATCTTAAGCATCTTAAGATATGAGGCTATCCTGCTTGTGTCAGGAATACTTTTGGACATAAGCTAAGTGCATGATTAGAAAAATATTTGTTTGTAGGATATCCTAAGAAAACTAAATGATATTATTTCTACCACCCTACTAAATAAAATATAATTGGAAGTAGACATGCCATATTCTTAGAAAAGAAATTCATCCAAGTAGGAGGCAGTGGGAGAAATATTGAACTTAAAAAGTTCAGGACCTACAAACTATTCCAGAAATATCTAATAAAAGTACTCAACCAGAATTACCCAAGGATGAGATACATCCATAATACACACAACTTTCCCATAGGTTAGAGAGAATGCATCATCCACCTCTAAGATATGGTTTCATCAAAAGGAATGATAATGAGACAAATTTCATTCAAGATAATGATCCATTGACCTATTCTGAAGCCGTCATGAGTAAAGGCTCCGATAAGTGGCTAGAAGTAATGAAATCTATAATGGACTCTATGTATTCTAACAAAGTTTGGACTTTGGTTGATGCACCAAAGGGTGTAAGCCCTATAGGATGCAAGGGGGTCTTCAAGAAGAAGATTGGAGTAGATGGCCAAATTGAAACCTACAAGGCTAGGTTGGTGGCAAAAGGCTTCAAATTGAAATAAGGAATTGATTATGATGAAACCTTTTTGCCAATGGCTATGCTAAAATCTATAAGAATTATACTTGCTATAGCAGTATACTATGATTATGAAATCTAGCAAATGGATGTCAAGACCACCTTTTTTAATGGTAACCTGGAGGAAAAGATCTATATAACTCAACCAGAAGGGTTCGTCTTTAGTGCAAGACCAAATCAAGTATACAAACTTTAAAAAATCATTTATGGATTCAAGCAGGCTTCGAGAAGTTAGAACATTCGATTTGATATGACATTCAAAGAATTTGGCTTCATAAAAAATATGGATGAATCATATGTATATATAAGAAGGCTAGTGAAAGTGCCATAGTTGATAAACACATAAAGTATATATATAAAAGTATTAATTTATTAATTAATTTATCTTTATTTTTTAAGAATTGATATTTTTACTTTATCTTTTGTAGAAGAGAAGACCAAGGATGAGAGCTCGATTTATGGGTTGCAACGAAATAAATTTCACTTAAATGAAAAAGTTATGAAGCCCAGAAGTTTTTTAAAAAAATAAAAATAGTTCGGTGCACGGTAGACCTATCGACTGGTCCACAGATCCTGCACAGATCGGCCAGCTCAGTAGATGCGGTAAACCAAAGAGCGCCACATGGCAGACCTAAACCCTTAAGGGGTTCATGGAAAATCCATCCCAATTCATGGGGTAAAGAGGTAATTTCACATCAAAGTAGCGAGCAGTGATTGGCTGAGGTGTTCGATGTGCTCGGTTCGTGCGGTCCATAGCTATAGTAATCGCACGATCCAACGACCTGCATTCGATTGGGTGGAGATCCGATAGCCCATGATAAATCCTTCTTTGATTCGAATAGTGCTCAATGATCTAGCGTGATGCAATGGCCAGAAAACCAGTTGGTGAAGATCCAATGGTCCAAAAGCATCTCCGACTTGATTAAGGACAATCAAAAGCTCATCCGACAGTCCTAAATCACTTGATCAGGTGATTCAATGATAGAAAATTACTCCAAGGAGCAGAATCCGATCCAGACTTGATTCCTTTGGTTTTTCTTCTATTTCAACCTAATTTCTTCCTGTTTCTCCTCTATAAAAAGATCCTTAAGCTAAAGTAATGGACAATAGCTTCTATAAGCCCTCAAAAGCCTCCCCTTGGGGGATTAGCCCCTTCTAAGCTTCTCCAAGCCTCTCTCCTCTCCAAAACCACTAGCAAGTATTTCTCTCCCTAATTCTCTCTCTCAAGCTCTTCTTCTTTAACCTTTTTTCTTTCTTTCTTCTTCAAACCAGCACCAAAGCCTGCATCTCCACCAAAACTTTTCTTCTGTTCTGAACTTTTGTCACCTACTACTGCCCGAATTCTTCTACAAGGCTCCAAGATGAAGAATTCAGTGAGAAGCTTCTCGATGTCTGGCTGATCCTCTCTTTCTCAGGAGATCATTATGATCTTACTTTGATGGTATTTTCTATTTCTCATTTTTTGTATTTCTTTTTAAATTATAATAAAGACTACTTTTAGTTATGATATCTTTATACCTTTATTTTCTTGTAATTAATCTAGAATAGTTTATTATCCTTGGGATGAGTCGTGATGTATGGGTACGGTTCGTACTCTTGGGATAAACTATATTTAGGTTAATTCTTTTCTTTATATATCTAAATCAATTTAGACTAGCCTATAACTTTAAGAAATAGACTGTGATCCAAGGGTACAGACCATGTTCTCTAAGATAGGTTATATCTTTATTGGTTAGATATTAATTGCAGCATATTAAAAAGAGTACCAGCTGTCAGATAAGTGATCAATTGAAATCCTGAGAATCCATCTTTATACTTACAATCTTTCTTTAAATTAATTTATTTTCTTAATTAATTAAGTAGCCTTTTAATCAATTATTAAATCTTGCTCTCAAGTTAAATTTATTATTTAAATGTAATTAATACAATCCCTATGGATATGATCCCAACTCACCCTATCTATATAGTAGTGAGTTAGATTTATTTTTGACTGCCTACGATAGTGATCAATAGTCTTTTTAATTTTATATGTTGATGACATATTACTTATTGGGAATGATGTCCCAATGCTCCAGTCAATTAAGACATGGCTATCAAATAAGTTTTTCATGAAAGATTTTGGTGAAGTGTTCTATATTCTTGAAATAAAGATCTATAGAGATAGATCTAATAGGATGCTAGGCATATCTCAATCTAGGTACATTGACTTGGTATTGAAGAGATTCAACATGGAGGAAAGTAAAAGAAGTTACTTACCCATAAGTCAAGGCATACATTTCTCTAAAAAGATGTCTCCCCAGACATCAAAAGAAAGAGAAAGAATGAAGTCAATCCCTTATACTTCAGCAATAGGATCGATTATATATGCCATGTTATGTACTAGATCTGATGTGGCTTATGCTTTAGGCATAGTCAGCAGATATCAAGCTGATCTAGAAGAGGATCATTGAAAAGCTGTGAAAAATATTCTTAAATATCTAAGAGGAACTAAAGATATTTTTCTAATTTATGAAGAGTTAGAGCTAAAACTAGAAGGATATACTAATTCTAGTTTTTAGTCAGACCCAGATGATAGCAAGTCAATATCAGGATATGTATTCATCTTAAATGGAGGTGCAGTGAGTTGGAAAAGTTCAAAACAGCAGACTGTAGTTGAATCAACAATAGAGGTAGAATAAATTGCTACTACTGAAGCTGCCAAGAAAGCTATCTAGATGAAAAAATTCATCGATGATCTAGGAGTGGTTTCTGAAATTGAACGACCAGTACTACTTTATTATGATAATGCTGGAGCAGTAATCCAAGCCAAGGAACCAAGGTCTCACCATAGATCAAAGCACATCCTCAAACAATTCCATCTCATTTGGCACATCCCAGCTCAATTGATGTGCCGCTCAAGCTGGCTCAAATATAGAAGCCGACCCACGGATCCAGGCATGGACCGCCAGCTTAGTAGAAGGTGCCCAATGACATGCTGCCATGTGGTGGACCAAGACCCTTAAAGGATTTACAAAAAATTCATCATGGCATATATGGGTAAAATGATAATTTCATAGGCTAAGGCACACGGTGATTGGTTATGGTCTGAGATAAACTCGATCCAGATGGTCCCTAGCTATAGTAATTACACCATCTGATGGTCCAGGTGGTTTGCAATCCAGATCCAACAGCTGAGGTTTTTTTCTTCTTTGATTCGATTTTCATCTCTTCCCAGTGCACGATCAGATGGCTGCATGCATCCCAGGCAATGATCCAATGGCTGATATAAAACTTGGAGGTGATTTAAACATCCAGCGATGATCCGATGGCTAGATTTTCATCATCACGTGCGAATGGATGGCTAGAACTTAATCCAACCTGATCTAGGCTTTTGAAACTTGATTATTGGTGATTTTAGGACTGTTTGATTAGAATTTGATGGCCAAAATTTAGAAAACTCAATAGAATTCATCCAGAAGCTATTTTAATCTGATTTTTACTTGAATTTCTCCATATTTTACTGATCAAACACTTCCTTAGTCCCATATTGGCTGATAACACTTATTCCTCTCATCCAACACCTATAAATATGACCCCAGGCCATCAAATTAAGTTATCTTCGGTCATGGGAAGGTGATGGTAAAGGGTAGAGCCATGCTTGGGTTTAAGGATATTTTGAGGCAGACGATGCCGAGAGGAAGAGCTATTTTCTATACCATCTCAATGCCAACGTCGATCTAAGATCAAGATCATTTGCTTATAGTTTTTATTTCTTTTTTCTGCTTTTTTTAAATTTCATGCATTTAAAACTTTAAATTAAATTTTAATTAATGCAAATTTTATTTTCTACTCCTTAAATTCTAGTCTTTTATTTTTATTATTTTACTTTTTTACTTTTTAAATTTTTATACTTTAATTATTGCTCTTTAATTTTATTGCAATAGATGCTAAGATCTAACTAGTAGATCTTAGTATCAAGTTTAATTTTCTATACCATTTAATTTTTATCTTTTATTTATAATTCTATTTTTCAACTTTAATTTCTTTTTTAAATTTTTATTTTATTTTTTTTACAAAAATTAAAGATTTCATAACTAAAACACTATCTTCTCTATAGATTCGACTCGACTCACTATTTACTACCTATTTTTAATCAATTTAAGAAGTCAGAATTAAACTAATAAACATGATGTCTTAACGACAACATTGTGCTCTTATTAAATTTTTGGCACCATTGCCGAGAATGGCATAAAAATTTATTTTTTTTATTTCTTTGGCTTTTTTGTAAATTAAGAATAATTTTGGCTAACGCACCATGTTTTTGGCATCATTGTTGGGGAAGGCGCGGACATTAAAATTTTTAATCTCTTCAATTTTTTTATAAAATAAATTATGAATAAAATTTTAATTTATTTTTCTAACTTTTTTATTTATTTTATAAATAAAGAAAAAGAAGAAAAAGAATAAAAAGATTAAGATAAGGAGGAAGCTTCCAGTCTTATTTGGTGAGATCAATCCTAAACCCTATTTTTTTATTTACTTTATTTTTAAATTAATTAAAAATTATTTACTTAAATCTAATTAAAAGCTTCATGATAAGATTAGAAACCCTATTTGCTTAGAGCATCTATGATATTAGATTTAGTTTTATTTTTTTTATTTTCTTTTTGGTGGTCACTAGAGACAAGGTAAGCTTTCAAGTTTAATTAAGTTTCATGCATCTAATTTAGTTGCATAGAATCCCTTATTTAATGTGATTGTGCATATGCATATTTTTTAAATCAACTTAAGGGCAACACCTAATTAAACAAGATAAGGTGGGGATTTGATCATCCTTCTTTGGCCCATAAACAACCAACCAGCATCCTGCATTGACCTAAGTCTTTAATTTTAAAATCAATTAGATACCAACCCTAGGAACTCGAGCTCATTAGGACAAAAAATATTAAAAGTTGGATTGGATTAGGGTTAGTCAATTTGACTAGTATCTAAGGCAAGTTATTTAGGAACGACTGGATCTGAAGCAAGGTGATTTATAATTGGTTCCGTTAGCTTATCTGACCAAGCATAATTGATGTTTAAGGCAAGCAACGAGGGGACTCCCACTAACCTTACACTTATCTGGCTAGTTGATTAGCTGATTCTCTACTTGGAGGGCTTAAAGATGACCTTGAAAGTTAGAAGTTGTCTAGATCTAGGATAACCCTTTGTTAGAATTATTTGCCTAACTTGATTGCTAACCAACATTAAACCTAATTAAAATTAATTTTTCTTTTGCTTCTTAGTTCTAGGACTCCTTAGGACCTCTTCTTTAGAACTCTTCTTTTTTTCTCCTTTTCTCCACCAAAAATAAAATAAAATAAAATAATAATAAATTAAGTTAAATAAAATAAAATTAAATAAAAAATAATAAAAAAATAAATAAAATAATAAAAAAATAAAAAATAATAATAAAATAATATAAAAATATAAAAATATAAAAAATAATAAAAAATTTTAAAAAAAGTTTTGGACTACACGATAAGGTTGCACTAGTACATACATGGTAGAAGATCACTTTTCTGATCTAGTTGAACCCAGTCATAAAATTGAATGGCTGAACTATATTAAACTCAATAACCAAATGACTAAAAATTTTAGAGAACTACCTAGGCAGATGAAGAAATATTTTATTCCTTCCACCTATAACCCATCGACTTATAACCAGTTACCTGATATCCATGCTATCTACTATGAGATCAAGCCAACTACAATCCAAATGCTTCCATCCTTCTATAGGAACACCAATAAAGATCCTTACAAGCATCTAGATTAATTTTTAAAAGTCTGCACCATGGTAAAAAGTCAAAATTTGATTGATGATGCCCTTAAACTAATTATTTTCTCCTTTTCATTAAAAGACAAAGCCAAGCACTGGCTTGGCACAATAGGAAAACCAATTAAAACTTGGGCTGAATTGCAAAATAAATTTCTTATGAAATTTTATCCCATAGGCCGAACCAACACTGTGAGGGGAGCTATCACTAGATTTGCTCAGCTTCCAATGATACAAATTCACGAGTCAAGCGAGAGACTTAAGAAACTTATTAAAAAATATCCATACCATGGTCTATCTAAGTGGCAAATCATTCAAATTTTTTATGAGGATTTAGGAGACCAATATAGATAGATGCATCTTATGAAGGTGCATTCATGAACAAAAGTGAGGATGAAGCCTATTGGGGATAAACTCACTTTTGCCAAAGTTTTGCTGGATGTCCGATCTCTGAGTAATCCTACCCAGTGGTGACAACCATGGCTGGCCTCTGACCGATAAAGGCCTTCAGGTTCTAGTTTACTTTGAGGTGACCGACCTTCAACTAATGACCGTCAAGTGATTCTCTCAGCTACGTTGATCAACTTCAGAATTCATAAGATGTTATGAGTCCTACTTGGATGGGCTTGAATAGTAAAGAAAATCAGGTTCCTTTGTTATAAACAGATGACCCTCTCCAGTCGAGCGAAACCTCAGACGAATTTAAACAGTGAGAGCAGTCACTTGAGCAGTTGAAGCGCTGAGATTTTGCCCCCCTAATAGTCTAGCTTGGCCAGTTTGAAAGCTAGCCGAACTTCTTTCCTACCGAATCTCCCTTAAATCTAGTATTAGTATCACCATCAAATCTTCTCTCAGCTACGTTGATCAACTTCAGAATTCATAAGACGTTATGAGTCCTGCTTGGATGGGCTTGAATAGTAAAGAAAATCAGGTTCCTTTGTTATAAACAGATGACCCTCTCCAGTCGAGCGAAACCTCAGACGAATTTAAACAGTGAGAGCAGTCACTTGAGCAGTTGAAGCGCTGAGATTTTGCCCCCCTAATAGTCTAGCTTGGCCAGTTTGAAAGCTAGCCGAACTTCTTTCCTACCGAATCTCCCTTAAATCTAGTATTAGTATCACCATCGAATCTCATCTCGAGAGTCTTCGACTAATAGAACCTCCTTCGGACAAACTTCTATGATTTATTTCGAACTCATCCAGGACTTCTCCTTCCATCGAACTTCTTTATTAACCAAACTTCTCCTGGACTTCTTCTTCAAATGGACTTCTTCAACTATCAAACTCCTTCCAAACTTCTCCAGCAGTTGAACTCTTCTGGGACTTCTCCTTCAAATAGACTTCCCCAACTATCGAACTCCCTCCAAACTTCTTTAGTAGTTGAACTCCTCCAGGACTTCTCCTTCAGATGGACTTCTCCAATACTCAAACTTCTTCTGGACTTATCCATCAATCAAACTCCTACCAAACTTTTCCTTCCATTGAACTTCTTTAATAGTTGAACTCCTACCGGACTTCTTCTTCTATCAAACTTCTTCAACAGTCAAACTCCTACCAAACTTGTCCTTCCATTGAACTTCTTCATCAATCGAACTCCTACCAAACTTCTCCTTTTGTCAAACTTCTCCAACAGTCAAACTCCTATCAGACTTCTCTTTCCATCAAACATTTCCATCAGTCGAACTCCTACCAGACCTCTTCTTCCATCAAACTTTTCCTACAGTCAAACTCCTATCGAACTTCTTCTTCTATCGAACTTCTCCATCAGTCAAATTTCTTTCAGACTTCTTCCCCCAGTTGCCTAAGGGGCTCCACCTGGTCGAGCTTCCTCTAGACTCTCTCAACAGGATCCTTTTCGTATCCCCCCCAGCTATTCGAAAGAACCTTAGTACTTACTCTTGATATAACAAATAACAGTCAAGGCATGGTCGATCTTGAGAATGCCCAAACTTCTCTGGAACAACAGTAATTATGAGCACTTCATTGCCTATAGCTACCCCATCCAAACCTTGACTATTAAATCCCAATAGACAGACATATCATTACAACAAATACCATCCTCCATAATAAACCCAATATGGCCCCAAGCGGCCCACTACTAGGCGGTTACGACTGTCGCCATTAGTTTGCTATGGGCTCGCCTATATAAAAGATCCTTCAGATATGCTTTCTTTCCTAAGCTCTCATCTTCTACCTCAAAACTTTGCTTAAAACTTTACTGAATACTCCATTTCTATTCGCCAAAAGAGCTGACTTGATCGTCGGAGGATCTTGCCCGTGTTAGATGTGTGCCCTAGAAGCTAGATTGGCTAACACTTGCAATACATTTCTAAGGATAATTTTATAATTTTGATTATAAATTAATAAAAAGATTATTTTTTATCATAGTGTGTATTTAAAGTATATGTGGTACATTCTTTGAGTTAATGGTAATAATAGTTCATATTTTCAAAAGAGTTAAAAATTTAAGACATAAATTTTTATAATTAACTCATAAACTACTCCCGACTGTAGGATCATCATGATGATGGTGATTGATCCAGAAGGTTGGTGTACGATCAATTTCTTTGAGTAGATGAGTCTTGAGTCTATGATGTGAAGACACCAAAGCAAGAGTACAGATACTCGTTAGAGAATGAGAATATTGAGCGTGACCATCTTGAGCATTTATAAGAAAGTCTACCTTCTTATCGATGATTGGCTCGATATTGCAGTAGTATATCTAGTTCTTTAACATGAGGTGCATCGATAATTCATCTTGAGAATGTTGTAGTTTGACTATACCATAAGTCAGTCTCCTAACCATTCGAAATTCTGAGGTGTATATTGGCTATAGTACGTTCATTGTAGGAATTGAATTGCACCAATAATGGATCTATCTACCTCAATAGATGAGGAGTAGCCCTATGATGATCATGAGAATCGAGTCCATAAGCCCATGGCCATTGCAGAATGAAGATGATAGAAAGAGTTTCTTTAAAGAGTTTCACATAGGACTTGAATTTAATGATTAATTCATATGATGGATAATGGGTTTGACGAGTTCACCTTAACCCTAATCCTATCAAGGCTCAAGATAGAAGAACCCAATCATGCAGGTAGCAGCACCAAGAGATTTACTTTTAGTTCTGATGGATTGCCACCATATACTACTAGGTGTCACTGGTGTATTTTGAGAGCAATTAGAATGATTTTGATGATTGATCATTCTAATTATATGAATCAAAAAAGTTCTGATCCATCAAAAGGTGTTTCGATAATGTCGATGATGGAGATCATGACATGTCTCATTATCATACGAAACTAAATCTAACGAGGTCACACAAATAAAGGTTTGGATTTGGATGTCATCAATTGAGCTAATCTAGTTCAATTGATTTAGATTAAATCCAATCAGGTTGAAGATAATCATGCTAGCATACAATTGAGCCTGACTTTCTCCTTCTATAATCTTTCTGATTCATCACAACCGAGTCAAATTTAATTTGACTCATTTCTGTATCTTGATTTAGTTTATTTTTATCTAACTAGAATAATTCTATGTCATATTAATTATGAAAATTAAATTCATTCCTAGTGCAATTGGACTAGGGTCAATAGTTGAACCAATTGAGAGAATTGAGGGTCACATGATCAGAGAATTTTAAAAAATTTTTAGAACTTATTTTTATTTGATTTTTGGATATGTGATAAAACATGAGTTATACTTTGGGTGTGCAAAATTTTGTGATTTTTGGAGATGCCTAGACTAGGTTTAGATAGAGTTTGATTTGGATCAAACTCTTGAGGGAAGAGTCTAGATAAAGATGGACTCTTCCTTATCCTTTCATGCCGCCACCTTCCAAATGGATTTTTAGTGTCAAAATCAGTTGGAATCTGTGGTTTTTCGTGGAGATCAAGTCTAGGAGTCCCAATGCTCAAATTAATAAGGTTTTTGATCAAAAAGGGACTCTTTATGGTGCTATGTCTAGTATAAGAACTCTTCTCATGAAATTGCTTCCATATAATTTATTTTTTCACACCCAAAGGAGCCTTTCCACTAATATACACACCCCCTCTATCCTCTCTCTCCCTCTCTTCTACACGCCTAAAATGTTAGGCATAAATCTTAGTTGATGGTCCAAGGTTTTTGGCACAAGATTCAGCATCTACGCGATGGTGTTCGTGAGACGAATAGGATGCCCTCATAAGTCATTTTGAAGGCTTTTCAAATTAGATCTAGATCTAATTTATGGTAAAAAGATTCATGAGGAGAAGACATTCAGATCTTGCTCGAGTGGATATAGGTAGAGGCCAGGCATGTGTGTGGCTCCTTCTAGAACCTCAAAAATCAATGGGATCATCGTAGAATAATTAGATTATCAAATCAGATACTTAAAATTAAATTTGATTTAATTTTATTTTTAACTTTTAATATCAGATATCTATGATCAGATTTGAGAAGTCTTAGATCTAATTAAAATTTTAGAAAAAAAATTTAAAATATTTCTTTGGATCCAATCAGATCTGAACGATCCTATCTCAAAAAAATAGGTTTTTTCTTCAACTGGTATCAAAGCCAGGTTGCAGCTCTTCAGATCTATTTTAGATCTAATTTTTTTTTTATTTTTGATATGATATTAAAAAATTTTAGATGTAAAATCAGATGTGGTTATATCTAAAATTAAAAAATTAAAATTAAATCATTTAGATCTAATATGTATGAGATGCCTGACTAGACTTGGAATAGAATAATTCTATATGCAATCTAGTATAATCATGTTATTAATTTGATTGAATATAATTTTAGATCTATTTAATTTTTATTTTTTTAATATTATAATTATTTTAATAAGATCTGAAAAGAAAATAAGGTTTTTAATTTTTGATTTATTCATATGTGATATGAAAAGATGCATGTTTAGACTAGTTGTAGAATAGTTTTATTTTGATATGATCAAATTTAAATCTATTTTTTGGATATTATATATGATATTATAGATCTAAAAAATATGCATGTTTAATGTAGTGATAATAGATGAGATGTATGCAAAGCATGTATTAGTTAGATCATTAATTATATATGTAATATATGATCTAGATCAAACTAGTTTTATAGTTTCTATTATATTTTTGATTAAGGCATTCTCTTTGGCTGTCCGATCATAAGAATAAAGTAGAATTTAAAAGCTCTGTCCTTCCATTCAATGGGATGTTCTTATGGCGTGTAGGGGTACTGTGCGTTCATCCTTAATCAGAAATCAGAACTTATGTTTCTGCAAAATCTTAGATCCTAAAATCTTAGAATTTTGATACATATCTTTTTTTTATTTATGAATCCAAACTTAATTAAGAATTAAGATTATGAAACTAATTAAGTCTAAAATTGAGAATTTTTAGATCTAAAATATTTTCATAAAGTTGGGTTCGGGCTTGGGTAGTTCAATTAGGTCTAGCGGTTGATCAAACCAAATTAAGAGTTGGACAGGTAGGATCAAGAGTACTTAGAATTGACTAGCCCAATAGTTGTAAGTCTGGGTCAAGGTCGACTCACAGCCACATGTGATCGATCTAATTAAGATCTAATTTGGCTCCATGGTTCAAGCCTGGATTGTAGGCTAACCCGATTAGTTCTGGTTTGATAATTTGGTGTCTAAGGTAAGTTTGGAAGATACGATCGATTGATTTTTAATTGAGAGCTACTCGATCCAAATGCATTCTTATCGAGTTAATGACATATCCCTTCTACTAGTCTTACTTACCTAGCCATTTGTGTCAATCCAATTCTGATTTGAGGTAGCTAACAGTTCAAGCTAACCCTTGCCACTAGGCTTGTCATAACCGTTATGACTGAGTCAAGTCTAAGAGACCTAAATAGAATCTCCCTAAGAAAAGATTAAGTCAATTAGTCTTCCACCATTGTAGATGTGCGGGCTTTTTTTAGGGTTGATTGATCTCGACTGGTTACAGTGGTTTAGCTGCACCGGAAAGATACAACCATATCTATTAGGCATTGGATGCTATAGGTTGGAGGATGGGTTGGGCTTAATATTTTGGATACGATGAGGGACCCAATCAAAAATCTAATTCATACAAATGGTGGGTCTAACTTAACTAAGGAGTGGATCAATATTCCAGACACGGTGAGATTCATGAATTAGAGATCAAGATTAGGTGCACCATGATTAGAGAATCATTGAATAAGAGTTATCCACTCATCGGTTGACCCATCATCAATAACTATTAGGTGAGGTGGTGAGCCAGTCGTTGGGACTGCACCACCTAGTAGAAATCAATTGATTGCAAAGATTTTTATATCTCTACCAAAGGAGTGTGGAAATTCAAGAAAATAGTGGAAGCCTAATTTATTTTAAAAAATAAAATTTTTAAATAAATTGATTAAGTTTAATTATAAAATCTAACTAGAAGCTTTGACTCTCTATAGAAAAATGTATGCATCCAACCCGCTAGCCCATATCCTAGACACCCATAGACTGACTGGATCCAACTTCAAGGATTGGATCCAGAACATCAAAATTATTTTGGGTTCCAAGAAGTTGACTCATGTGTTGGAAAATAGGACCATCCCACTTTGATCAGAGAGCGTCTCTAGAGAAGTGGATGGATGATGATAACAAAGCTAGGTATTATATACTGGTCTTGACGTCTGATGAGCTCCAGTGCCAACATGAAGATATTAAGACCAGCCGCCAAATGTTGGCTCACCTACAAGAGTTGTTTGGTGAACAAAATCACGCAACCAAATATCAAGTCACTAGAAGACTTTTTAAGGCTTAAATGCATGATGGACAGTCAGTCCAAGATCATTGTGTGATGATGATCAAGAACTTAGAAGAGCTTAAGAAGCTCGGTGTCAAGTTGGATAAGGATTTGTAGATTGATATAATTCTACAATCCTTGACTGATGCATATGGGCAGTTCATCATGAACTACCATATGCATAAACTACAAAATACTCTAGCAAAACTTATGAATATGCTGGTTACTACTAAGCTTTCTATAAAAAATTCTAAAGACTCAGAACTTACTATGAAGCGGACTTCTTCCAAGAAAAAGTCTTTTGGAAAGAAGAACAGCCGCCAAATGTTGGCTCACCTACAAGAGTTGTTTGGTGAACAAAATCACGCAACCAAATATCAAGTTACTAGAAGACTTTTTAAGGCTTAAATGCATGATGGACAGTCAGTCCAAGATCATTGTGTGATGATGATCAAGAACTTAGAAGAGCTTAAGAAGCTCGGTGTCAAGTTGGATAAGGATTTGTAGATTGATATAATTCTACAATCCTTGACTGATGCATATGGGCAGTTCATCATGAACTACCATATGCATAAACTATAAAATACTCTAGCAAAACTTATGAATATGCTGGTTACTACTAAGCTTTCTATAAAAAATTCTAAAGACTCAGTACTTACTATGAAGCGGACTTCTTCCAAGAAAAAGTCTTTTGGAAAGAAGAACAAGTCCATGAAGAAGTAGAAGGTGGATGGCGGGAAGAAGTAGAAGGTGGATGGCGGGAAGAAGAAGAAGGTAGAGCCTAAGAAGAAGGCCACTGATAAAAAAAAATATTTTCATTGTAACACAGACGATCGTTGGAAGCAGAACTGCCCCTTATGCCTGGCTAATTTGAAGAACAAGAAGGAGGCAGGTTCTTCTGGAGGTATGCTCATTATAGAATCTAACCTTACGATTTCTTCTACATCTAGTTGGATGCTTGACTCTGGTTTTGGTGCTCACTTATGCACTTCTATGCTGTGTCTTGAGGATAGCAAGAGGCTGAGGGATGGTGAGATGATCCTACACGTTGGGAATGGAGCAAGAGTTGCTGCAGTGGCCGTGGGAACCTACCCTCTATGATTATCGTTAGGATTAGATTTAGTTCTTAGAGAATATTTTTATGTTCCTGTAGCAAGCAGAAATTTGATTTCTATTTCATGTTTAGCACAGGAAGGCTATGTAATTAGTTTTCTTAATGACCATTGTAATATTCTTTATGAAAGAAATAAAATTGCAAGTGGTTACCTTATAAATGATCTCTATCAATTACATATTGATGTTTCTATTTTCAATATCGAGCAAAATGTGAATGCCATAGGATCAAAATGATCTAGAGATAGTCTAAATGATAGGTATCTATGGCACCTTAGGCTAGGTCATATAGCGGAAGATAGGATTAATAAATTGGAAAAATTTGGGCTATTCAGTCCGTTGACTTTCGAGTCATATCCGATTTGTGAATCATGCCTTCATGGCAAAATGACCAAGCTTCCTTTTGTAGGACATGAAGAAAGGGCCATAGAATTACTTGCCCTAGTATATACTGATGTGTGCGGCACATTTGATGTGCCGACTACAGGCAACTATGTCTACTTCATCATCTTTATCGATGATTTATCTCAGTATGGGTATGTGTATTTGATGCGACATAAATCTAAAGTCTTTGAAAATTTTAAAGAATTCAGACATGAAGTAGAAAAATAAATCAGAAAATTCATTAAGGTTTTTTGATCAGATCGAGAAGGTGAATACCTTAGTCAAAAATTTCTAGACTATCTTAAGCAAAATGGTATAGTCTCTCAATGGACTCCACCTAAAATACCTCAACTAAATGGGGTTTCAGAATGAAGAAATCGGACCATATTAGATATGGTCCGATCTATGATGAGCTTCATGGACCTTCTTGAGTTTTTTTGGAGATATAGTCTAATGACTACTATATATTTATTGAATAGGATTTTCTCTAAAACCATACCTACCATACCGTATGAGATATAGCATGGTAAGAAACTAAGTCTGAGTCACCTCGAAATTTGGGGTTGTTCGGCTCATGTTAAGAGACAACAGACGGACAAGTTAGAGTATAGGTCCATTAGACCTCGATTCATAGGATATCTTAAAGAATCATTAGGATATTATTTCTATATTTTGGAAGACCACAATGTAATTATGAGTCGACATGCCATCTTCCTTATAAAATAATTTATTCAAGATGGTGGCATTGGAAGGCAGATTAGGTTCGAGGAGAAAGTCACCTAAGAGCAACAAACTAAGGGCCCTATGAAATCCAATTAGCTTGAGCCAGTCCAATTACGACCTCCTCCATCTTGTAGATCAGAAAGAATTTTTCATTCTCCTAAAAGATACTTAGGTACTATTTCAGAGGACATAGAGAAAATATTCCTCACGAAAAATGAGGTTCATGGTGATGATCCCAAAACCTATGACGATGTGATATTAGATATTGACTCTGAGAAATAGTTAGAGGGAATGAAGTTAGAGATTGACTCAATGCGCTTGAACCAAGTTTAGACCTTGGTACATCCACCTAAAGGTATAGTACCTATTAGATGTAAATGGATCTATAAGAAAAAGATAGGTGTAGATGGAAATGTGGAGATATTCAAGGCTAGATTAGTGGCGAAAGGCTATAGTCAGCGCAAAAGCATTGACTATCAGGGTATCTTTTCGCCAGTAGCCATGCTAAAATCCATCCGCACATTGCTTGTTGTTGCAGCCTATTTTGACTATGAAATAAGGCTAATGGATGCAAAATTGGTCTTCTTAAATGGATATCTTGAGGAAGATATTTATATGGAACAGCCACTAGATTTCACATCCAGTGATGCTGATCATAAGGTCTGCTAGCTGCAAAGGTCCATCTATGGACTTAAGCAAGCATCTCGGAGCTGAAATACTTATTTCATTGATGTGATCAAATCATTTGGATTCATCAAGAATGAGAAGGAATCGTGTGTATTCAAAAAGATTAGTGGGAGCCCTATTGTCTTCCTTATACTATACGTGGTTAACATCCTCCTTATTGGAAATGATATTCCTATGTTGACCATAGTTAAAATATGGTTATCAAAAGAGTTCTCTATGAAATACTTAGGAGAGGCATCCTTTATTCTAGAAATTAAGGTCTATAGGGATAGACCAAATAGGATGCTGACTCTCTCACAGAAGATGTACATAGAGGAGGTACTAAAGAGGTTTAGCATAGAAAACTCCAAGAGGGGATTGGTGCCCTTCTGACATGGCATTCATCTCTCCAAGAAGATGTGTCCCAACACACCTGAGAAGATTGAATGCATGAGCAAGATCTCTTATGCTTCGGCAATAGGGAGCCTTATATACCCCATGCTATGTACATGACTTGATATCGCCCATGCTGTGAGTGTCACGAGTAGATATCAATCGAATCTAGGTGAAGAGCACTGGACTTTTGTGAAATGTATCCTTAAGTACTTGAGAAGGATTAAGGATATGTTCTTTGTTTTTAGTAATGGAGAACTCCAGGTCTAGGGTTATACAGACTCAGATTTTATGTCTGATATAGATGATCGAAAGTCGACATCTGGTTGTCTATTTGTGTGTAATGATGGCGCTGTCAGCTAAAAGAGTTTCAAGTAGACTATGATAGTAGATTCCACCATGAAAGTAGAGTACATTGCTGCATCGAAAGCTACAAAGGAGGTATTCTAGTATAAGAAGTTCACCGCAAAACTCGCAGTGATGCCATCAGATGCTGTCCCTCTGTACTACGACAATAATGGCACCTTAGACCTAGCTAAGGAGCTGAGGTCTCACTAGAAATTCTAGCACATCGAGCGGCGATTCGACCTCATCCATAATTACCTCGAGAAGGGTTACGTCAAGGTCAAGAGAGTTGTCTCTACGGACAATGTGGTAGATCCACTGACGAAGCCTTTAGGCTAGTAAAAGATTGAAGCCCATCTTGAGAAGATAGGACTTAGATTTGTAGCCAATTGGCTTTAGGTCAAGTGAGAGTTTGTTAGATCTGTGCCCTAGAAGCTAGATTAGCTAACACTTATAATACACTTCTAAGGATAATTTTATAATTTTGATTATAAATTAATAAAAGAATTATTTTCTATCATAATGTGTATTTAAAGTATATATGATACATCCTTTGAGTTAATGGTAATGACAATTCATATTTTCAAAAGAGTTAAAAATTTAAGATATGAATTTTCATAATTAACTCATAAACTGCTTCCGATCGTAGGATCATCATGAGGATGGTGGTTGATCTAGAAGGTTGGTATACAATCGCTTCCTTTGAGCAGATAAGTCTTGAGTATACACTGTGAAAACATCAGAGCGAGAGTATAGGTACTCGTTAGAGAACGACGGCACTGAGCGTGACCACCTCGAGCATTCATAAGGAAGTCTACCTTCTCATCGATGACTGGCTCGATGTTGTAGTAATGTATCTGGTTCTTTGATCAGAGGTGCATCGGCAATTTACCTTGAGGGTGTTGTAGTTTGACTACACCATAACTTGGTCTCCTAGCCATTCTAAATCCCGAGGTGTATGTTGGCTATAGTACGTTCATTATAGGAATTGGATTGCACCAATAAGGGATCTATCTACCTCGATAGATGAGGTATAGTCCTATGATGATCATGAGAATCGAGTCCACAAGCCCATGGCCATGGCAGAGTGGAGATGATAGAAAGAGTGTCTGTAAAGGGTTTCACATAGGACTCGAATTGAATGATTAATTCATATGATGGATATTCGGTCTGATGAGTACACCTTAACTCTAATCCTATTGGGGCTCAAGATAGAAGAACCCAATCACACAGGTAGCTATACCGAGAGGTTCACTTTCAGTTCTGATAGGTTGCCACCATATACTGTTAGGTGTCACTGATGGATTTTGGGAGCAATTAGAATGATTTTGATGATCGATCATTCTAATTGTATGAATTAGAAAAGTTCTAGTCCATCGAAAGATGTTTCGATGATGTCGATCATGGAGATCATGGCATATCTCATTATCATATAGAATTGAACCTAACTAAATCACACAAATAAAAATTTGGATCTGGATGTCATCAATTGAGCTAACCTAGTTCGATTAATTTCGAATAGATCCAATCAGGTTCAAGGTAATCATGCTAACACATGGACTCTTCCTTATCCTTTCATGCTGCCACCTTTTAGATGGACTTTTGGTGTCAAAACTAGATGGGATCTATGGATTTTCATGGAGATCAGGTCTAGGAGTCCCAATGGTCGAATTAATAAGATTTTTGATTAAAAAAGGAATTTTTATGGCACTATCTTGTATAAGAACTCTTCTCATGAAATTATCTCAACATAATTTATTTTTTCCACACCCAAAGGAGCCTTTCCTCTAATATCCACGCCCCCTCTATCCTCTATCTCCCTCTCTTCTACATGCCTAAAAGGTTAGGCATAAATCTGAGTTGAAGGTCTAAGATTTTTGGCACAAGATTCAGAATCTATGTGACGATGTTCATGAGATGAATAGGCTACCCTCAAAAGTTATTTTGAAGGCTTTTCAAACTAGATTCAGATCTAATTTTTGGAGGAGAGATTCATGAGGAGAAGACATTCAGATCCTATCCAAGTGGATACTGGTAGAGGCCAGACATGTGCATGGCTCCTTCTAGAACGTCAGGAATCAACAGGATCATCGCAGGATAATTAGATTACCAAATCAGGTAATTGAAATTAAATCTAATTTAATTTTATTTTTAACTTCTAATATCATATCAATATGACCATATCTGAGAATTTTCACATCTGATTAGGATTTTAGAAAAAAAAATTAAAATATTCCTTCAGATCTAATCAGATCTGAACGATCCTGTGCCAAAAAAATAGATTTTTCTTCAGCCGAAGCCACCACCCTCAACTCTAGATGAGACTTATTTTGTAGGTTACCGACAACAACCTCATCTTCTCTAACTCCAGCCTCAAATCCGACATCAACTAGATTTCGCACCAACAAAGCCTATGCCCTATTTAAAATCTTGAATGAAAACTCAATTAACCATGCTTCAACATCTTTCTACAAAAAAATGTGTAGGAATCTGTGATCTAGAATCTAGTTCTAAGGCTGATTTGAACCTAATAAATAAAGTGGACCTTCTTGCCTAGAAATTAAATCAACTCCTAACCCTAGGTCAACGATCTCCTGCATAATTCATAGCACCCTCTAGTTATCAGAAGATTTGTTCAATCTATGCTAGCCCAACCCATCATGTAAGTGAATATTTTATGGTTGCACAGTTTTCACTTTTTGTTCAAGAATAAGTTCAAGCTGCTCAAGGCTACTTCAAGCCAGTTAACAATCCATTTTCAAATTCATATAACCCAGATTGGAGGAAGCATCCTAATTTTTCTTAGATACTCCAATAAACTTAGGCTAAGATCCAAATTTTAACGGAGCAAAATTATCAAAATAGGCTCCAACATCAGAATTATGCCTAAAATAGAGGTCAGCCTAGTCAGTCCACCCAGCCATCATATTACAATCAGCCATTATACCCACCTCCTCAACAAACCAATCTAGCTAACAATAGATTTAATCAACTGCAATAATTAATTCTAACTCAACAATAATCGATCATGACTCAATAGGAATCTATTGCTAGGCTAGAAGCATAAATAGGATAATTAGCAAAGTCTAACATGAGGAGAGAACTAGGTTAATTATCGAGCCTACCAATTTCAAATCCTATAAACAACTCACCTATTGTCCACCATCCACCTGGACCAAATTATTAATCTAATATCCCACCTAAGAATCCCCAATTAGAAAATGCTAAAGTAATTTCTAAGTTTAAAAGTTATAGGATTCTTATAGACCCATACCAAGATCAGGTGAGAGAGGCTAGTACTGATGGCAGTCAAGATGAGAATTTAGAAAAAAAGGTTAGTATTGAAACTAACCATATAGAAGAACCTAAGTCTGAAACTAGTACTGATGCTAGTTCTAATTTAAAGGAGACTGATAAAGAAAAAAAGAGAACGGATGATTTACTTGAGATCTATAAACCTAAAGTCATGTTCCCTTTGACCCTAGAGGCTGGTTCTTCTTATAAAAATCAAGAGGCACATAATGAAGTGTCAATAGAGCTATTTAAGTAAGATCATACTAATTTACCTCTACAACTAAAGCCATCTTTAGTCATCCTTCCAGTACCCACTATATCAAACTTACCTCCTAATTCAAAAACTCAATACTTGAGCAATCTAGAAGAACAAATAGGAGAAATTATTGAGAAACAATGGTCTGACAATAGGGTCATGAACTATATTCTCATAATTAACAATGAATACATCAATAAATGATAAGTGCTAAAAATATACTAATAAAAGTATTAAATTATAAACTAAATTAACTTATTTTAAAGAAATTAATACTTTTATTAATCTTATGTAGAAAAAAAGCTATCAACAAGAAGAGCTTAATTTTTAGTTCAAATAAAATAAATTTCAAGCAAAATGGAGTTTAATTGAACCTAGAATCAATTTTCAAAGGAAAAAAAATAAAAAATATATATTTAAAGTTGGCAGGTTCAGACCGAACCAGTTTAGAAAATTAGCTTAGTCGGCCTGGCCTAATCGCCCACTAAATCACCCGACCCGTCTGACGTCACCATGACATCAGAATCATCGTGGCGTATGGTGGACCACCATAATAACCTAGCCAGGGGCATGATGGGGATTTCACACGACGACATGCGCGCTGATTCACTGGCAAATGTGGCAGTCCATGATGAACTTAGCTTGTAATCGATTTACCCAGGCCCAGTTCATGATCCAATGGCTGTTGGCATTGGGATTTGATTCGATGGCTCCGATTGAAGTGCTGACGGATGGCATCCATAGCAACTGGTTGGGATCCAATGGGTGAGATTCATCCTCATTTTTAACTAAGCACTTGAAGCTCCATCAGCATGATTCAATGATTGAGATTTGTTGATCAAGGCTGATTTGATGGTTGAGATTTATTCCAACCAATTCTAGGAGAGTCATAGGGTTTTTAGAGTGGTTTTTGAGCCTTTTGATCCCCATCCAACAGCCAGAATGATCTAAGCTTCAATTTGAGTTGTCCGAGGAGTTTTAAACATAGTTTCTTTAGGACTTCTACCCAGAATTCACTTCGTATCCTATTTAAAGTCCTGATGCTGAGAGTTAGAGAGGTTTGAGGGAAAACATAGTGAGGTTTAAGGGAAAACATAAAGAGGTTTTAGAGAGAACCTAAGCGAGAGTTTGGGAATAGTAAAACAGTGAGAGAGCTAGAAAGTTTTAAGGGGAGAAATAGAGAGGAAGAAGAGAGAGAAAAAGTTCTTTTTATTTGATTTTTCTTTTCTTTTCTTCTTTCTTCCTTTGTGGTTATCTTTTGAAGACTAGTATATCTGCCAGCGATTCTTCTTCATCAAGTTCCCCATGCCAAGAGCAACGGATGACCAATTTTAGCAACAAACATATTTTTATTTGAATTTCTTCATGCTTTTTATTTTATTTGCTATTTTTGATCCTTTTGCCATAAACTAAAATTTCTTTTACTAAGACTAAGGTGTAGCCACTCTTTTGATGCAATATTCAGTATGATTTGCTTTTAATTTTATATTTTGCTCATGAGGAGTATATAAATCTGCTCTTAATGCTTTTAGATTATTGGCCATCTTCTAATTAATCTGATGGACATTGATGATACGGACCAAGTACATCTATATCGATGCTTCTTGATTTATATATCTTATATTTTGAATCAATTTCAGATTCATATGCATGCAAAAATTTTAGTGCGCTTTAGATGTAGCGTATTTTAATTAAAGAATTTCATAAAACTTAAAGCATCGATATTTATTTAAATTATATTTGGATCAAAGGATAGTTAATAAATATTGATAGTCTTGCTATGCCTGGATCAAAGGATAGTGAATAACCTAGAAGACTCCACCATTACATGAAACAAAATAAATTTAATTTACATAAATATCTGAATATTGTATTAACTGAGTTAGTGAACCAATTTTCTTTGTGATATATTACTCTTGAATTAAACCCTAATAATTATACCCTCTCTATCTTCTTATAATTTATTAATTATTTCTTTATTTTTTTAAATTTTCTTTATTTCTTATAAATTGATTATCTAAATAAAGCTTAGGAGAGAATATTTTTAGTACTTATTTTTCAATCCTCTAGGGACAATACTCTACTCACACACTTTATTACTTGATTGATTGGTGCACTTGCCATAGTGATAAATTATCATGCATTAATAAAAGAATAACAAACTATCTTTTTAAGATTGGCAATCCAAAATCATTGAAATTTATCAATCCGGTATTTGACACAGAATAGATAAGCTAGCTTATGTCTAGCTGAAGATGATAAACTTAGTGCTTGTTGAGAGGCAACCCAATATTTAGTTTTTTTGTATCTAATTTATCTTTCTAATTTATTTTCTTTTTAGGATAGTTTGAATAAGTTGGAGGGAGAGTCAAATTTTCAAAGGCACATGCTAGACCATGAAAACACATTAAGTCTGGTGTATTCTTTTCTTTTCTTTATTACATCCTTTATTTTTTCTTCTCTATTGAGGATAATATTGATTAAGTTGGGAGGAAAGAATAATATAAAAAAATTTTGAATATCCTCGAAGAAGTTAGTATTTAGTATTTAGACACTCAATAATGCTCAAAAATCAAGTTGAACTAAGCATTTTTAAAAGAAAATTGATGCACGGATCAGAGAATTTATGAGATATTAAGAGATCAAGCATTAAGAAAATCCAATAAAGAGTTAAGTCTAGAACATAAATAAATATTTTTTGAGCAATTCTAGTTTTTTCTACTAGCATCAAAAGAAAAGTCTACTTTTTATGGGCTTGTGTAAGGTAACTATACGTTTCTTCATAAAAAAATTAAAAATTAAAATAAAATAGTTTTATAGTACTTCTCAGTGAGTAACCTAACCTCTTTGCTTAAGCAAGCATTGAGTTTTGCATCAAAAGATGGAAAGGAGGAAGAAGCTCATTGTAAAACTAGTCTTAACTCGTAGCCTATTTGATTTGAGCTAGAAAGCCTGAGGGGTATTTTATACCTAGTGCCCTAAAGCTAACTGGTTTGAGAGTTGTTGGAGGTATAATAATCCCCACGAAAGTCCTTGGCTGCCGACCTCCACTCTATGGAAACTTGCCGATCTTCTCACTAATAAAGTCCATATTGCAAAACTTTTTGAAAGTATGTTGGAGTCTGGCCAGACAATCTAGGATAGTAAAGGAGAACTATTATTTTAGTAATTAACAAATGGCATGGCCAAAACCTAGTTCTCCTAACTTTGATCAGTGTTGTATCTTGAAGACAGATGAAGTCCCATATTGTAGATGATGGACTCCATTAGCAATGCTTGTTCCAGTCGTGCTCCTCCTAGCAGCACTCCTTTCGGACAAACTCCTTCTAGTTGCCCACCAAATTCCTCCCAAATGAACTCCTTCCAATCGTCCGTCTAACTCCTTCTAGATGAACTCCTTCCAATTGCACTCCTCCCAATAGTGCTCCTTTCAATCGTGCTCCTCTCAGTAGTGCTCCTTTCAGATGAACTTCTTTCAGTCAAACTTCCTCTGGATGTACTCCTTACTGTCATGCTTACTTCCATTTGAATATCTTTTAGGATGAGCTTTTTTTAGCCAGTACTAAACCTACTTAGTCTATGTTATGCCTATTAGTTAGAACCATCTGAAAAGACCTCATCAAGCCACTAATTTATGATGACTATTCTACAATAGATTTAGTACAGTACTTTGGATCTCAGCCTAGGAGGTATTTGCTGACACACGATCCTTCTAAGGCTTTCGAACTCCTTAAAGTCACTAGGCCTTCCCCCTATGGACCTCGACCAGTTATAAGTCCACCACTTATACTGAAGTCTTCAACTTATATCCGAACTCTAATGAATGGATCTCCACCATTTGTGAGTCACAATAAATGACAACTCATCCTTCGTAACAAACTTCATGTGGTCTGAATAGCCCACTACCAGATGATTATGGCTATCACCATCAGTTTGTTACATGCTCCATCTATAAAAGAAATCCTTCAGATATATTTTTCTCCAAACTCTCCTTCCCTCCCTATTACTCTATTTCTCTATTTTTCTAAGCACTCTATTCCAGCTAGTCAGAGAACTGACTTGAGCATTGGAGGATCCTGCCAAGGCCATCGATCTTTGGTTTGAACTTTATTTTGTGGGTCGCATCAATGGTCTCGCCTTTTCAACTCCAGCTACCTCTGGCATCCTCATAGATTTTTCTACTAATAGAATTGGTGCTAGAGAAAGAGACTCTGAGCCCTTGTTCTAAAAGGAGTACCCAGTCAATCCAATCAGCCTCCTTCATCTTCTAATCTTTTGAATCTACTTCCATCTAATCTCTTTTTACTCCAAAAATGCCACCAAAGAGGACAACCATCCGGTGGTCTACTACTTCTACCGTCAGATCTGTCCATCTCGACTCCATCACCGGCACCCCAACCTCCTCCAACAGTATCTATGGTGGATCTCGAGTAGTTCAACCAGCTGATGCAGCAGGTTTGAGGCCTCACCGATATGGTGTAGGCTATGTAGCAGCCTAGTCAAAGAGACCTCCGCCAAAACTTTAAGAACTAGTGCAAAGAAGGGCAACTTAAGTCAGCAGGTCAGTAATACTCGAAAAGGGGAAACAAAGAACAGGAAGCCCTTGGTTCGATCAAGATTCTTCTCCGAAGGAGACCTTTTCTATCTACAGCCAATGGTCCTCTTTTTGAAGAAAAAATCCTATTTTCCACCATAGGATCGTGCAGATCTGATCAGATTTGAGATAAATTTTTTTAAAAATTTTTAAATGATCTGATCTAATCTAAGAGTTCTTAGATTTGATCATGGTGATCTGATATTAAAAATTAAATTAGATTTAATATCATATCTTGTTTGGATAATCTGATTATCCTGCGATGATCCTGATGTTTTCTGAGATTCTAGAAGGAGCCATGCATGCGTCTAACCTCTACCGGTACCCACTCAAGAAGGATCTAGATGTCTTCTCCTCATAAATCATTCCTCTAAATATCCAATCTAAATCTAATATGAAAGTCCATCAAAAGAATTTTTGAAGGCAGCATGTCCGTCTCACGAACAACATCACGTAGATGCTGAACTCTTTACAAATTCGATTAGATCTTCTTCTCAGATTTGTGCCTAACTTTTCAGGCATGTAGAAGAGAGGAAGAGAGAGGATAGAGGGGGTGAGAAATATCTAGAATGGAAGCCTTCTGGATATGAAAAATATTTCTTCCATGAAGAGCCTTGGTGCAAGGGTTCTTATACAAAAGTATAGTGTCAAGTTAGAGTCCCTCTTTGACCAAAATCCTTATTTTTTCCATCATTGGGACTCTTGGACCTAATCTCAATGAAAATACCCAGATCCCATCTAGTTTTGATGCCAAAAATCAATATGGAAGATAGCGGTATGAGTAGATAAGGAAGAGTCCACTATGCCTAGGACTCTTCCCTTAAGAGTTTGATCCAAATGAAACTCTATCATAACTCAATCTAGACACCTCTACAAATCATAAAATTTGGTACACTCAATGAATAATTTATGCTCTATTACATAACCAAAAATTAGATCAAAATAACTTTTGAAACATTTTCTAGAATCATTTGATCAGGTGACCCTTAATTCTCTCAAATAGGTCAACTTTTGACCCTAGTCCAATATGACGATGAATGGATTTAATTTCTATAATTAATCTAAACTAGATTTATTCCAGTCAGATGAAAATAAATCTATTAAAAATATAAGAATGAGTTGTGATGAATCAAAAAAATTTTAGAAGGAGAAAGTCAGGCTCAATCGTGTGCTAGCATGATTACCTTGAACCTGATTGGATCTAATCTAAATCAATCAAACTGGATTAGCTCAATTGATGACATCCAAATCCAAACCCTTATTTATGTAATCCAGTTAGGTTCAATTCTATATGGTAATGGGATATGTCATAATCTCTATCATCGACATCATCGAAACACCTTTCGATGGACCAAAACTTTTTTGATTCATACAATTAGAATGATTGATCATCAAAATCATTCTAATTACCCTCAAAATCTACCAGTGACACCTAGTAGTATATGGTGGCAACCCATTAGAATTGAAAGTGAACCTCTCGGTGTAGTTATCTATGTGATTGGGCTTTTCTATCTTGAGCCCTGATAGGATTGGGGTTAAGGTGAACTCGTCAAACCCAATGTCCATCATATGAATTAATCATTCGATTCGAGTCCAATGTGAAATCCTAATAGAAACTCTTTCTATCATCTTAACTCTGCCATGGCCATGGGCTTATGGACTCGATTCTCATGATCATCATAGGGCTACTCATCTACCGAGGTAGATAGATCTCTTATTGGTGCAATTCAATTCCTACAATGAACGTACTATAGCCAACATACACCTTAGGATTCAGAATGGCTAGGAGATCGAGTTATAGTATAGTCAAACTACAACACCCTCATGGTGAATTATTGATGCACCTATGGTCAAAGAACTAGACACACTATTGCAACATCGACCCAGTCATCGACGAGAAGGTAGACTTTCTTATGACTACTCGAGGTGGTCATGCTCAGTGTCCTCATTCTCTAACAAGTACCTATATTCTCACTCTGGTGCCTCCACACCATAGACTCAAAATACATCTATCCTAAGAAAGTGATTGTATACCAATCTTTTGGATTGATCACCATCCTCATGATGATCCTATGATCGAAAGTATTTTATGAGTTAATTATGAAAATTCATCTTAAATTTTTAACTCTTGAAAATATAAATTGTCATTACCATTAACTCAAAGAATATATCATAGAAACTTTTAAATACACACTATGATAGAAAAAATAATCCATTTATTAATTTATAGTCAAAATTATAAAATTATCCTTAGAAGTGTATTATAAGTGACAGTCAATCTAGCTTCTAGGGCACACATCTAATAAACTCCCACTTGACCTAAAGCCAATTGGCTACAAATCTAAGTCCCATCTTCTCTAGGTGGGCTTCGACCTTCTGCTGGCTTAATGGCTTTATCAGCGGGTCAGCTGCATTATCTGTAGGATTGATTCTCTTGACCTTGACGTATTTCTTCTCGAGATAATCATGGATGAGATGGTATCACCACTCAATGTGCTTGGATTTCTAATGAGACCTCGGCTCCTTAACTAGGGCTATGGCACCATTATTGTCACAGTACAGAGGGACGGCATCTGATGACATCACTCCTTACTCCAAGCTCTATGGTGAACTTTTTATACCAAAATGCCTTCTTTGCAGCTTCCGACGTAGTGATGTACTTTGCTTCCATGGTGGAATCTACTATCACCGTCTGCTTAGAACTTTTTCAGCTAATAGGACCATCGTTACAAATAAATAGACTTTTAGTTGTCGATCTTTCGATCATCTATATCAAACATAAAATTCAAGCCTATATATCCCTGGACCTGGAGTTCTTCATTACAAAAGACTAGAAACATTTTCTTAGTCCTTCTCAAGTACTTAAGGATACATTTCATAGAAGTCTAGTGCTCTTCATCTGGATACGACTGATACCTGCTCATGACACTCATAGCATGGGCAATATCAGGTCATGTATTTAGCATGGCATATAGGAGACTCCATACTGCTGAAGCATAAGGGATCTTGCTCATGCATTCAATCTCCTCAGGTGTGTTGAGACACATCTTCTTGGAGAGATGAATGCCATGTCTAAAGGGCAATAAGAAAAATGTCATCCATGTATAGTATGAAAAAGACAACAGTGCTCCCACTGATCTTTTTGAAAATATGGGGCTCCTCCTCATTCTTGATGAATCCAAATGATTTGATCATATCATTGAAATGAGCATTCCAACTCCGAGATGCTTGCTTAAGTCCATATATGGACCTTTGTAGCTTGCAGATCTTGTGATCAGTATCACTAGATGTGAAATCCAACTGCTATTCTATATAGATATCTTCCTCAAGATATCCATTTAAGAACACTATTTTCACATCCATCTGTAATATTTCATAATTAAAATAGGCTGCAATAGCAAGCAATGTGCGAATGGATTTGAGCATGGCTACTATCAAAAAAGTATCCTAATAGTCAATGCCTTCATGCTGACTATACCCTTTCACTATGAGCCTTGCTTTGAATGTCTCTACATTTTCATCGGCACCTATCTTTCTCTAAAAGATCCATTTACACCCAATAGATACTATACCTTCAAGTGGATCTACCAAGATCCAATCTTGGTTTGAGCACATTGTGTCAATCTCTGACTTCATTGCCTCTAACCATTTCTTGGAGTCGATATTTAATATCGTCTCATCATAGATTTTGGAATCATCACCCTGAACTTCTTTTCCTATGAGGAGCATTTTTTTTTTGAAATAGAATCTATGTACCTTTCAGGAGGATGGAAAATCCTTTTTGATCTATGAGGTGGACGAGGTAGTGATTGAACTGGCTCAATCTGATTGGATTCCATAAGTTTCTTAGCTAGTGGCTCTTGGGAGACTTTCTCATCGAGCCTAATCTATCTTCCGATGCCACCATCTTGAATAAACTATTTTTTAAAAAACATGGCATATCGACTCACAATCACATTATGATCTTTCGGAAGATAGAAATAATATTCTAATGACTCTTTAGGATATCCTATGAATCGAGCTCTAAAGGACCAAGACTCTAACTTGTCCGCTTGTTGCCTCTTGACATGGGCCGAACAATCCTAAATTCTGAGATAACTTAGACTTAGTTTCTTACCATGCCATATCTTATACGGTTTGGTAGAAATGATTTTAGATGGAACCCTATTCAGTAGATATATAGCGATCAACAGACTGTCCCAAACGAGACTCAGAGAGGTCTATGAAGCTCATCATGGATCGAACCATATCTAATAGGATCCAGTTTCTTGATTCTAAAATTTTATAAAGTTGAGGCATTTCAGGTGGAGTCCATTGAGAGACTATGGCATTATTCTTAAGATAGTCTAGGAATTTTTGACTAAGGTATTCGCTTCCTCGATTTGATCGAAGAACCTTAATGGATTTTTTTATTTACTTTTCTACTTCAGGTTTGAATTCTTTGAACTTTTCACAAGCTTCAGACTTGTATTGCATCAAATACACATACCCGTATTGAGATAAATCATCGATAAAGATGATGAAGTAGATATAATTATCGCTAACTAGCACATCAAATGGATCGCATACATCAATATGTACTAGGGCAAGTAGGTTTGCGGCCATTTTTTCATATCCCATAAAAGGAATCTTGGTCATTTTGCCATGAAGGCATGATTTATAAATTGGATATGACTCAAAAGTCAATGGACTAAACAGACCGAATTTCTCCAATTTGTTAATCCTGTCTACAGCAATATGACCTAGCCTAAAGTGCCAAAGATACCTATCATTTAGATTATCT
Source organism: Cocos nucifera (assembly GCA_006176705.1). Classification (NCBI taxonomy): domain Eukaryota; kingdom Viridiplantae; phylum Streptophyta; class Magnoliopsida; order Arecales; family Arecaceae; genus Cocos; species Cocos nucifera. The sequence goes on from QRFJ01000764.1 coordinate 301,628, forward strand.
CTAGGTCACTTTGATCCTATGGCATTCATGTTTTGCTCGATATTAAAAATAGAAATATCAATATGTAATTGATAGAGACCATTTATAAGGAAGCCACTTGCAATTTTATTTCTTTCTTAAAGAATATTACAATGGTCCTTAAGAAAATTAATTACATAGCCTTCCTATGCTAAACGTGAAATAGAAATTAAATTTCTACTGGCTGCAGGCACATAAAAATATTCCCTAAGTACTAAGTCTAATCCTGACGGTAAACATAGAGGGTAGGATCCCATGGCCACAGTAGCAACTCTTGCTCCATTCCTCATGCATAGGATCATCTCACCATCCGTCAGCCTCCTGCTATCCTCAAGATCCTACATAGAAGTGTATAAGTGAGCACTAGAACTAGAGTCAAGCACCCAACTGGATGTAGAAGAAATCATAAGATTAGATTCTATAACAAGCATACCTTCAAAAGGACCTGCCTCCTTCTTGTTCTTCAAGTTGGCCAGGTAAAGAGGGTAGTTCCACTTCTAATGGCCATCAGTGTTGTAATGAAAAAATTTTTTTTTTTCAACGGCCTTCTTCTTTGGCTCTGTCTTCTTCTTCTTCTCACCATCCACCTTCTGCTTCTTCACGGACTTCTTCTTTCTAAAAGATTTTTTCTTGGAAGAAGTCCGCTCCATAGCAAGTACTGAGCCTTTAGAAACATTCATAAAAAGCTCAGTAGTAACCATCATATTCATGAGCTCCCAAGATATTCTGTAGTTTAAGCATATAGTAGTTCATGATGAACTACCCATACGCATCAGTCAAGGACTGCAGAATTATGTCAGTCTATAGATCCCAATCTAACTTGACACCGAGCTTCTCAAGCTTTTCTAAGTCCTTAATCATCATCAGACAATGATCTTGAATCGACTATCCATCATGCATTTGAGCCTTAAATAGTCTTTTAGTAACTTGATATTTGACTGCACGACTCTGTTCACCAAACAACTCTTGCAGGTGAGCCAACATTTGGCGGCTAGTCTTAATATCTTTATGTTGGCTTTGGAGCTCATCAGACATCGAGCCTAACATGTAATACTTGATTTTGTTATCTTCATCCATCCACTTCTTGAGAGACATTCTCTGATCAGTGGATGGATGGACTGGTAAGGGGGAACGATCCTATTCCAACACAAGAATCAACTTCTCGAAATCCAAAATAATTTTAAAGTTTCGGAGCCAATCCTTGTAGTTGGATCCGATCAGTCTATGGGTGTCTAGGATACGGACTAGCGGGTTGGATACAAATATTTTTCTATAAAAAGTTAAAGTTTCTAGTTAGATTTTGTAATTAGACTTAACTAATTTATTTAGAGATTTTATTTTTAAACAAATTAGGCTTTCATTATTTACTCAGATTCCTACACTCTCTTAGTAGAGATGCGAAAATCTCTCTAATTATTGATTTCTAGTGGATGGTGCGGTCCCACTAACTGACTCACCACCTCACCTAATAGTTATTGGTGATGGGCCAACCAATGAGTGGACAACTCTTATCCAATGATTCTCTAATCATGGTGCACCCTAACCTGATCTCAAATTCATAAATTTCATCATGTCCAGAATATTGATCTACTCCTTAATTAAGTCAGACCCACCATTTGCATAGATTGAATTTTTGATTGGGTCTCTCACCGTATCTAAAATATTAAGTCCAATCCATCCTCCAACCCATAGCATCCAATGTCTAATAGACATGATTGCATCTTTTCGATGCAACTGAACCACTATATCCAGTTGAGAACAATCGACCTCAAAAAGGGCCTGCACATCTACAATGGTGGAAGATCTTAGACTTAATATTTTTTTAAGAAGATTTAATTTAGGTCTCTTTAAACTTGACTTGACTTAGTCATAACAATTATAGCTAACCTAGTGGCATGGGTTGGCTCAAATTATTAGCCATCTCAAATCAGAACTGGATTGACACAAATGGCCAGGTAAGTGAGACCGATGGAAGGGATATGCCATTAACTCGACAGAATGTATTCAGGTCTAGTAGCTCCCAATTAAAAATCAGTCGATCGTATCTGTCAAACTTACCTTAGACACCAAATTATCGAATCAGAACTAATTGGATTAGCCTACAATCCAGGCTCAATCCATAGAGCCAAATTAGATCTTGACTTGATCGAGTCATATCTCAATGTGATTCGATCTTGACCCAGATGTAATCCTATTAGGTTGGTCAAATCTAAGCTTTCTTTGATCCCACCGAATCAACTCTTGATTCAGTTTGATCAACTACTAGACCTAATTGAGCTACCCAAGTCCGAACCCAATTTTATGAATATATCTTAGATCTAAAAATTTATAATTTTTAGATCTAATTAATTTTATAACATTAATTCTTAATTATGTTCTTGGTACATGAACAAAACATGTAATAAAAATTCTAGGATTTTAGAATCTAGGATTTTGCAGAAAAATAAGTTCTAATTTCTGATTAAGAATGAACGTGTAACACCCCTACATTCCATAAGAACACCCCATCGAATGGAAGGAGAGGGCCTTTAAATCCTACTTTATTCTTATGATCGGCCATGGGGAAGTCCTTAATCAAAAATATAATTTTTACTACAAAACTAGTTAGATCATATATCACATATAAAAAGATCTAACTAATACATGTCTTGCATACATCTCATGTATCATTAATATGCATACTTTCAGATCTAAAATATCACATATTAAATTTAAAAAATAAAATTTTAAATTTGATCATATCAAATATAAAACTATTTTAGACATCTTATAAAACTACTCTATGACTAGTCTAAGCATGCATCTTTCATATCTCATATGAATAAATCAAAAATTAAAAACTTTATTTTTTATTTTTAGATTTGATTACAATAATTATAACATCAAAAAATTAAAAATTAAATAGATTTAGAATTATATTTAATCAAAATAAATACATGATTATACTAGACTACATATAGAACTATTTTATACCAAGTCTAGTCATGCATCTCATAAATATTATATCTAAATTATTTAATTTTTAATATTTTGATTTTAGATCAAATCATATTTGATGTGATATCTAAAATCTTTTAATATCAAATTATAAATAAAAATAAAATTAGATCTAAGGTAGATCTGAAGAACTGCTAACGCAGCTTTGATACCAGTTGAAGGAAAAGTCTTATTTTCCGTTGTAGGATCATGCAGATCTGATCAGATCTAAGATAATTTTTTTTTTAAAAAAAATAAATGATATGATCTAATCTAAGAGTTCTTAGATCTAATCATGATGATCTGATATTAAAAATTAAAATAAAAATTAAATTAGATTTAATATCATACCTTGTTTGGATAATCTGATTATCCTGCGATGATCCTAATGTTTCCTAAGGTTCTGGAAGGAGCCATGCACGTGCTTGGCCTCTACTGGTATCCACTTGAGAAGAATCTAGATGTCTTCTCCTCATAAATCTTTTCTACAAAGATCAGATCTGAATCTAATCTGAAAGTCTTTCAAAAGAATTTCTAAAGGCAGCATGTCTGTCTCATGAACACCGTCGAGTAGATGCTGAACTCTTCACAAATTTGATTGGATCTTCTTCTCAGATTTGTGACTAACCTTTTAGGCATGTAGAAGAGAGGGAGAGAGAGGATAGAGGGTGTGTGGGATATCTAGAATTGCAGCCTTTTGGGTATGAAAAATATTTCTTCCATGAAGAGCCTTGGTGCAAGGGTTCTTATACAAAAGCATAGCGCCAAGTTAGAGTCCCTCTTTGACCAAAATCCTTATTTTTTTGACCATTGGTACTCCTAGACCTGATCTCTATGAAAATACCTAGATTCCATCTAATTTTGATTCCAAAAATCAATCTAGAAGGTGGCAGCTGAGTAGATAAGCAAGAGTCCACTATGCCTAGGACTCTTCCCTCAAGAGTTTGATCCAAATCAAACTCTATCATAACTAATTCTAAACATCTCTAAAAATAATGAAATTTGGTACACCCAATGTATAATTCAAAATCAATCAAATAACCCAAAAATAGATCAAAATAATTTTTAGAGAATTTTTTAAAAGCATCTAATCAGGTGACCCTTAATTCTCTTAAATAGGTCAACTTTTGATCCTAGTCCAATTTAACTATGAATGGATTTAATTTCTATTATTAATCTGATCTAGACTTATTCCAGTCTGATAAAAATAAATCCATTCAAAATATAAGAATCAGTAAAATTAAATTTGACTTAGTTGTGATGAACCAGAAAGATTTCGGAAGAAGAAAGTCAGGCTCAATCGTGTGCTAGCATGATTACCTTGAACCTGATTGGATCTAATCCAAATCAATCGAACTAGGATGGCTCAATTAATGACATCTAAACCCAAACCTCTTATTTATATGATCTATTTAGATTCAATTCTATATGGTAATGAGATATGTCATGATCTCCATCATCGATATCATTGAAATACCTTTCGATGGATCAGAACTTTTCTGATTCATAAAATTAGAATGATTGATCATCAAAATCATTCTAATTGCTCCCAAAATCCACCAGTAATACCTAGCAGTATATGGTGGCAACCTATCAAAACTAAAAGCAAAGCTCTCGGTGTAGTAACCTGCATGATTGGGTTCTTCTATCTTGAGCCCCGACAGGATTAGGTTTAAGGTGAACTCGTCAAACCCAATGTCTGTCATATGAATTAATCATTCGATTCGAGTCTAATGTGAAATCCTAATAGAAACTCTTTCTATCATCTTCACTCTGCCATGGCCATGGGCTTAACGACTCAATCTTATTATTATTATTGGGCTACTCCTCATCTACCGAGGTAGATAGATCCCCTTATTGGTGCAATCCAATTCCTATAATGAACATGCTATAGCCAACATACACCTCAAGATTCTGAATGGTTAGGAGATCGAGTTATGGTGTAGTCAAACTACAACACCCTCAAGATAAACTACCAATGTACCTCAGGTCAAAGAACCATACACACCACTACAGCATCGAGTCAGTCATCAATGAGAAGGTAGACTTCCTTATGACTACTCAAGGTGGTCACACTCAGTACCCTTATTCTCTAACAAGTATCTGTACTCTCGCTTTGGTGTCTCCACATCATAGATTCAAGACATGTCTATCATAAGAAAGCGATCATACACCAACATTCCAGGTCGATCACCATCCTCATGATGATCCTATGGTTGGGAGCATTTTATAAGTTAATTATGAAAATTCATGTCTTATATTTTTAACTCTTAAAAATATGAATTATCATTAATATTAACTCAAAGGACGTATCATAGATATTTTTAAATAGACACTATGATAGAAAAAATAACTCATTTATTAATTTATAGTCAAAATTATAAAATTGCTCTTAGAAGTTTATTACAAGTGATAGCCAATCTGGCTTCTAGGGCACACATCTAACACTGAGATCCATGATTGAGATGACACTCTTGATCAAAAGCTTTTGGATATGAACTAATAGATTGAGGAGCTCTACCATGCCGCCCTAGTCCACCATGATGACATCTACACCGATCCCTCTTTTTTCAACAAAATCATGTAGGACCCCATCCTGTCGAACATTAAGCTCCCCTAATTCAAGAGTTATGATAGAACTTTCAATCCAGTCGACCATCTTGAGGCTTTCTGGATGATGCTGCTGCTTCATGGTGCATCGAACGCCATTCTGTGTCGAGCTTTCCTATCTATCCTGAAGGAAGTAGCAAGAAATTGGTGCTCGAGTCTTAAGTTGGGTATGATTTTCTCTTTTAACCAAATAAGTCATCAGTTTGTGGCTCATTTAATAAGTAGCCGACGTTCAAGATGAGGTTTAGACTCTCTCATAAATATAAAGTAGAAGAAAGAAAAATCTATCCAAGCCTACATCAGCTGCTTCAATGCTGCTGTGCTGAAGGTCAGGAACTTGGACCAATCTATAGACATGGCCACATTGAAAGATGGTCTTTAGAAGAATGATCTTCTATCCTCCCTAAAAAGAAAGTATCCCAAGGATTTTGCTGATATGCTAGCACGGGCTGAAGGTTACTTTCGAGCTGAGGAGACCTTCAAGTTGAAGGATGATGAAGCCGCAAGAGAGCAGCGAGCAGGTAAATCTAGCAATCTCGCACCTAAAGGAAAGCCGAGTGAGGCTCAGTCGCGCTTCCGAACTCCTCTTGAGCGCAAACGAGCCTGAACTTCTCCTCAAGCCCATTGATAAGAACGTCCAGATCGAAGGACCCGATGGAACTTTCCTCCTAGAAGATTCAATAACTATGCTCCCTTGAACACCTTAAAGACCCAGGTGCAAATGGAGATAAGGGAATAGCTGCCAGGGCCGGAGAGGATGCTAACTCATCTGACCAAATGCAACCGCAATAAGTACTACCTCTACCATTATGACCATGGTCACGATACTAAAAAATGTATCCAGCTCTAGGACGAGATCGAGGCACTGATTAGAAGAAATCGGTTGGATCGATTTATTAGGCACCGACTAGAGAGAAGAAAGGATCAACCAAGAGCACCACCACAATCCGAACCATCCTAGAGGGATGAACCATAAGGAGATCGGCCTCCTTTTGGAGTCATCAATACCATTATTTGGGAACATTGATGGGGGGAGGCCAGTGAGTCAGTAAAACCAGTAAAGAAATAATGGACTGAAGAACCCATCATTTTCGTTGAAGAAGATGCTCAGGGAGTTCAGCTTCCGCATAATGACATGGTTGTAGTTACTTTAAATATTATTGATTATGATGTACACCATATTTTAATTGATAATGGAAGCTTTACTGATGTCTTATTTTATGATGTTTTTTCTAAAATATCCATATTTGATGGTAGAATGGGTCCGATGAATTTTTCATTAGTAGGATTCATAGGTAATGCAGTAACACTAGAAGGAATAATAACATTGTCGGTGGTAGCAGGTTGGTATCCAAAACAATCCAGAGCTCAAGTTAATTTCTTAGTAGTCAAGGCCCCTTATGCTTACAATGCAATCCATGGCCGACCTAGTTTGAATGCACTATGGACTATGGTTTTGACTTATTATTTGAAAATAAAGTTTTCGACCAGGCACGAAGTTGAGGAGGTTAGGGTAGACCAAACACTAGCTCAACACTACTATAATATTACCCTACAAGGAGGAAGATAAGCAAATCCTTGTCCAATGGATGGACTTGACGCTCGTGATGACCTATCTAAAAAAAGGAGGGAACCCATCGATGACCTGAAGGAGATCCCTTTGAATGATGGGAATAAGGAATACACTATAAAAATTGGCTCAAATCTAAAAGGAGAAGTCAGAAAGCAACTTGTCACCTTGTAAAGAAATGCAGATATTTTTGCCTAGGTGCCTGCAAACATGCCTAGGATTGATTCAAAAGTAATGGAGCATCGTCTGGGTGTGGATCTTAAGTGTCAACTAGTGAAGCAGAAAAAGTGCAATTTTGCACCAGAGATGTAGAAGGCTATAATGGATTAGGTCGACAAGCTCCTCAAGATAGGATTCATTCGAGAACTACTCTATCTGGATTAGATTATAAATGTCATTCTTGTTAAAAAGGTAAATGGCAAGCGGAGGATGTACATAGACTTCACCAACTTGAACATAGCTTGCCCAAAAGATAGCTACCTCATGTCCAGGATTGACCAACTAGTGGATGCAACTTCAGGCCATAAACTCCTCACCTTCATAGATGCCTTCTCTTGCTATAATCAAATCCAGATGGCACTAGAAAATGAGGACAAGACTACTTTTATTACTAACCATGGTCTTTATTGTTACAGGGTCATGCCATTTGGATTTAAAAATTCAGGAGCAACTTATTAGCACCTGATAAATAAGATCTTCAAGGAGCAGATTGACTGAAACATGGAGATTTATGTGGATGACATATTGGTTAAAAGCTGATCTTTGCCAAATCATATTGCCAATCTTGAGGAGACCTTTAGTAACCTCTGAAAGTATAAGATGAAGCTGAATCCTATGAAATGTACTTTCAAAGTAAACTTAGAAAAGTCCCTGGAATTCATGGTGTCAAGCCACGACATTGAAGCCAACCCAAAAAAGATCAAAGCCATCCAAGAGATGATTGCCCCAAAAATAATAAAAGAAGTCCAACACCTCACATGCAAGGCAGCAGTCTTGAATCTCTTTGTTTCAAGGTCAACAGAGCAATGGATGCCTTTCTTTCAAGTACTCAAATAGCCTATGAACTTCAACTGGACTACTAAGTGCCAGCAGGCTCTTGAAGAATTGAAGAACTATCTCAGCTTGCCTCCACTCTTAGCCAAACCAAAACCTGGAGAAGAGCTATTCTTGTACCTCGCTGTGTCTCTTGCAGCTATTAGAGCCATCCTGGTCAAAGAAGAGACAAAGTTCAAAAGCTAATTTACTATATAAGCCAAGTCTTGAGGGATGCAAAAATAAGATACACCAAATTAGAAAAACTAACTTATGCTTTATTGATTACAACCAAAATGCTCCGACCTTATTTCTAAGGATACAAAATTACTCATCTTACTGATCAACCCATCAAGGTAGTTCTTCACTGGCCTGATACCTCCAAAAGAGTAGCAAAGTAGGCGGTTGAGTTAACTTAATTTGACAGTCATTTTCAACCTTAGCCCTCCATCAAAGCTTAAATATTGGCCAATTTTATGGTGGAGTGCACCATTCCGGATGCAACCAATCCAGAGCATAAAGAAGTTCATATTCCTAGCTCCCCTAAAGAAAAGGTTGACCTTCCTGAAGACTTTTGGGCATTGTATGTGGACGGTTCATCTAATGCCTTTGGGATAGGTGCAGGCTTGATTCTCATTAATTCAAAAGGAGTTATAGCTGAATATGCCTTGCACTTTGAGTTCTCCACTACTAATAATGGAGCAGAGTATGAAGCCTTGATTGTAGGACTAAGAATGGCCAAAGAATTGAGAGCAGAACATCTGAATGTTTATAGCGACTCTCAACTAGTTGTGGGGCAAGTCAGTAGCAATAATGAAGCTTGGAAGGAAAGCATGAAGAAATACTTGAAAAAAGTAAGGAGCTTAATCTCCACCTTCAAAAGTTTTGATATCCAGCAAATCCCTAGGATAGAGAATACTAGAGCTGATCTTCTCTCAAAATTAGCAACCATAACCCCTAATGAACTGCCAAGGGAGTTTTTTTTTCGATGTTCTGCAGCACCCAAGTTCAGAAATGTCCCAAACAATAATGCAGGTCAACCATGAACCCAGTTGGATTGACCCGCTGATTTCTTATCTCAAGGAGGGAGTCCTTCCAAGAGATCCAAAAAAAAGCTAAGAAACTGAGGAATTAGGCCTTCCGCTATATCCTGTATGAAAATAAGTTATACAAGAGATCGTACTCCCTACCACTCCTCAAATATCTCCAATCTTCCAAAGTTGATTGTGCCTTAAGAGAAGTTCATGAAGAAATATGCAAAAATCATCTAGGGGCGAGATCCTTATCATATAAATTACTTCGATAAGGATACTATTGGCTGACGATAAACCAAGATGTAATGGATTATGTAAGAAAGTGCGACAGATATCAGAGAAATGCAAACATTCAAAGATAGCTGGCTTCACGGCTCACACCATTAAGTGCTCCTTGGCCATTCATGCAATAGGGGATGGACATACTTGGACATTTTTCTATTGCATCTGGACAACGAAAGTTTTTGCTGGTGGTAATAAATTATTTCACCAAGTGGATTAAAGTCGAACCCCTAGTAAAAATTACTGAAGCTAAAGTGCAGGACATCGTATGAAAGTCAATTGTTTGCAGGTTTGGCCTATCTCAGATATTGATCACTGATAATGGGTGCCAATTTACAGGAGCAAAATTCACTGTGTTTTGCGAAGACCGGAACATCTCCCATCATTTTATATTAGTGGCTCATCCATAGGTGAATGGTGTGGTCGATGTAACTAATAGAACCTTACTCCTAAGGATAAAAGCAAGGTTTGAAAGAGTGAAAGGAATATGGGTCGACAAACTCTATCATGTGCTCTGGGCTTATTGGACTATCGAAGGATTACCTACTAGAGAAACTTTCTTTGCATTAGCCTTCAGGATGCAGGCAGTCATCCTGATTAAACTCCAGCTTTCTTTGGCATGAGTTGAATCCTTTAACGAACAAAGCAACTCGCATGATCTCAGAGAAAATTTTGATCTATTGGAAGAAAAGTGAGAGAAGGCTCAAATCCAAATGGCGACCTATAAGTAAAGGATGGCCCGCTACTACAACTCCAGGGTGAGAAGTAAGATATTCAAAGTAGGAGATCTGGTGCTTCGACAAGCAGATATTTTGCAACCTCAAAATCAAGGAAAGCTTGCCTCAAACTGGAAAGGCACCTATGAAGTCGTGAAAATCATCCGATCAGGAACATATTATCTGAAGGAGCTCAAAGGATTAGTACTTCCACGACCTTGGAATTCGGAGAACTTGTGAATGTATTATCAATAATTTTTCCTTAAAAAAACATTCATATTCTAATATTTTTGTTCTTTGGTGCAAAACTATATAATGACAAAAAATGATTTAACCAGACTTTATTCTTAAATGAATTTGAAGGCCTTCAGTTATTTAAGATAAGTGGAGGGGAGAGGCCCTTTCAATGATCCCTTTTGTGTCTTAATAACTTTGTTAGGGATAGAAGGAGGACCTTGTCCTAACAAAAGTAAAGGCCAACCATGTCAGAAAAAGAAAGGGGACCTCGTCCTGATATAGGTCAAAGAAGAGAGGCCCTCTCAATGGTTCTTTCATATTCCGATGATCTTATTAGGAATAGGAGGAGAACCTTACCCTAACAAAGGTAAATGCCAACTATATTAGGAATAGAAGAAGAATCTCATCTTGATATAGATGAAGACCTCCTGTTATTTAAAATAGGAGGAGAGAAGAGGCACTTTTAACAGCCCTTTTATTCCAATGTTGTAGGAAGAAAAACGTCTCCGTGGACACAACCTTAGTTCTCTAATGTCAAGATACCCTACCTTTCTTTGACCTGTAAAAGAGAGCTAATTTTGAACCACGGCATGCATTGAAGGGAAATCCTGATTTCCCTGACCAGGTTCGTTCAGATCTGATCAGATCAAGAGATATATTTCAAAAATTTTTCTCTTAGATCTGTATCAGATCAGGGATGCTTCAGATCTGATTCTTATTTATTTAATAAAAATTAAATGAAAAGGATAAATTAAATCACATTCAATTTACCTGAATAGGGTAATCCTATTACCCTGTTGATGATCCTGTTTGCAGCGGAAGGTTCTGGATCAAGCCACGCAAGCGCCTGGCCTCTACCGGTATCCACTCGGGCTGGATCTGGAGATCCTCTTCTTCTCTATCACGCCTCCAAAAATCAGATCTGGATCTGATCTGGAGGATCTTCAAAACTCCTTTTGAAGATCTGCAGTCGTTCTTCGCAGCAGCGCAGCCTTCTTGCTTTTGATCTCCTTTTCTTGATCTAAATCGCACCAATCCAAATCCAAAACACTTTTGGACGTGGAGAGCAAGGGGAGATGAGAGTATGGCGTGGAGAAAGGGGAGAGAGGCAGCCTTGGGGCGTGGGAAGATTGCTTCTTGATTATTCTTGATTATTTTTTCACTTGGGCGCTGGGTCTCTTATATAGACTAAGCGTGATCCAAGTCATCTTCCTCCCAACCAATCACAACCCTTTGTGAAATCAGATCTAAATCTGATTGGTGGGATTAGAGTCCCCTGGATTCCTACTTGGAGAGTGCCTTGGACCAGTCAAACTGGATTCTTAGAAGAACTCTCATTGGAATCCTAAAGGGAGATGGAGTCCTTGTCCAACAAGGACTCCTAGGCGCCTCCTTACTTGGGCTCACGCCACCCTTGGCGTGCGCCCTTCTCCTTGCCAGGTTCTGGCAGGGGGACAAGCCCCCACCAGCTCTCCAATAGGTGCATGACATGTGGTCAAAAGTCAAAGGGTGAATGGTCAACGTTTGACCAGTCAAAGGTAGACTTTTGACCAAAGTCAAAGAACAAGAAATGGCAGGTGACCAAAAATGGCAGGTAATGTCTTACAAATAAGACAACCTATTCTGACTTGGACAACCTCCAGTCAGACCATATGAAGACTTCTGTTTGAGCACAAACTCCTTTGGCTCAGACAGGACGAACTTATTTATGATAGCAAAAGAAGAACGTTAGGTTCAATCGAGTGCTAGCACGATTTCCTTGAACCTAATTGAATCTCATTCAGATCAATTGAACTATATTAGTTCAATTGATGATCACCAGATTCAAACCCTTGTTTGTGTGACCCAGTTAGGTTCAGTTCTGTATGGTAATGGGATATGTCATGATCTCTATCATCGACATCATCGAAACTCCTTTCGATGGATCAGAACTCTTCTGATTCGAACAGCTAGAATGATCGATCATCTAAATCATTCTAATTGCTCCCAAAATCCACCAGTGACACCTAGCAGTATATGGTGGCAACCCATCAGAGCTGAATGCGAACCTCTTGGTGCAGCTACCTGTGTGATTCAGTTCTTCTATCTTGAGCCCCGATCAGATTAGGGTTAAGGTGAACTCGTCAAACCCTAGTCTCTGTCATATGATGTAATCATTCGATTCGAGTCCAATGTGAAAATCTAAATAGAAACTCTTTCTATTATTTCACTCTGCCATGGCCATGGGCTTCAGGACTTGATTCTCATGATCATCATAGGGCTACTCCTCTACCACCGAGGTAGATAGATCCCATCTTGATGCAATCCAGTTCCTACAATGAACATGTCACAGCCAACATACACCTCAGGGTTCCATATGGCTAGGAGACCGAGTAATGGTGTAGTCAAACTATAACACCCTCAAGGTGAACTGCCGATGCATCTCAGGTCAAAGAACCAGACACACTACTGCAGCATCGAGTCAGTCATTGACGAGAAGGTAGACTCCCTAATGACTACTCGAGGTGGTCACGCTCAGTGCCCTCGTTCTCTAACGAGTACCTGTACTCTCGCTCCGGTGTCTCCACACCGTAGACTCAAGACTCATCTACTAAAGAGAAGCGATCGTACACCAACCTTCCGGATCAATCACCATCCTCGTGATGATCCTATGGTCGGGAGCTGTTTATGAGTTAATAATGATTATTCATGTCTTAAATTTTCAACTCTTGAAAATATGAATTATCATTACCATTAACTCAAAGGATGTATCACAGACACTAAATACACATGTGTGATAGAAAATAACCCATTTATTAATTATAGTCAAAATTACAATTTTGCCCCTAGAAGTGTATTACAAGTGTCAGCCAATTCTGGCTTCTAGGGCACATATATCTAACAATCTCCCACTTGTCCTAAAGCCAATTGGCTACAAGTCTAAGTCCCATCTTCTCAAGGTGGGCTTCGATCTTCTGCTGGCCCAACGGCTTTGTAAGTGGGTCTGCCACATTATCTGTGGAGTTGACTCTCTTGACCTCAACGTAACCTTTCTCAAGGTAATCGCGGATGAGATGATATCGCCGCTCAATGTGCTTGGACTTCTGGTGAGACCTCGGCTCCTTAGCAAGGGCTATGGCGCCATTGTTGTCGCAGTAAAGAGGAATGGCATCTGATGGCATTACTCCAATTTCTGCAGCAAACTTCTTGTACCAGAACGCTTCCTTTGCAGCCTCTGATGCAGCTATATATTCTGCTTCCATGGTGGAATCTGCTATCACAGTTTGCTTGGAACTCTTCCAGCTGACAGCTCCACCATTGCACACAAACAGACTTCCAGATGTCGACTTTCGATCATCTATATCGGACATGAAGTCCGAGTCTGTGTATCCCTGGACCAGGAGTTCTCCATTACCAAAGACCAACATCATATCCTTAGTTCTTCTCAAGTACTTAAGGATACACTTTCACAGAAGTCCAGTGTTCTTCACCTGGATTTGACTGATATCTGCTTGTGACACTCACAGCATGGGCTATATCAGGTCGTGTACATAGCATGGCATACATGAGGCTCCCTATTGCAGAAGCATAAGGGATCTTGCTCATGCGTTCTATTTCCTCAGGTGTGCTGGGGCACATCTTCTTGGAAAGATGAATACCATGTCTGAAGGGTATTAATCCCCTCTTAGAGTTTTCCATACTAAACCTCTTTAGTACTTCCTCTATGTACATCTTCTGTGAAAGTCCTAGCATCCTATTCGGTCTATCCCTATAGACCTTAATTCCTAGAATAAAGGATGCTTCACCTAGGTCTTTCATGGAGAATTCCTTAGACAACCACATCTTGACTGATGTCAACATGGGAATATCATTCCCAATAAGGAGGATGTCATCCACGTACAATACGAGGAAGACAACAGCGCTCCCACTGACCCTTTTGAAAACACATGGTTCCTCTTCGTTTTTGATGAAACCAAACTTTTTGATCACATCATTGAAAACGAGTGTTCCAGCTCCGAGATGCTTGCTTAAGTCCATATATGGACCTTTGCAGCTTGCAAACCTTGTGATCAGTATCACTGGATGTGAAACCTAGTGGCTGTTCCATATAGATATCTTCCTCAAGATATCCATTTAGGAATGCCGTTTTCACGTCCATTTGCCATATTTCATAATCGAAATAGGCTGCAACAGCAAGCAATGTGCGGATGGATTTTAGCATAGCCACTGGGGAAAAGGTATCCTGATAGTCAATGCCTTCACGTTGACTATAACCTTTTGCCACTAGTCTAGCCTTGAATGTCTCCACATTCCCATCTGCACCAATCTTTCTCTTGAAGATCCATTTACATCCAATAGGTACTATACCTTCTGGTGGATCTACCAAGGTCCAGACTTGGTTTGAGTGCATCGAGTCGATCTCTGACTTCATTGCCTCAAGCCATTTCTCGGAGTCGATATCTGATATCGCCTCGTTGTAGGTTTTGGGATCATCACCATGAGCACCATTACCTATGAGGAACATTTCCTCTACATCCTCTGAAATAATACCTAAGTATCTTTCAGGGGGACGGGAAACTCTTTCCGATCTACGAGGTGGAGGAGGTAGTGTTCTTATTGGCTCAACCTGATTTGGTTCCACTTGGTCCTTAGCTCTTTCTGCTTGTGAGACTTTCTCATCAAGCTTAATCTGCTTTCCAATGCCACTATCTTGAATAAACTGTTTTTCAAGAAATATGGCATGTCGACTCACAATCACATTGTGGTCTTCAGGAATGTAGAAATAGTATCCTAATGACTCTTTAGGATATCCTATGAATCGAGCTCTAAAGGACCTAAACTCTAACTTGTCCGCTTGTTGTCTTTTGACATGAGCCGGACAACCCCAAATTCTGAGATGACTCAGACTTGGTTTCTTACCGTGCCATATCTCATACGGTGTGGTAGGAACGGTTTTAGAGGGAACCCTATTCAGTAGATAAATTGAAGTTAATAATGAATGTCCCCAAAGAAAATCTGGGAGGTCTGTGAAGCTCATCATGGATCGAACCATATCCAATAGGGTCCGATTTCTCCGTTCTGAAACCCCGTTGAGTTGAGGTGTTCCTGGTGGAGTCCATTGAGAGACTATGCCATTTTCCTTAAGATAGTCTAGGAATTCCCGGCTAAGGTATTCACCTCCTCGATCTGATCGAAGAACCTTAATGGGTTTTCCAGTTTGTTTTTCTACTTCATGTCTAAATTCTTTGAACTTTTCAAAAGCTTCAGACTTGTGTCTCATAAGATACACATATCCATACCTAGACAGATCATCGGTAAAGGTAATGAAGTAGACAAAATTGCCTCTAGCCGGCACATCGAATGGGCCGCACACATCAGTATGTACTAGGGCAAGGAGATCTGTGGCCCTCTCCCCATGTCCAACAAAAGGGAGTTTAGTCATTTTGCCTTGAAGACAAGATTCACAAGTTGGATATGACTCGGAAGTCAATGGACTCAATAGCCCATTTTTCTCCAATTTGTTGATCCTATCTTCTGCTATATGACCTAATCTCAGGTGCCATAGATATCTGTCGTTTGGACTATCCCTAGGTCGTTTGGCATTCACGTTTTGCTCGATAGTTAGAACAGGTACATCAATATGTAGCTGATAAAGACCATTAATAAGGAAACCATTTGCAATTTTATTTCTTTCAAAAAGAATGTTACAATGGTCCTTAAAGAAGGTGATCACATAACCTTCTTGTGCTAAGCATGAAACAGAAATCAAATTCCTGCTGGCTGCAGGCACAAAATAACAGTCTTTCAAAACTAAGTCTAAACCAGATGGTAATCGAAGAGGGTATGTTCCCACGGCTACTGCAGCAACTCTTGCTCCATTACCGACGCGTAGGATCATGTCTCCATCCCTCAGCCTCCTGCTATCCTCAAGACCCTGCATAGAAGTGCATAGGTGAGCACTAGATCCAGAGTCAAGCACCCAACTGGATGCAGAAGAAACCGTAAGGTTAGACTCAATAACGAGCATACCTCCAGAAGGACCTTCCTTCTTGTTCTTTAGGGTGGCCAGGTAAGTAGGGCAGTTCCGCTTCCAATGGCCGTCGCTGTTGCAATGGAAACACTTTCCTTTGCCAACGACCTTCTTCTTCGGTTCTGCCTTCTTCTTCTTTGATCCTTCTACCTTTTGCTTTTTCACAGACTTCTTTTTCTTTCCATAAGACTTTCTTTTGGAAGAAGTCCGTTCCATAGCAAGAACTGAGCCTTTAGAACCTTTCATAGAAAGCTCAGCGGTAACCAGCATATTCATCAACTCGGCCAAGGAATTTTGAAGTTTATGCATGTGGTAATTCATGATGAATTGCCCATATGCATCAGTCAAGGATTGCAGAATAATATCATTCTGCAAGTCCAAGTCCAACTTCACACCGAGCTTCTCAAGCTCTTCCATGTCCTTGATCATTGTCAGACAGTGATCTTGGACTGACTGCCCATCACGCATCTTAGCCTTAAAAAGTCGTTTCGTGACTTGATATTTGGCTGCGCGACTCTGTTCACCAAACATCTCCTGCAGGTGAGCCAACATTTGGCGAGCAGTCCCGATATCTTCATGTTGGCGCTGGAGCTCATCAGACATCGAGCCCAACATGTAGTATCTGGCCTTATTGTCTTCGTCAATCCATTTTTCCAGAGACGCTCTCTGTTCAGTGGATGGACGAGCTGGTAAGGTGGGAGGGTCCTGGTCCAAAACATGTGTTAACTTCTCGGAACCCAAAACAATTTTGTAATTCCTGAGCCAATCTTTATAATTGGGTCCAGTCAGTCTATGTGTGTCTAGGATACGTGCCAGTGGGTTGGACGCAGACATTTTCCTGTAGAGAGTCAAAGATTCTAGTTAGATACTGTAATTTTGACTTGACCAATTTGTTTAGGGATTTTATTTTTAAACAAATTAGCTCCCACTATTTTCTCGGATCCCTACACTCCCTCTGTAGAGATGCGAAAATCTCCGCGATTGATGATTTCTAGTGGGTGGTGCGGTCTCACCAACTGACTCATCACCTCACCTAACAGTTATTGGTGATGGGTTAGCCAATGAGTGAACAACTCTTGTTCAATGATTCTCTAATCATGGTGCACCCAAACTTGGTCTCTAATTCATGAATCTCACCGTATCCGGAATATTGATCCACTCCTTAGTTAAGTCAGACCCACCATTTGCATAGACTGGGTTCCTAATTGGGTCTCTCACCGTATCCGGAATATTGAGCCCAACTCATCCTCCAGCCCATAGCATCCAATGCCTAATAGACATGGTTGCGTCTTCCCGGTGCAACTGAGCCACTGTATCCAGCCGAGAACAATCAACCCCGGGAAGGGCCCGCACATCTACAATGGTGGAAGACCTCGGACTTAATCTTTTCTTAGGGAGAATTGATTCAGGTCTCATTAAACTAGACTTGGCTTAGTCATAACAATTATGACTAACCTAGTGGCATGGGTCAGCTCGGATTATTGACCACCTCAGATCAGAACTGTGTCAACAGATATGGCCAGGTAAGTGAGACCGGTGGAAGGAATATGCCATTAACTCGTACAAGAACGCATTCAGGTCGAGTAGCTTCCAATTAAAAACCAGTCGGTCGTCTGTGCCAAACTTACCTTAGACACCAAATTGTTGAGTCAGAACCAATTGGGTTAGCCTACAATCCAGACTCTAACCTCTGAGCCTAATTAGGTCTTGCTTGATCGTGACTCGATCTTGACCCAGACTTAATCCTATTAGGCTGGTCAATTTAAGCATTGTTGATCCCATCTAACCAACTCTTGATTCGGTTTGATCAACCGCTTAGACCTAATTGAGCTACCCAAGCCCGAACCCAGTATTATGAATATGTCTTAGATCTGAAATTCTCAATTTTAGACCTAATTAATATTCCATAAACTTAATTCTTAATTAAGTTGGGTTCATAAACAAAATATGCACAATAAATCCTAGGGTTTCAGGATCTAGGGTTTTGCAGAAAGTAAGTTTTTGGGTTTCTGATTAAGGACGAACGCGCAGCACCCCTACACATCATAAGAACACCCCATCGAATGGGAAGAGAGGGCCTTTAAACCCTTCTTCGTTCTTATGACCGGACGGCCAAGGGGAACGCCTTAATCAGGAACATTCAATAAACATTCAATACTACAAAACAGTTATAGATCTATATCATATATCTCATATACAAATTTAGATCTAACCATGGCATATTTTGCATACATCTCATGTATCATAATCATGCATGTTTTCAGATCTAAATTATCACATAATAATCTGAAAAATTAGATTTAAATTGATCTAATCAAAATAAATTCTAATCTAGACAATTATGTAGAACTATTCTACAACTAGTCTAGTCATGCATCTATCATATCTCATATGATATTTAAAATTAAATAATTTTTATTTGCTGTTTATCAGATGTTATTATAACACTTATAATATCAGAAAACAGTAAATAAGAAGATCTAAAATATGATTTAATCATATTAAATCAAAGACATGCAAAACTATTCTATAGAACTATTCTATACTAGAACTAGTCATGCATATCTTCATGTTCTTAGATCCAAATCATTTAATTTTAATTTTCCTGATTTCAGATCTGATCACATCTCATGTGACATCTGAAATCACGTTATTTTTAATTAAAATAAAATTAAAAATCAGATCTAAACTATTTTTAGAACCATGGCTCTGATACCACTTGAAGGGAAATCCTGATTTCCCTGACCAGGTTCGTTCAGATCTGATCAGATCAAGAGATATATTTCAAAAATTTTTTCTCTTAGATCTGTATCAGATCAGGGATGCTTCAGATCTGATTCTTATTTATTTAATAAAAATTAAATGAAAAGGATAAATTAAATCACATTCAATTTACCTGAATAGGGTAATCCTATTACCCTGTTGATGATCCTGTTTGCAGCGGAAGGTTCTGGATCAAGCCACGCAAGCGCCTGGCCTCTACCGGTATCCACTCGGGCTGGATCTGGAGATCCTCTTCTTCTCTATCACGCCTCCAAAAATCAGATCTGGATCTGATCTGGAGGATCTTCAAAACTCCTTTTGAAGATCTGCAGTCGTTCTTCGCAGCAGCGCAGCCTTCTTGCTTTTGATCTCCTTTTCTTGATCTAAATCGCACCAATCCAAATCCAAAACACTTTTGGACGTGGAGAGCAAGGGGAGATGAGAGTATGGCGTGGAGAAAGGGGAGAGAGGCAGCCTTGGGGCGTGGGAAGATTGCTTCTTGATTATTCTTGATTATTTTTTCACTTGGGCGCTGGGTCTCTTATATAGACTAAGCGTGATCCAAGTCATCTTCCTCCCAACCAATCACAACCCTTTGTGAAATCAGATCTAAATCTGATTGGTGGGATTAGAGTCCCCTGGATTCCTACTTGGAGAGTGCCTTGGACCAGTCAAACTGGATTCTTAGAAGAACTCTCATTGGAATCCTAAAGGGAGATGGAGTCCTTGTCCAACAAGGACTCCTAGGCGCCTCCTTACTTGGGCTCACGCCACCCTTGGCGTGCGCCCATCTCCTTGCCAGGTTCTGGCAGGGGGACAAGCCCCCACCAGCTCTCCAATAGGTGCATGACATGTGGTCAAAAGTCAAAGGGTGAATGGTCAACGTTTGACCAGTCAAAGGTAGACTTTTGACCAAAGTCAAAGAACAAGAAATGGCAGGTGACCAAAAATTGGCAGGTAATGTCTTACAAATAAGACAACCTATTCTGACTTGGACAACCTCCAGTCAGACCATAAGAAGACTTCTGTTTGAGCACAAACTCCTTTGGCTCAGACAGGACGACTTATTTATGATAGCAAAAGAAGAACGTTAGGTTCAATCGAGTGCTAGCACGATTTCCTTGAACCTAATTGAATCTCATTCAGATCAATTGAACTATATTAGTTCAATTGATGATCACCAGATTCAAACCCTTGTTTGTGTGACCCAGTTAGGTTCAGTTCTGTATGGTAATGGGATATGTCATGATCTCTATCATCGACATCATCGAAACTCCTTTCGATGGATCAGAACTCTTCTGATTCGAACAGCTAGAATGATCGATCATCTAAATCATTCTAATTGCTCCCAAAATCCACCAGTGACACCTAGCAGTATATGGTGGCAACCCATCAGAGCTGAATGCGAACCTCTTGGTGCAGCTACCTGTGTGATTCAGTTCTTCTATCTTGAGCCCCGATCAGATTAGGGTTAAGGTGAACTCGTCAAACCCTAGTCTCTGTCATATGATGTAATCATTCGATTCTCTAACCATTGATGTAGTTAAAAAGTGTCGGATATATCTTTACTACTAAATGCGTGGAGCCATCTGCTGAAAAAGTTTCAAGCAGCTATAAGTGGCGACTTTGTTTGCGAAGCAAAGTACATGGCTAGCATTTAGATGCAGCAAAGAAATGCTATGTGTTGAGGCAAGTTCATTACCAAGGCTCGGAGAGCATCCTTCTCTTGATGGGTCGGTCCTTGCTCTACTATGACAAACACTGGTTGCCATTACTCGAAGCAGAAGGAATCGAAGGCAACACCAGCAGATGAAGTACATTCTGCACCACTTCCACCTGATCCAAAAAGTCATGGATCGAGATGAGTTGGACCTTCAGAAATCGACAAAAAGGAGACCTGACCGACCCTTTCCACTAAAGTCCTGGTTGATAAGGAGTTCCGACAACCTCAGTTGAGGATGGTATAGGATACTATGCCGAGTGGCTTTTAGAACAAATGAGAGTTATGAGAATGTATCTAAAGCCAATCGCCTAGCCTATTGACCGGTTGAGCTAGCATTGTTATCTGTATTTGATTCATTAATGAATAAAATATTTTTGCATCTTTTCATTTACAAAGTATTCATCTTCTAACGAACTCTTTTAATTGTGGACGAAAGTCCTTAGGACTATTTAGATTCGATAAAGAAAGGATATTATCGATTAGTCCTTAAATTTGTTCACGATCAATGATAGGCTGTTACATTAGGATACAGCATCTATCGAGCATAGTCACTGTATGCCATATAGGTTGGTTGTCTGTCTTAACCAAGGAGCGTGGAGATTACTGGTATGATAGATAGGTAGATGTATGGTACATCATCATTGAATGTGACCAATCCAGAGCATGGTCTACTAATGAGAAATGGTCCTGATTGGAATATAGGTATAAAAGTATTTCCCTTAGGGGGGAAACCTGTGGGGGAGAATCACCATAGTGACTTGAAGCAACTCATTGTGCTTTGGTACCTTAGACTAACTAAATTTCTATTCAGTGAATGGAAGGCTTCTGGCCAGTCAAGTACTTGTGAAGTAGTAGTGTGATCAAGTATTGAATTGACCAACTCAAGAAGTGGAGAAGAATGTATCACTGATAATTATATTATCAATCAGCATCAAATCTTGGCAGTGAGTAAGTCCCACTCAACATAATATGAACTATACCTTGAAATACAAATGTGGACAACATGTCCAGAAGAGTTGAATAGTTGAGGATACTCATAAGCGTATCCTAATAGCGCAATGATTGTGTCAAGGGAGAAGTGTATTTCCACGATAACATATAATTCGTATGGAGGTTATCAAAGGATGTTTTGTGACATCAGGACCCTCTCACTGTACAACCGCATCCCCTTGACCAATCACGTGGTAACCAGTTCGTACAAGATGTCATAAAGCATATAGGAGGAACTTTTAGTTGATACAAGCAGATAATGTATCCTATAGCTGATGCATATCCTAGCAATCCTAATCTTGATTCTGAACAGCTTCGTTCAGGATTCTAATCGCGGAATACATGAGAGATATGCATTTTCAAATATTTTTTCTTCTAGAATTCAAATCGAGAGGTATCTGGTGTTGTTGAGATCATGACTATTAAGACACTCCCATCTTACATAAATGTAAAATATAATAGTCTTAATAGAAATTATAACTCAAAGTTAATTTATCTTGATGTTAGGGATGGTACCTATTCACACCGTTCATGCTTAGAGCGAGATGATTATGGTAGTCTGAAGAGTGATGACCTGCTCGCAGGAGAGATAGTCTGTCATACAAGTGCCCTGGCCTCTACTCTGGCTACTCCACCATGCAGAGTTGGTGTACATTAGAGATCCTTCTTGCTTCTATCATGCTCTTTAAAAATGATATGTGATCTAAATTTGGAGGATCTTCAAAAATAACCTTTCGAATTCAGCATGTTCCCTATTGCCAGCATGCCTGAGCCTTAGCTTATTAGATCGTGCCCTATTCCTCCTCGCTTGTTGCACCACTTGCACCTCTTGGTAGCGCTATCTACCGCCCCATGACGAGAAGCAATTGAATGAGAGCATGTAAGGCAGTGAAGGGAGAGGAGTACGAGGGAGGAGGAGAGCCGGCGAGGAAGATTACCGATCGGACTTTGGTTGAGTTGAGAGCAGAGCTCTTATTTAATAGACAATATTTGGTGGTCCAGAGGCCTTCTTCAAGCTATTAAACTTTGTTTGAGAATTGACTAAATATCAGTGGCGAAACTGACCTTATTTCCTCCTTCGACCTATGAGACCATTGTCATATTGGTGTCCTTATGAGGAGGTCTATTGTATCAGTAAGCGGTAGTTGGATATCCCTGTCCAATAGACACATGAGCGGGGGGGGCCCCCCTTTTCCATGGGGCCTTTTGGGGGGATGCAGCTTCACCATCTTGGTCGTCGGAGACTGGAGATCCTGGACATCAGCCGGGCTGCTAGTTCTATCGCCTAGGCTGGTCATCGAGAGCTCGCGTACAGAGTAGGAGGTGCAGCAGCATGGTGAGATCCGCCCCACCAGTTGGCCTCACTCAATCAGACATAGTCTCTCAGGATGCTATACGTACTCGCTACTTAGAGTGGACGGAAGCAGAGCAAATGATTCGCATCAATGGTCATGATTACGATCTATGCACAGGTCAATAGGCACACTGTGTTTTTTGTTATGTCCAATGCAAAGACGAGAATGGCAGGTGACGAAAAAATTGGCAGGTCATTGGTCTTATCCAAA
The DNA here is from genome assembly GCA_006176705.1 of Cocos nucifera. Taxonomy (NCBI): domain Eukaryota; kingdom Viridiplantae; phylum Streptophyta; class Magnoliopsida; order Arecales; family Arecaceae; genus Cocos; species Cocos nucifera. Next base: position 325,154 of record QRFJ01000764.1, read on the forward strand.
TAAGAATAAGGTACCCATTTTTTGAACCACAGTGCGTACTATAGATGGAATCAATGTCAGACAGTGAAGCCGGGGTCTGATCAGCACAAAACGTGTACTATATGCAGCTCATCTCTAGGTATACTATTATGATTATAATAGGAATTAATGACGTTAGGTTTCAAATCGTATGTGCTAGTATTCTGAGATTCTTACTTGAGCCTAATTAGGACTTTAGTCTAACTTGAGTCATTACATGTATTGAAATTTGAACTATCAGTTCACCGCATTGATTGATGTCGATCCTCAGATTCATAACAGTTTCCGTTATTTGTGTCGTGATCAGTGTGAGCGTTCTAGTTTCTCATGGACATCAAAATGGAAACTTTGCAGATATGTCATGTGCTCATTGATACACTTCTGGAACTCTATCGACGACATTCGCTCATTCCGAAGTTCAGACATTTTATTCCGAACTATTGAATGACGATCACTAATCATTTCTATTGCGTTCCAGAGCGAACAATCCACCAATTGAACCCTAAGAGTATATGGTTGGGCTACCCATCTAGGCTTGATAATAGTGCATCTCTTAGTGAAATAAGCTTTCTGTGTCAAGTTCCTATCTTGAGCCCTAAATCAGATTAGGGTTTAGTTTGAACTCGAGTACAAACCCTAAGTCTCTATCATATATATAAATCATTCGATTCAGTCCCGCGATAGTGAAAAGCTAAATAATTTAAACTCGTCATCTATTTTTCACTCTCCATGGCCATGGCTTCTGAACTTGAATTCTTTATGGATCATCATAGCGACTGCTTCCTCTACCACCGAGGTAGATATATTCCATCTCTGATTTGCATATCTCAGTTCCATGTTATAATGAACATGTATAAGCCAACATACAGCTCAGGAATTCCGTATGGCAAGGAGACTGAGTTATGAGTGTAGCAAAACTAAACACCCTCGAAGAGTGAACTATCGATGCACCTCAAATCAAAAACACAGACAGGAACCCACTCGAATTGCATCGAGTCTTAAAGCTCATTGATGAGGTAAGAGTGAACTTCCTAATCGACTACTCAAGGTGGTCACGTTTAGTGTTTCCTCATTCTCAACGAGTACCCTTACTCTCACTCCATGTCTCCACACCATAGACAAGAACTCAATCTACTATTAAAAGAAGTGATTGTACACCAATCTTTACGGATCAATCACCGTTATCCTTTGATGATTTCCTGATGTCGGAAGCATTTTATTGAGTTAAATAATGCATGTATATTCATGTCTTCAAAATTTTCAACTCCTGAAATATATGAATTATCATTAACCATATTAACTTCAAATGATTCAGGATGTATCATAGACATTCTGAATACCGCTATTGTGCGTGATAGAAAAATAATCTATTTTTTAGATTTACGTCAAGACAGAGAGTTAATAAATTTTGCTGCCTCTACTAGAAGTGTATTACAAGTGTTCAACCCAATTCATTGTTTTATCTTTCTAAGGGCACCATATATCTAAACAAATGGCTCCCACTTATCCTAAAGCCAATTGGTCGTACCATCAGTTCTAGGAGTCCCTAGTGCTTCTCAAGGTGGGCTTCGATCTTCTGCTGGCCTAAGTGGGCTTTTGAATTGATTGGTTTATTTTGCCACATTGGGGTCCTGTTGGAGTCGACTCTCTTCGACTCGTATCGTAATCCTTCTCGAGTTCAATCACGGATTAGGTGGTATCTGCTAGCACTCAAATAGTTGCTGTGAAGTTTTGAGTGTGTGGAGACCAATCGGCTTCCCTTAGCAAGGCTAGGTGCCACTTGTGTCAGTATTTTAGAGCAGAGAATGGCATTGATGGCATACTCTGATTTCTGTAGCAAAACTTCTTGTACTAGAATGCTTCTTCCAACAGCTTCTGATGCTAGCGAATATTTGCTCCTGGTGGAATCTGCTATCAAATGGTTGCCTTGGAACTCTTTCAACTGAAGCACCCCCCATGCCACAAACAAAACGTTCAGAATGATCAGACTTTCGGAATCATCTACATCAAGACATGAAATCGAATCTGTGTATCCCTAGACTTGAGAGTTCTCCATTACCACAAGACGCAATCATCATCCTTAGTTCTTCTTAAGTACTTAAGGATACATTTTCACAGAATCTAGTTGTTCTTCAGGTGGATTTGACTAGATATCTGCTTGTGCACTCATAGCAATGGGCTATATCAGGTCGTGTACATAGCATTGGCATGCATGAGGCTCCCTATTGTGAAGCATAAGGATCCTTGCTCATTCATTCTATTTCCTCAGGTGTGCTAGGTTACATCCTTCTTGAAAGATGAATACCAATGTCTGAAGTATTAATTCCCCCTCTTAGAGTTTTCATACTAAACTTCTTTTAGTACTTCCTCTATGTACATCTTTCTATGAAAGTCCTTAGCATCCTATTCGGTCTATCCCCCTACAGACCTTAATTCCTAGAATAAAGGATGCTTCACCTAGGTCTTTCATGGAGAATTCCCTTGGACAACTATTTTTGACTAGTTGTCATCATGGGAATATCATTCCCGAATAAAGGAGGAATGTCATCCACGTACAATAACGAGGAAGACAACAGTGCTCCCACTGACCTTTTTTGAAGACACACGGTTCCTCTTCATTTTTGATTGAAACCAAACAATATTTTGACCACATCATTGGTGAAACAAAGTGTTCCAACTCGAGATGGCTTGCTTTTAAGTCCATTATATGGACGCTTTGCGCAGCATTTGCAAAATCTTGTGATCAGTATCACAGGGTTGAAACTAGCAAACTATTCTGTATAGTATCTTCCTCAAGATATCCAGTTTAAGATATCATTTTCATGTCATTATCATATTTCATAACAAATAGGCTTGCAATTGCCAACTAGTCAGTAGCCTTGAATGTCTCCACATTCCCATTTGCAACCAATCTTTCTTTGAAGATCCATTTACACCCAATAGTAACTATACCTTCTGGGTGGATCTACCATGGTCTAAGATTGGGTTTTGGATGCATCGAGTCAAATTTCTGACTGCATTTCTCTAGCGCATTTCTCGGAAGTCGATATCTGATATCGCTCATTAAGATTTTGGGTCATCACATGAGCACCATTACCTATGAGAACATTTTTCCTAGCTTCTCTGAAATAATACCTTAAGTATCTTTTAGAAGATGAAAACTTTTCTGATCTATTGAGGTGGAGGGTAGGTGTTCTTATTTGGCTCTTGATTTGGGTTCCATTGGTCCTCTAGCTCTTTAACTTGTAATACTTGTGCATCATCAGCTTGACTCTGCTTATCCAATGCCTGCTATCTTAAAATAAACTATTTTTTAAGAAGATTGGCATGTCGAACCTTCTATAATGACATATTGTGGTCTTTCTGGATGTAGAAATTATCCTAATGACTCTTAGGATATCCTATGATCGAGCTCTTGAAGGACACCTAAACTCCTAACTTGTCCGCTTGTTTTCTTTTGGACATAAGCTGGACAACCCCAAATATTAAGATGACTTCAGACTTGGTTTCTTACCATGCCATATCTCATATTGGTTGGTAGGAACGGTTTTAGAAGAAACCCGTGTTCATGATATTGAAGTTAACATGAATGTCCCAAAGAAAATCAAGGAGTTATGAAGCTCATTCAGGTGGGATTCAGACATATCCATAGAATCCAATTTCCTTTCATTCTGAAAACCCCCATTGAGTTAAGGTGTTCGTGGTGGAAGAGTCCATTGAGAGACTATTGCGCCATTTTTTTCTCTTGAGATAGTCTAGGAATTCCTAGTTAAGGTATCAAAAACCTCCTAGACGATCTGTTTCGAAGAACCTTAATGGGTTTTCCAGTTTTTATTTTCCCTACGTCATGTTCTGAATTCTTTACTTTTCAAAAGCTTCAGACTTAATGTCTCATGAGATACACATACCCATACCTGGATAGATCATCGGTAAAGGTAATGAAGTAGATAAAATTGCCTCTTGCCGGCACATCAAACTGGGCTGCACACATCAGTATGTACTAGGGCAAGGAAATCTGTGGCCCTTCCCCATGTCCAAAAAAGGGAGTTTAGTCATTGTGCCTTTGAAAACAAGATTCACAAGTTGGATTTGACTCGAAAGTCAACGGACCTCATAGCCCATTTTTCTCCAATTTGTTGATCCTATCTTCTGCTATATGACTAATCCTCAGGTGCCATAGATTACCTGTCATTTGGACTATCCCTAGGTCGTTTGGCATTCACGTTTTTGCTGATAGTTAGAACAATTACATCAATATTATTAGCTGATAAAGATCGTATTAAAGAAAATCATTTTGCAATTTTTATTTCTTTCATAAAGAATGTTACAATGGTCCTTAAGAAGGTTATCACATAAGCCTTCTAGTGCTAAGCATGAAACAGAAATCGGAATTCCTACTAGCTGTATGGCACAAAATAAAGTCTTTCAAAATAAGTCTAAACCAGATGGTATCGAAGAGGGTATGTTTCCCACGCTACATGCCAGCAACTCTTGCTCCATTACCGAGCAAGGATCATGTCATCCATACCTCACGCTCCTTGCTATCCCTCAAGACTCCGTAGAAGGCATGAGTGAGCACTTAGTAACCAGAGTCAAGCACCAAACTGGATGCCGAAGAACCGTAGGTATAGACTCAATAACGAGCATACCTTCAGAAGGACCATTCCTTCTTGTTCTTTAGGTGGCCAGGTAAGTTAGGGCAGTCTCGGCTCAATGGCCGTCGCTGTTGCAATTGGAACATACTTTTCTTTGCATACGACTTCTTCTTCTGGTCTGCTGTCTTCTTCTTTTACTCCTTCACCTTTGCTTTTTCACATTTTTTTTTTTTCAGAAGACTTTCTTTGGGAAAGTACGTTTCCATTAGCAAGCAACTTGAGCCTTTAGGATCTTATATAGGGAAAGTCTCAGCGGTTACCAGCATTTTCATCTATCGGCCCTAAGGAATTCTTGAAGTTTATTGCATGTGTAATCATTGTATGAATTGCACATTGCATCAGTCAAGGATTGCAGAAATAATATCATTCTCACAGATCCAAGTCCAATCACACCGAAGCTTCCAAGCTTCCAGTTCTTGATCATCATCAGACAAGATGATCTTGGACTGATTGCCCATACCATTCTAGCCTTAAAAAGTCGATTTCGTGACTTTATACTTTGGCTGCGCGACTCTGTTCACCAAACATCTCCTGACAGGTGAGCCAACATTTGTGCGAAGCAGTCTTCGATATCTTTCATGTTGGGCTAAGCTCATCAGACATCGAGGCCAACATGTAGTATCCTGCCTATATTTCTTCGTCATCCATTTTTCCAGAGACCTCTCTGTTCAGTGTATGGAACGGGCTTGTGTAAAGGATGGGTAGAAGGTCCTGGTCCAATATATGGTTAACTTCGTTGAATCCAAAACATTTTTGATATTCCTGAGCCAATCTTATAATGCGTAGGTCCAGTCATTCTATGTGTTGTCCAGGTATACGTTGCCTAGTGGGTCGTGGATGCAGACATTTTCCTGTTAGTGAGAGTCAAAGATTCAAGTTTAGATACTGAAATTTATGCTCTTGACCATTTTTAGGATTTTTTTTTTTATAAAACAAAGTTTATCACTATTTTCTCTGGATCCCTACAACTCCTTGTTAGAGATCAAAATCCCATTTAATGAGGTTTTTAGTGGGTGCGATGCGTTCCCAATGACTCAATCACCCTCACCTTAACAGTTATTGGTGAATGGGTTAGCCAATGAGTGAAACTCTTGTCTCAATGATTCTCTAATCATGGTGCACCCAACTTGATCTCTAATTCATGAATTCCACTGTATCCGGGAATATTGATCACTCCTTATTAAGTCAGGACCCACCATTTGCATCAGGACTGGGATTCCTAATTGGAGTCTACTCACCGTATCCGAAATATTGAGCCCAAACTCATCCTCCAGCCCATCAAATGGCTCAATACCTAATAGCATGGTTGCGATTTTCCAGCGTGCAATTGAGCCACTATATCAAGTCGAGAAAATCAACCCACGGAGAAAGGGCCGCAAACATCTTACAATGGTGGAAGACCTCGAGACTTAATCTTTTTCTTAGGAGAATTGATTCAGGTCTCATTAAACTAGACTTCATTAGTCATAACAATTATGACTAACCTTAGTGCTGGTCAGCTCTGGATTATTGACCAGCTCAGAAACTGATTACAATTATCGAAGATATGGCCTAGGTAAGTGAGACTCGGTGGAAGGAATATTGCCTATACTCGTTACAAGAACACATTCAGAGCAGTACTTTCCAATAAAAAATCAAGTCGGTCTTGTGCCAAAACTTACCTTAGACACCAAATTTGAGTCTAGAAAACCAATTAGGTTAGCCATACAATTCCAGGACTCTAACCTCTGAAGCCTAATTAGCTCTTTGCGTGATCGTGACTCAATCTTGACCCAGACTTAATCCTATAGGGTGGTCAATTTAAGCATTGTTGATCCCATCTAACCACTCTTGATTCGGTTTGATCAAGCCGCTTAGACTTAATTAGCTACCCAAGCTCCGAACCCATATTATGAACTATTCTTAGATCTGAAAATCTTCAATTTTTGAACCTAATTAATATTCCAAATCTAATTCTTAATTTAAGTTAGGGTTCAATTAAATAAACACAGTGCACAATAAATCCTAGGGTCAGTATCTAGAGGTTTTGCAGAAGAAGTAAGTTTTGGGGATTTTTGATAAGGATGAAACGCTTGCAGACACCCCTACACAGTCATAAGAACAACCCATTCAGATGGGAGAGAGGGCCTTTAAACCTCTTCTTTGTTCTTATACCGGACGGCCAAGGGAACCTTATAGAACATAATGAACATGTCAATACTACAAAACATAGTTTTAGTCTATATCTATATTCTCATATACATATTAGAATCTAACCATGGCCATTATTTTGCATACATCTCATGTATTCAAGATCATGCATGATTTTAGAATCTAAATATCCATAATAATATTGAAAAATTTAGATTTAAATTGATTATCAAAACTAAATTCTTAATCTAGATTAAATTATGTAGAATTTCTACAAACTAGTCTATACATGCATCTATCAATCTCATATGATAGTTTAAATTAAATATTGTTTTGCTGTTTTTTCAGATGGTATTATATACACTATTATAATATCAGAAAACTAATAAATAGAAAGATCTTAAAATATGGATTAATCAATATTATTATAAAACAAGCAAAGACTATTCTATAGAACACTATTTCTAGTTAGAACTAGTCATCAATCTTATTTCTTCTTAGATCAAATCATTTAATTTTATATTTTCTGATTTAGATCTGATCACATTCCTCAGTGACAATCTTGAATCCCGTTATTTATTATAAAATTAAAAATTAGATCTAAATATTTTTAGAACCATGTGACTCTGGTACCACTTGAAGGGAAAATCCTGATTTCCTGACCAGGTTTCGTCAGATCTATCAGATCAAGAGATTATATTTCAAAAAATTTTTATCTCTGTGATCTGTATTAGATATGAGATGCTTTAGATCTATCTTATGTTATTTTAATAATTAAAATAAATGATAAGATAAATTAAATCAATTTAATTTACATTGATGTTAGGGTAATCCTATTACCCTGTTGATGATCCTTATAGCAGCGGAAGGTTTCTGATCATAGCACGCACAGGTGCTTGCTCTACCGGTTTCACTCGCAAATGGATCTGGAGATCCTCTTCTTCTCTATCAGCATCTCAAAATCACGACTAATCAATTTGGAGATCTTCAAAAAACATCTTTGAAATGATCAGTGTTCTTCGCAGCAGCGCAGCTTCTGCTTTCTATCGCCTTCTCTAATCTAAGATTGCACCAATCTTAATCCCAAAACACTCTTTGGACGTGGAGAGCAGGGGGAGAGAGAATGGCGTGGAGGGAGACATGGAGCTGGCGGCGGGGAGGATGCCTTTGACTATGGCATTATTAATTTTTTCTGGTGATACGGGCTCTTATATAGACTAGCGTGATTCCAAGTCCTCTTCCTCCAACCAATCACAAACCCTTTTTAAAATCAGATCTTAAATCTGAATTGGTTGGGGATAGAGCCCCTGGATTCCTCTAGTGGCACTATGACCAATCAAACATGGATTCTTAGAAGAGACTCTAATTGGAACTCAAAAGAGGAGATGGAGGTCCTCTGATCAAACAAAGACTCCTAACGGCGCCTCCAGCTTGGGCCACGCCACAGGTGGCGTGCGCCATCTCCTTGCAGGTTCTGGCAGTGGAGGACAAGCCCCCACCAGCTCGTCAATAGTGCTAGACCATGGAAAAGTCAAAGGTGATCAATGTCAACATTACTAGTCCAAAAGTTAACGTTTGACCAAAATCCAAAGCATGAGAAATGCAGGGTGTGACAAAATGGCAGGTATGTTCTTACAATTAAAGACACAACTTTCTGACTTGGATAACGCTCAGTCAACCAAAGTAAGACTCTGTTCGAGCACAAAACTCCTTGGCTCAGATCAGGACGACTATTTATGATAGCAAAAGAAGGAACGTTAGGTTCAATCGGAGCGCTAGCGATTTCCTTTGAACCTAATTGAATCTCTATTCAGACAATTGAACCTTTGATTAGTTCGAATTTGGATGATCACAGATTCAAACCCTTTGTTTGTGTGACTCCAGTTAGGTTTCAGATTCTTATGGATAATGGGATAGTCATTGATCTCTATCACGACATCATCGAAACTCCTCGATGGATCAAATCTTTCTGATATTCGAACAGCTAAATTGATATCGTTGCATCTAAATCATTCCTAATCTGTTCCAAAATCACCCTAGATGACACCTAGCAGTATATGGTACAACCCATCAGGAGCTGACAACGCGAACCTCCTTGTGCTTGTTAACCTGTGTGTGATTCTAAGTTCTTCTAATCTTGAGCCCGATCAGATTAGGGTTATAGGTGAACTCGTCAACCCTAGTCTCTGTCATTATGATGTAATCATTCGCATTCGAAGTCCAGATGTGAAAAACTAATAGAAACTCTTTCTATTATTTCACATCTCATGCCATTCAGGTTCTCTATCTCAAGGCTTACCTTACGACCATAGTGATCATCTTGACTTCTTCTCAATGAATCAGCAAAACTAGGTCTATGCTGGACGATAATGGTGTGTATAAAACTTAGGACTGCCGTGCATCTCAGTAAAACAGACACTATCTCGCATCCACTGCGAGTTTATCCTGAGGTAGACTAGGTTCACCATCATTGTGCAACCTATCGTTCCAACGAGACCTATGTACTCTTCGCATCGTGTCTCCACAACCATAGACAAGGACTCATCCGATAGCTAAGGATGAAGACGGATGTATCACAACTTCGATTCAATCCACCTCAGTGGAATTGAGTCCTAGGTCGGAAGACATATGATTCAAATCACATCGATTATTCATTGGTACTAAATGCTAACTTCTTGAAAATGGTAATACTTAAGCTCAAGGAGATTCACGCCTTAACACATTGTCGAGAATACCCATTTCTCTAATACAGTAACCATTACTTCCCTCAAGTACTCGTGTCTCGCCATCGGCTTTAGGACTATCTAAACTTCGATCGTTAGGTAAGAAGAAGGACTTGCTACACCATCTCTATCTAGATATCAATTCGAGACCTGTGAAATCTAATGAACTCGATATTTTCACTCTAGGGCCATGGCATTTCTAGGACTAATGATTATCATTAGTCCTATCAATAGGGTTCTCAACTCTTACCACAGTAGATAACATTATTCAATTCCAGTTAACTTACAAAGGATACATAGATAGCCAAATAATCAGGCCCATATGGTAGAGGGAATGGTTTAGTAAACATAACCATTCAACTTGAATTGATGTCTAGTCAAAGAACTGAACATACTTGCCACCTAGAAGTCAGTATTGCACAAGTGTAGCCTTCTAATGAAGCTCGTAGGGCAGCTATAGTCACAATCTTCCACGTTATCGTCTAGTTCCAATGTTCTCCACAACGTGACTCAAATTCATCTTCTAAAGTAAGCGTCGTACCTCAGACCTTCGATCAATACCATGCCTCGATGATCTTGGCAGTTTGAGTTTAATGAGATCATGCTACAATTTTCGTCTTGGAAATGAATCATACCCTTAACCAGGGCTTCATGACATAAAACACACTGTGCTACGACAATAATCGCATCATTAATGTATAGCGCTCAAATGCTTGGATTTTGCCCTAGATGACTTACGGTCAGCAATTCTGGTTGCTATGGGCACCATATGATCGTGCAGTATAAACTCGCACGTCCTAGAGGCCAATTGCTAAAACTATCCCATTTTCAGTGGTCAGATCTTTTCAACACTTTGAAGTGGTCTTCACTATTCTACGGAGACCTCTGATCAAGCATACTATTCTAAGCTTCCGATGTGGGACTTGTATCACCGATTTGCTATGGAAACTCTTCAGCTGACAGCAAACAGTTGCACTAAAGACTCAGATGTCGACTTTCGATCATCTATATCTGGACATGAAATCCGAGTCTTGTGTATCCCTGGACTATGGAAGTTCCATTACAAAGACCAAATTCATTATCCTTTAGTTCTTCTAAGTACATTAAGGATACATTTTCTAGAAGTCCAGTGTTCTTCCACCTAGATTTTGGACTGCATATCTGTTGTGAACATTCACAGCATGGGCTATATCAGGTCGTGTACATAGCATGGACATCATATGAGGCTCCCTATTGCAGAAGCATAAGGATCTCTCATGCTTCTATTTCCTCAGGTGGCTGGGACATCTTTCTGTGAAAAGATGAATACCATGTCTGAAGGTATTAATCTCCTCTTAGAGTTTTTCATACTAAACCTCTTAGGTACTTTCCTCTAGCTACATCTTCTGTGAAAGGTCCTAGCATCCTATTCGGTCTATCCCTATAACCTTAATTCTATAAAGGATGCTTCACCTATGGTCTTTCATTGGAGAATTCCTTGACACCACATTTTGCACTGTGTACACATGGGAATAACATTCCCAATAAGGAGGGATGTTCATTCCACGTACAATACTGAGGGAAGACACAGCTGCTCCCACTTGACCTTTTGAAAGACACATGGTTCCTCTTCATTTTTTGATGAAATCAAACTTTTTGATCACATCATTTGAAATACGAGTGTTCTAGCTCGAGATGCTTGGCTTAACCATATATGGACCTTACTATAGCTCAATCACGTTATTCGTAAATATCTGATGAACCCGCGCTGTATTCCATATAGATATCTTCCTCAAGATATCATTTAGCGAATGCCATTTCCAAGTCCATTTTGCCATATATTCATTATCGAAATAGCATGCATCACGGCTAAGCAATGTCTAGATGGATTTTAAGCATAGCACACGGGGAAAAGGATCCTTATAGTGCAATGCCTTGCGCGTTGACTAGAATCTTTGCCACAGTCTAGCCTGATGTCTCACATTCCCATTCTACACCAATCTTTCTCTTTGAAAGATCACATTTAACCCAATAGCATACATTACCTTCTGAGTGGATCTTACGCAAGGTCCAGACTTGGTATTGAGTGCTGCCGGAGTCAATCTCTGACTTGCATTGCCTCATAGTCATATTCATAAGTCGATATATCCCTTGATATTGCTCTCGTTGATAGATTTGCGGATCATCACCATTGAGCCACCATTAACTGAGGAAATTTCCTTTACTGTCCTCTGAAATAATACTAAGTATCTTCAATGGGGGCGGGAAACTCTTTCCGATCTTACGACGGTGGGAGGAGTATTCTTATTGGCTTCAAAACCTGATTTTGGTCATTTGTCTTAGCTCGTTGTCCACTTTGAGCCACTTCTCTCATCAAGCTTTATCTGCATATTCCAATGCACGTATCTTGAATAAACTATTTTTCAAGAAAGATGGCATGTCGACTCACAATCATATTGATGTCTTCTAGAATGTTAGAAATAGATCCTTAATGACTCTTTAGGGATATCCTATGAAATCGAGCTCTGAAGACCTAAACTCAACTTTTCCGCTTGTTTCTTTTGACATGAGCCGGAAACCCCAAATTCTGACGATGACTCAGACTTGGTTTCCTACCGTGCCATATCTCATATGGTGTAGCAGAACGATTTAGAGGGAACCCTAGTTCAGTAGATAATTGAAGTTAACAAGAAGTCCCCAAAGAAAAATCAGGAAGAGTCCTGGAAGCTCCATCATGGATCGAACCTAATCTAACAAAGTCAATTTCTCCATTCTGAAACCTATTGAGTTGAGGTATTTCTGGTCGAGTCCATTAAGAGAAGTATGCCATTTTTCCTTTGCAGATAGTCTAGAAATTCTCAGCTCTAAGGTATTCCACCTCCTCGATTGAATCAAAAGAAATCTTAATAGATTTTTTCAGTTTTATTTTTTTACTTTCATGTTCTAAATTCTTTGAACTTTTCAAAAGCTTCAAACTTTATGTCTATGAGATACACAACCCATTACCGTGGATAGATCATCGGTTAAGATAATGAAGTAGACAAAGATTGTCTCTAGCCGGCACATTCAAATGGCTGCACATATCAGTATGTACTAGGTGAAGAGATCTGTGGCCCTTTCCCCCACATCCAACAAAAGGGAGTTTAGTCCATTTTTTGCCTTTGAAGACAAGATTCACAAGCTGGATATGACTCGGAAGTCCAACGAACTCAATAGCCTATTTTTCTCTAATTTGTTGATCCTATCTTCGCTAGTATTGACGCCTAATGTCAGGTGCGATAGATACCTATTATTTGATATCGCTAGTCGTTTGGCATTCACATTTTGCTCAATAGTAGGAACAGATACTCATATATGTAGCTGATAAAGACCGTTATAAGAAAATCATTTTGCAATTTTATCTTTCATAAAGAATGTTACAAATGGTCCTTAAAGAAGGTAATCACATGAGCCTTCTAGTGCTAAGCATGAAATAAAAAAATAAATTCCGTGCTAACTGCAGGTACATATAACCAGTCTTTCAAAACTAAGTCTAAACTAGATTGATAATCGAAGAGGATATGTTTCCACTGCCCCTGTGCAACTCTTGCTCCATTACCAATGCGTTAGGATCATAGTCTCCATCCCTCAGCCTTCCTGCCTATCCCCAGACCCTGCATGAAAAGGTGCAAGATGAGGACTAAAACCAGAGTTCAAGCACCCCAACTGGATTCGGAAGAAACCAAAAGGTTGGATTCAATAACTGAGCATACCTCTAAAAGACCTTCCTTCTTGTTTCTTCAAGATGGGTCAGGTAAGTAGGGTAGTTTCGCTTGCAATTGCGTCACGATTGCAATGGAAATCTTTTCTTTGTCGCAGTGCTTCATCTTCGGACTCTGCCTTCTTCTTCTTTTCCTCTCCACTTTCTGCTTTTTCACAGGGACTCTTTTCTTTCAAAAAACTTTCTTTGGAAGAAGTCCATTCATAGCAAGAACTGAGCTTTTAGAATCTTTTCATAAAAAGCTCAAACAGTGTCCGTGCGACTAAGCATGTCTAACTTAATTCCGGTCAATTAAATTTACAAGTTATGACATGTGTTCATTCATGAATGAATTGGCACACCACTATGCAACTCAGTCGAAGGATTCCCCACGAGAATAATATTTATTTCTATAGATTCCAAGCTAACTTCAGCACGAGCTTCATCAAGCTCTATCCAGTCCCTTCGACCCATCATTTATCACGACAGTGACTATAGAACTGGTATCCTGACCAATACACATCTTAGCCTTTAAAAAGTCACTACTTCTCAATGACTCTGATACTTGGAACTGCGGAACATCCTGAGTATACACCAAACATCTCTTGTTAGGTTGAGCCAACAACCTTCTCGGAAACATGTCACAATCACTAACAAATGCGGAGTCAATACGATATCTTCATGACTTTAACAACCGCTAGGACCGACCTCCATCACCGACATCGATACCAAATATGTAATATCTAGCCTGCTTATACTATATTCATCTATCCATTGTCCAGAGACGCATCTTTGTTCCATGGCATGGACAGGGCTCGGAAGGTGCGGAGGTCCTGATCCGAATACATGGGTTAACTTCTGGGACCAAACAAATTTAATTTTGGTGTTCTTGAGGCTAATCTTTAAATTGGGTTTCGGTTAGTCCATGTGTGTCCAGGATACGTGCTAAGGATTGGATGTAGACACTTTTCCTTAGAGAGTTCAATGATTCAAGTTAGATTACTGTTAATTATAACTTGATCAATTTATTTAGGAATTTTACTTTTAAAGAAATTAGCTCCCACTATTTTCTCAAATCCCTATACTTTCTTTGTAGATATCGGAAAATCTCCATGATTTAATGATTTTTAGTGGATGGTGCGGTCTGACCAACTGACTCATACCTCAGCTAACAGTTAGTTGGTGATGGGGTTAGCCCAATGATGAACAAACTCTTGTTCAATGATTCTCTAATCATGGTGCACAAACTTGGTCCTTTAAATTTATGAATCTCACCATATTCAATATTTGATTCACTCCTTAGTTAATTAGACCCACCATTTTGCACAGACTGGAGTTCCTATGATGGTCTCTTACCGTATCCAAAATATTTGAGCCCAACTCATCCTCCAGCGCCAGTAGCATCCCAATTGCCTAATAGCAGTGGTTTGCATCTTCATCGGTGCACTGAGCCACTGGTATCCAGTCGAAGAACAATTCAACTCTGAAAAGGACCCACACATCTACAATTGGTGGAAAGACCTCAGACTTAATCTTTCTAGAAGAATTGATTCAGGGTCTCATTAACTAGACTTACATAGTCATTAACAATTATGACTAACCTAGTGGCAGGGTTAGCCAGATTATTGACCACCCTCAAATTAGAACTAAGTCAACAGAATGGCCAAGTAAGTGAGGACCAGTGGAAGATATGCCGATTAACTCATACAAGAATGCATTCAGGTCGAGTAGCCTCCCAAATAAAATCCAATCGATCGTATGTGCCAAACTTACTTAGACACCAAATTATATGAGCCAGAACCAATTGGTTAGCCTACAATCCAGACTCTAACCTCTGAGCCAATTAGGCCTTCTGATCGTGACTCGATCTTTGATCCAGACTTATCCTATTAGGCTGGTCAATTTGAAGCATTGTTGATTCCCATCTACCAACTCTTCTATTTGAATCTCATACCATTGTTCTTAGTGATTATTATTTCTATCCTAGTTTCTTTTTAAATATCATTTCTATAGGCCTTTTGGCCATGAACAATTATGAAATTTCAATAAAGAAATGAGTTTGTAATGTCATTATGAATAGTGTTACTACTTTCTATGGATAATTGAATAATGGTATATATATGTTATCACAATCTGTTAATGTAGTCTATTCAACTGGCAAACATCCTAGATTAGATAATGTGATAGATATCTATTTATGGCACTGTAGGCTAGGTCATATAAACAAGAATAGGATAAGTAGGTTGGCTCAAGAGGGTATCCTCGAGCTTAGTGATTGTGAATTACTTTCAACCTGTGAATCCTATCTTCTTGGTAAAGTGACTAAGTCACCTTTTATTGAAAAAGGTGAGAGAGCCACTGAACTCTTAGGACTAGTACATACTGATGTATGTGGACTAATGAGTACTAGTACCTAAGGTGGATATGTCTACTTCATCAGTTTCAGAGATGATCTATCTAGATTTTGATATATCTATCTGATGAAACATAAGTTGGATTCATTTGAAATGTTCAAACGATTCTGAAGTGATGTAGAAAAATAAACTGGAAAGAGTGTTAAAACTCTTTGGTCTGACCGAGGAGGAAAATACCTCTCTGGTGAGTTTCTCATATATCTAGAAGAGAATGGGATTCTCTCTCAATGGACTTCTCTAGGAACACCACAGCATAATGGTGTATCTGAAAGAAAAAATCAGACTCTATTAGACATGGTCCGATCCATGATGGATTTTGCTGGGTTGTCGATATCCCTCTAGGGATATGCATTTGAATCGGCTTGCTATCTTTTAAATAGGGTTCCAAGTAAATCTATGGTTAAAACTCCATATGAGATATGGACAGGACATAAGCCAGCACTTTCACACCTCAAGATCTGGGGGTACCCGGCTTATGTCAAATGGTTAATTACAGATAAACTTGGACCTAGGTCTGATAAGTGCGCATTTATAGGGTACCCAAAAGAGACCAAAGGATACTATTTCTACCATGCTGATGAACAAAAGGTGTTCATCAGCCTTACGACAACCTTTTTGGAAAAGGAGTTTCTTAGTGAAGGAACTGTTGCATCTAAGGTTGAACTTGATGAAGTTCAATAGGTAGAAAGTCCAACACAGAATGTTGAACCTAAGTCGGATTTGATCAGATCAGATTCGAAGCCTTGTGAACCCATACCATTAAGACGATCTGGTAGAGTACCGCACCATCCGAACAGATATTATGGATTCTTGGTCTAAGATGGTGATCCCATCGAACTCGATGAGAATGATGAGGACCCAATCACTTATATGGATGTGATGCAGAAATCCAACTTTGAGAAGTGGCTAGAAGCCATTAGATCCGAAATGGATTCCATGAAGGTCAATGATGTATGGACATTAGTTGACCCACTTGAAGGGGTTAAACCCATTGGGTGTAAATGGGTATTTAAAAGGAAAAGAGGCATAGACGAAAAGGTGGAGATCTATAAAGCCCATCTGGTTGTCAAGGGGCATCATCAACATTATGGTATTGACTATGATGAGACATTCTCCCCAATGGGCTCAAATCCATTCGGATAATGCTTGCAATAGCTGCCCATCTGGACTATGAGATCTGACAGATGGATGTAAAGACAACTTTCATAAATGGAGAGCTAACCGAAGAGATGTATATGATACAACCTGAGGGGTTCACATCCACAGATGAGTACAAGATGTGCAGGCTTCAAAGATCCATTTATAGATTAAAGCAAGCATCTCGGAGTTGAAAGATGCGTTTTGATAAAGTGATCAAAATATATGGCTTCGTTAAGAACAAGAAGAACCCTGCATTTACAAATGGGCAAATGATCCAGCAGTGGTATTTCTTGTTTTATATGTGGATGATATTCTCTTAATCGAGAATGACATCCCCGCACTACAAGGAATAAAAGTCTAGTTATCATCACAGTTCTCCATGAAGGACTTGGATGAAGCATCCTATTTCCCAGGGATGAAGATCTATAGGGATAGATCTAAAAGGATGCTTGGTATATCCCAGTCCACATATATAAAAATTATGCTGAAGAGGTTCAGCATAGAGAATTCCCAAAAGGGCTATCTCCCGATAGGCCAAGGAATTTCTCTCTCTAAGAAGGATTGTCCGACAACTCCTGAAGAGAGAGTGCGTATGAGTAGAATCACATATGCTTCGGTAGTGGGGTCTATTATGTATGCAATGATATGCACGAGACCAGACATAGCATACTACTAGGACTAGTGAGTAGATTCCAGTTTGACCCTAAAAAAAATTACTGAAAGGTGGTTAAAACAATCCATAAGTATTTGAGAAATACTAAGGATAAATGGATAGTTTATGGTGAGTCAGATTTGAAACTTGTGGGGTTTATAGACTCCAGCTTTCAATCTAACCATGATGATAGTAAAAGTGTTCGGGATATATCTTTACTCTAAATGGTGGAGCCATCTGCTGAAAAAGTTTCAAGCAGCATATAGTGGCCGACTTTGTTTGCGAAGCAAAGTACATGGCAGCATTAGATGCAGCAAAGAAAGCTATGTGGTTGAGGAAGTTCATTACCAAGCTCGGAGTAGCATCCTTTCTTGATGGTCCGGTCCTGCTCTACTATGACAACACTGGTGCCATTACTCAGGCAGAAGAATCGAAGGCACACCAGCAGATGAAGTACATTCTGCACCACTTCCACCTGATCCAAAAGATCATGGATCGAGATGAGTTGACCTTCAGAAGATCGACAAAAAGGAGAACCTGACCGACCCTTTCACTAAAGTCCTGGTGATAAAGGAGTTCGACAACCTCAAGTTGAGGATGGGTATTAGATACTATGCCGAGTGGCTTTAGAACAAATGAGAGTTATTGAGAAATGTATCCTAAAGCCAATCGCCAGCCTATTGACGGTTGAGCTACATTGTATCTGTATTTGATTCATTAATGAATAAAATATTTTTGGCATCTTTTCATTACAAAGTATTCATCTTCTAACGAACTCTATTATTGTGACGAAGTCCTTAGGACTATTTAGTTTCGATAAAGAAAGGATTTATCGATTAGTCCTTAAATTTATTCATGACCAAATGATAGACTGTTAATTAGGATGACAGCGTCTATTGAGCATAGGTCACTATATGCCATATAGGTTGGTTGTCCTTTTAACCAAGGAGTGTGGAGACACTGGTATGATAGATAGGTGAGATGTATGGGTACATCATCATGGAACGTAACCAACTCCAGAGCATTCTACTACCAAGAATGTCTCTGATGTGATATAGGTATAAGTATCTCTTAGACCTGAGATCTCCTCAGTGGCTTGAAAGCAACTCTCTGTGCTTTGGTATCAGACTAACTGAATTTCCAATTCAGCAATAGAAGGCTTCTAGGCATAGTCAAGTACTTGCAAAGTCAGAGTGACCACTCCAAGAGTTGGAGAAGAATGTATCACTGTATTTCAATATAACAAAACCTTGGCCAGGGTAATCTATCAGATGGATTTGATATTTTAAAATAAAATGTGGACAACCAGATCAGAGTTTATAGTTGAACTCTGAGGTGTCTTACGAGCATTATGGTCAAGGAGATGAATTATATGAAAACTATATCTGCATGGGTTCTAAGGATGGTGTTCTACACCTTCGACCTATCCGACCGTCGGATACCATTGCTAGATGGTCACTTTGACTGATGTAAAAATTTATTTCTATGCTACTAACTTAGGTTTGGACCTATGAGGTCACACACATTAGAGTTCACATTCCAATTGGATAGTTGATCAGTGATTTAGAATCATTTTAGGGTTAAACAATCAATACGGTTGTGTTTAACCTAGTGCAAGTATTATAAGAAGATCGATTAGCAATTTGATTGCTAATTAACTTAATTTAATTAAGTCAGTAGACTGAGATTAAATTTAATTAAATATAATTTAATTAGATTTAGTTTAAGATTGATTGGATCAAATTTAATTAGTTTATTGGATAAGCCAAGTGCAAGGAAGAACTAGTCCTAGTCTAACTAGGACTTGAGTCAACCTAATTTTCTAATTTGATTAGAAAATAAATCAAAATAAAATCTAATTTAATCTAATTTAAATAAATTTTTAAATAGATTAGGATCTTATTTAATTGGGTTGGATTACTCTTATTTTTATTTGGTTAAAAGATCTTGTTTGACCAGGTCAAAACAGGAGTCTTAGTGCGACTAGGACACCCTATTCTTTGCGCCACCTAATCCTCACACCCCCCCTTTCTCTTTGTATTTTTATGTGAAATTCTACATGCCCAAAGGCTTCTCACACCCCCTTTCACTCTTCTATTTCTCATATGGAAGTTTGTTGCATGACCAAGTCAAAAGGGGAAGTTGATTTCGCTTAGGAATGATCAAGTCAAAATGGGAAGTTGATTTCGCTTAGGATTCTATGAGATAGAATTCATAGTCAACTAAAAATCCTCCTTCCCTTCATACTACCACCTCCCTTATTTCACTCTCTCTCACACACATTTTTCTTTGGGTTTATTTGCATCCTCCCTTGCTGGTCCACATTAGAAAAAAAAAAGGTTGGGTGCCCAAGCAGAAAAAAAGGCTTCCCTTATTTGGTCCTTCCTAGTCTAGATTTTTGACCTAACTTGGACTCCACATATCTCTTTATTTAAAAAGAATTTTTTGCTAAATTTTTTTATGAATTATAGACATTTGAGAGGTCTCTTTGGTGTAGAAAAATCAGAGAAATATCATTTAGATCATGTAGATATTAAAAACATAAATCAGGATATCTAGAAAAAGAATAAAGAAGAAGAAGAGGATCTTCTTCTAGGGCTTTTGTTCCAAATATCTTCCTCTCTATTTGTAGCTTTTGAGAGGTGTCTTAGCATCACAAATATTCTTCTTTTCCTTTTGGTATTTTGGAGCATCCAAGTTTCAAAGAAAGAAGCATCAGATCGATCATCGAAGAGAGATCAGCATAGTGCTAGCATACTATACTGATTTTCTGCATCAGGATCTTTGATCATGTTCGTGGGCTCATGTAGATGACTCCTAGAGGTCAGACATGTGTGCAGCTCATGACTTCATCCTTAAGCTTGGATCAGTAAGTTAGAACGTCTAACTTGTTCAGATAATAGATCCAATCTATTATTTTATAGCTGCATTAGATGTAGTATAGATCTAGGTTGATATGATCAACCTTTTCTTTCTTATTTAATTTTTAATTTTTAATTTAAATATCATGCAATAATCATATAATAAGATCTTAGATCTAGGATATTTTAGATTAATTTTGGTTGATTTTAATCTTTCACTGTCTGATCTTGAAAAAGTTTCAAGATCTAATCCTAAAATCCTAGATCTGGTTCCTACAATTTTTATTAGAGCATAGATTCTTATTACATGATTTTTATGCATGCTTAAATTATTTCTTAGATTATATTTAATTTATAATCTAATTATTAAATTAAAAATTAAAAATTTAGATCTCACGAACTGCCATAAGGTTGTCCTACTATAAGGTTTATCCCTTATAGTGAAAAAGTTATCCTAGTTCATGATGATCTGACTCTAATCATAAATTTATTAGATTTGATCTAATTTTATTTATAATTTAATAGATTTAAAATAGTTTTAGATCTAAAAATAAAATATTTTGGATTGCATGAACTGCCATAAGGTTGTCCTGCTGTAAGGTTTATCCCTTATAGTGGATAGGTTGTCCTAGTACGTGCTGATCTAAAATATTGATCATAAATTTTAGATTAGATCTAAGAGATTTTATGATCTGATTAAAAATATTTTAATCTAATTTAAATCATCATAAATATGTTAGATTTGATCTAGAGAGATTTATGATTGATTATTATTGAAATATTTTAATTACATGAACCTATTTAGATTAGATCTAAAGTAGTTTTATGTTTATTTTACTTGCATATTGATTATGAATCAAACATGCAACTTGATTGATAGAACCATGTTGTCAAAATATTTTACAAATATGAAAACCATTTTCGGAAAGCCAAACCCCAACTCTCAGTGCAAAACTTAATTAAGAATTAAGAAGTTGTTTGATTAGGTTCTAGGATTATAAATTGAAGATCCTATCACCCAAATTATAATACATTGGGTTAATAGGTTAGTAGGGATTAGGTTCATAATTGGGTTAGACCTAAGATTAGAATAAAAAATGGACTTAGTTAGAGAATTGACTAAATCTAATCAATTGTTATCTTAGATTAGGTCAAGGATTCTCTAGATCAAATACAGTAGTTATAGTAGGTCAAGTCCATGTCTTTAACAAGAACCAAATGGATTTGATTCTTGGCTAAGAGGTCTAGCTCGAATTGTTAGGTTGATCTAATTAAGACTGATTAAACCAGTTGGTGTCTAAGGTAAGTTTGGCACATACGACTGATGGTTTTTAATTCATAGCCTACTTACCTGGCCATTTTCGATGGTGTCTAAGGTAAGCTTTGGCAGACCCTTCAATCGATCTCACTTACCTGACCTTCTTGGTGAGATTGAGTTTTGATCAGATCACTTGATAATTTAAGTTGACCCATGTCAGCTAGGTAAATCAGTGTGATTGATTTAGGTGCTCCTAGACTAGCCTATTAGTAGTCTCCCTTAAGCTGACTTGGTGAAGCCAGTGGGAGGATCATGACAAGCTGGTTAATCTGACCTACTTACTTCTATAAATAAATCCTCTAAAATTATTAGGTCCCTAAAATAAAATAGTTATATGATAACTAGATCATAGCCTCCCATTGAAGTAGATGATAATGAGTCCATCAATTGGATGATCATTGGAGGCCCAAAGGTCTGGTGCTTATCGATTAATGAAATTATCATTCATTATATGATCTCTTGGATACATCTTTCTAAATGGTAGTCAGGTGGGCCAACCAAAGTTGGGCCTAATCATTCATTCATTGGATGGACCAAGTATGGTCATGTTAATGGTTGGACCTAATTAGACTCTTTTCTAAGAAGGCCAAAGCCAACTGATCAGGGCCTGGGGCAAAATTTAATTACTGAAAATTATTTGGAGAAACAATTGGTTATGAACCTATCCTTAGATATATATGGGTGGGCCAACCAAAGTTGGGCTCGTATACAGTTTATGTGGATTCTAGTATCCACTAAGAAATTAGGATAATTCCTCGAATTAACGGTAGAGGCTACCAATTCAAATAAAATATGGGAGAAACCTTTTGATTAAAGTCTAAATCTTTAGATTTAATGAATTAGTTACTAATTAGATTTTGATTTTTCTTTGTGCAGATATGGCCACTTTTCTATTGCTCCAATCATTATTGGATAATGATAAGTTGGTGGGACCCAACTTTGGTAGCTGGTATCGAAAGATGAAGATTGTCCCAGAGGATGAATGGATCCTATATGTGCTGACGGATCCTGCACCTAAGGAGCTAGCTACTAGTGCCCGTGGAATAGTTAGAGACACCTATCAGAAGTGTTTCAATGATCGAACCACGGTATGCTGCATTATGCTTGCTGCAATGGGCGACGAGTTCAATCGCAGGTTTGAGATAGCTCAACCAAATGAAATGCTCCAAGTGTTGGAGAATTCTTTTGGCACATCCGATGACATTGAGAGGTACAAGACTAGTTGCACCATCTTCAACACTAAAATATGGGATGGAGCCTCTGTCACTGATCATGTACTATATATGATTGTGCTAATAGAGTGCTTGAACAAGCTCAACTTTTTCTTGCAAAAAAAATTGGGGAAAGATGCAATACTGAACTCGCTACCCAAGTCTTATCTCCCATTTCTTACACATTATAGAATGTCAAAGCCTGAAGTTGACTACCATGGATTATTGGGTTACTTTAAAACATTGAGAAGGATCACCAGCTCCATAAAGAGTTGGTGAACTTAGTGGGAGGTTCATCTTCTCGTTCTAGACCCTTTGGAAAAGAAAAAAAGAACAAGAAGAAGAAAGCCAAGAAGGTGCATGTTTAGGCTAGGACATCTGTGCAGGCTTAGATCCAAAAAACCAAGCTCGATAACTGTCAAGCTGAATGCTTCTTCTGCAAGAAGTGGGGGCACTGAAAGAGGAACTATCTTCAGTACATTTCCTCTGTAGATCCAGACAGGTAGAGGAAGAAGCAAGCTGTTGCTAGGTAAGATATTTATATGACAACTCCTTGCAATTTTTCTGTGTGTGATATTACTGCTTATGTATTGGATATCGGAAGCCCTTATTATATTTGTAATTTATTGCAGGAGTTGCAGGTTAGTAGAAGATTCAAGCAAGATGAGAGATTTCTAAACGTTGGAGATGGAAGAGTAGTTTCAGTTCTAGCTTTAGGAATTTTGAAACTTGTATTTGAATCTCATATCGTTGTTCGTAGTGATTGTCATTTCTATCCTAGTTTTCTGCTAAATATCATTTCTATAGTCCTTTTGGCCATAAATAATTATAAAATTTTAATAAAGAAATGAGTTTGTAATGTCATTGTAAATGGTGTTACTGCTTTCTATGGATAATTGAATAATGGTGCATGTATGTTATCACAACCTGTTAATGTAGTTTATTCAATTGGCAAACATTCTAGATTAGATAATATGACAGATATCTATTTATGGCACTATAGGTTGGGTCATATAAATAAGAACAGGATAAACAGGTTGGCTCAAGAGGGTATCCTCGAACATAGTAATTGTGAATCACTTCGAACCTATGAATCATGTCTTCTGGGTAAAATGACTAAGTCACCTTTTACTGAAAAAGGTGAGAGAGCCACTGAACTCTTAAGACTAGTACATACTGATATATGTGTACCAATGAGTACTAGTGTCAAAGGTGGATATATCTATATCATCTCTTTCATAGATGATCTATCCAAATTTGGATATGTCTATCTGATGAAACATAAGTTGGATTCGTTTGAAATGTTCAAACAATTTCAAAGTGAAGTAGAGAAATAAACTGGAAAGAGTGTTAAAACTCTTTGATTTGACTGAGGGGAATACCTTTTTGATAAGTTTCTCACATATGTAAAAGAGAATGAGATTGTCTCTCAATGGACTCCTCTAGGAATACCACAGCATAATGGTGTATCTGAAAGGAGGATTCGAACTCAGTTAGATATGGTCCAATCCATGATGGATTTTGCCAGCTTACCGATATCCCTCTGCGATATGCACTTGAATCAGCTTGCTATCTTTTAAATAGGATTCCAAGTAAATCTATGGTTAAAAGTTCATATAAGATATAGACAGGATGTAAGCCAGCACTTTTACACCTCAGGGTCTGGGGGTGCCCGACTTATGTCAAATAGATAATTACAGATAAACTGAGACCTAGGTCTGACAAGTACGCATTTATAGGATACCCAAAAGAGACCAAAGGATACTATTTCTACCATGCTGATGAACAAAAGGTGTTCATCAGTCTTAGGGAAACCCTTTTAGAAAAGAAATTTGTTAGTGAAGGAACTGTTGCCTCTAAGGTTGAACTTGATGAAGTTCAACAGATAGAAAGTCCAACACAGAATGTTGAACCTAAGTCAGATTTGACCAAATCAGTTCTGAAGTATAGTGAACCCACACCATTAAGATGATCCGGTAGAGTACCATACCATCCGGACAGATACTATGGATTCTTGATCTGGGATGGTGATCCCATCGAACTCGATAAGAATGATGAGGACCTAATCACTTATATGGATGCGATGTGGAGATCTAATTCTAAGAAATGGCTAGAAGCCATGAGATTCAAAATAGATTTCATGAAGGTCAATGATGTATGGATATTAGTTGACCTACCTGAAGGGGTTAAATCCATTAGGTGTAAATGGGTATTCAAAAGAAAAAGAGGTATAGACAGAAAGGTGGAGACTTATAAAGTCCGTTTGGTTGCCAAGGGATATCATCAATATTATGATATTGACTATGACGAGACATTCTCTCTAGTGATGATGCTCAAATCCATTCGGATAATGCTTGCAATAGCTGTCCACCTAGACTATGAGATTTGGCAGATGGATGTGAAGATGACTTTCCCAAATGGAGAGCTATCCAAAGTGATGTATATGATACAACCTAAGGGCTTCACATCCATAGATGAGTCCAAGGTTTGCAGCCTTCAGAGATCCATTTATGGATCAAAGCAAGCATCTCAGAGTTGGAACATGCATTTTGATAAAATGATCAAAACATATAGGTTCATTAAGAACGAAGAAGAACCTTGCATTTACAAATGGGCAAATGGTCCAGCAGTGGTATTTCTTATTTTGTATGTGGATGACATTCTCTTAATCGAGAATGACATCCATGCACTATAAGAAATAAAAGTTTGGTTGTCATCAAGTTCTCCATGAAGGACTTGAGTGAAGCATCCTACATCCTAGGGATGAAGATCTATAGGGATAGATCTAAAAGGATGCTTGATATATCCCAGTCCACGTACATAGAAATTATGCTGAAGAGGTTCATTATGGAGAATTTCAAAAAGGGCTATCTTTCAATAGGCCAAGAAATTTCACTCTCTAAGAAGGATTGTTCGGCAACTCCTAAAGAGAGAGCGTATGAGTAGAATCTCATATGCTTCAGCAGTGGGGTCTATTATGTATGTAATGACATGTACGAGATCAGACATGGCATGCTCACTAGGAATAGTGAGTATATATCAGTCTGACCCTGAAGAAAATTACTGAAAGGTGGTTAAAATCATCCTTAAGTATTTAAGAAATACTAAGGACCAATGGTTGGTTTATGGTGAGTTAGATCTAAACTTATGGAATTTACAAACTCTAGATTTCAATCTAACCATGATGACAGTAAAAGTGTGTCGGGGTATATCTTTACTCTAAATGGTAGAGCTCTCTGCTAGAAATGTTTCAAGCAGCATATAGCGGCTGACTCTATTTGTGAAGCAGAGTATATGGCAACATCAGATGCAGCAAAGAAAGCTGTGTGGTTGAGGAAGTTTATCAATGAGCTTAGAGTAGCATCCTCCATTGATGGTCCAATCCTACTCTACTGTGACAGCACTAGCACCGTAGCTTAAGCAAAGAAACCAAAGGCACACTAGTGGACAAAGCATATTCTGTGCCACTTTCATTTGGTCCGTGGGATCATGGATCGTGGTGACATCGATCTTTAGAAGATCGACGGAAAGGAGAACCTAGCCGACTCCTTCACTAAATCCCTGGCAATCAAGGAGTTCGACAACCATAAGTCGAAGATGGGAATTAGATACTTTGCCGAGTCATTTTAGGATAAGTGGGAGTTGTGGAGAATTATATCCCAAAGCCAATTATCAGTCTATTGATTGTTAAGATAATGTAATTAATTTAGTAATTAATAAATTTTTTTTTGACATCTTTTTCATCATAAGATTACATCTTCTAATGAACTTCATTATTGTGATGAAGTCTTTAGGACGATTTAGTTTTGATAAAGAGAGGATTTATCGATTAGTTCTTAAATTTGCTCATGACCAAATGATAGGCTGTTAATTAGGACAACAGCATCTATCGAGCATAGGTCACTATATACCATATAGGTTGGTTGTCCTCTTAACCAAGGAGTGTGGAGATACTGGTATGGCATACAGGTGAGATGTATGGATACATCATCATTGAACGTGACCAACTCCAGAGCATTCTACTATCGAGAATGTCTCTGATGGGATATAGGCATAAGTATCCCTTAGACCTGAGATCATCTCAGTGACTTGCAAGCAACTCACTATGCTTTGGTACCAGACTAACTGAATTTTTAATTCAGCAATGGAAGGCTTCTAGGCATAGTCAAGTACTTACGAAGTCAGTGGGTGATCAAAATGGAATTGACCACTCCAAGAGTTAGAGAAGAATGTATCATTGTATTTCAATATAGCAAAACCTTGGCCAGGATAATCTATCAGATGGATTTGATATTTTGAAATACAATGTGGACAACCTAATCAGAGTTGACAGTTGAACTTTGAGATGTCCTACAAGCATTATGGTCAAGGGGATGAATTATATATAAACTATATCTGCATGGGTTCTAAGGACAGTGTTCTACACCTTCGACCTATCCGGCCATCGGGTATCATTGTTAGATGGTTACATTGATTGGTATAGAAATTTATTTCTATGCTACCAACTTAGGTTTGAATCTACGAGGTCATACACATTAGAGTTCACATTTTGATCGGATGGTTGATCAGCGATTTAGAATCATTTTAGGGTTAAACGATCAATATGGTTGATGTTTGACCTAGTGCAAGTATTGCAGGAGGATCGATTTGCAATTCGATTGCCAAATGACTTAATTTGATTAAGCCAATAGGTTGAGATTAACTTTAATTAAGTATAATCTAATTAAATTAGGTTTGGACTTGATTGGATCAAATCCAATTAGTTTATTGGATAAGTCAAGTGCAAAGAAGAACTAGTCCTAGTCTAACTAGGACTTGGGTCAACCCAATTTTCTAATTTGATTAGAAAATAAATTAGAATTAAATCTAATTTAATCTAATTTAAATAAGTCTTTAAATAGGTTAGGGCCTTATTTAATTGGATTGGATTATTCTTATTTTTATTTGGTTAACAGACATTGTTTGACCAGGTCAAAATAGGAGTCCTAGTGTGACTAGGACTCCCTATTCCTTGCGCCACCTAATCCGCGCCCCACCCCTTTCTCTTTGTATTTTTACGTAAAATTCTCCACAGCCAAAGGCTTCTCGCACCCCCTTTTTCTTTTCTATTTCTCATATGGAAGTTTGTTGCATGACCAAGTCAAAAGGAAAAGTTGATTTCGCTTAGGATTCTATGAGATAGAATGCCTAGTCAACTAAAAGTCCTCCTTCCCTTCATGCCGCCACCTCCCTTATTTATCTCTCTCTCACACATTTTTTTTTGGGTTTATTTTCATCCTCCCTTGCTGGTCTGCAGTAGAAAAAAAAAGGTGGGGCGCCGAACTATAACCTCCCTTATTTTGTCCTTTCTAGACTATGTTTTTGACCTAACTTGGACTCTGCATATCTCTTTATTTAAAGAAAATTTTTTGCTAAAATTTTTCATGGATTGTAAAAATTTGAGAGGTCTCTTTGGTATAGAAAAATTAGAAAAAAATTTATCTGGATCATGATGATATTAAAAACATAAATCAGGGTATCTAGAAAAAGAACAATGAAGAAGAAGAGGGTCTTCTTCTAGGGTTTTTGTTCCAGATCTCTTCCTCCCTTTTTGTGAGCCTTTGAGAGGTGTCTCAGCATCACAAATCTTCTTCTTTTCCTTCTAATATTTTAGAGTATCCATATTTTGAAGAAGGAAGCATTAGATCGATCATCGAAGAGAGATCAGTACAGTGCTAGTATATTATGCTGATTTCCTGCATCAGGATCTCTGATCATGTTTGTGGACTCATGTGGATGACTAATAAAGGCCAGATGCATGTATGGCTCATGACTTTATTCTCAAGCCTGGATCAACAAGTTAGAACATCTAACTTGCTCAGGTAACAGATCCAATCTATTATTTTATAGCTGCATTAGATGTAGTATAAATCAAGGTTGATATGATCAACCTATTCTTTTTTATTTAATTTTTTATTTTTGATTTAAATTCCTATGCAATAATTATATAATAAGATCTTAGATCTAGGGTATTTTAGATTAATTTTGATTGATTTTAATCTTTTGCTGCCCGATCTTGAAATAATTTCAAGATCTAATCCTAAAGTCTTAGATCTGGTTCCTACAGTCCTAACAAAGGTAAAGGCCAACCATGTCAGGAATAGGAGAAGGACCTCACCTTGATTTGGGTCAAAGAGGAGAGTTTCTCTCAATGATCCTTTCATACCCCAATGATCTTATTAGGAATAAGAGGAGAACCTCATCCTAATAAGGGTAAAGGCCAACCATATCAGGAATAGGAGAAGAACCTCATTCTGACATGGATGAAGACCTCCAATTATTTAAGATAGGAGGAGGGAAGAGGCCCTTTCAATGGCCAATTTTATACCCCATTAATCTTGTTAGGGATAGGAGGAGGATCTCGTTCTAACAGAGGTATAGGCCAATCTTGTCAGGAATAGGAGGAGGATCTCATCTTGATAGGGGGACATGGCGAAAGGCTCTTTCAATGGCTCCTTTTGTGTCCCAATAATCTTATTAGAGATAGGAGGAGGACCTCATGCTGATGGGATGACGTGGGAAAAGATTCTTTTAATGACCCCTTTTATGCCCTAATAATCTTATTAAGGACAGGAGGAGGACCTTGTCCTAACAAAGGTAAAGGCCAACCCTATCAGGAACAGGAGAAGGACCTCATCTTGATGGAAGGACATGAGGAAAAGCCCTTTCAACGGCCTCTTTTGTGCCCCAATAACCTTATTAGGGATAGAAGGAGGACCTTATCCTAACAAAGGTAAAGACTAATCCTATCAAGAACAAGAGGAGGACCTCATCTTGATTGGAGGACATGAAAAAAGTTTCTTTTAATGATCCTTTTATGCCCCAATAACTTTATCAAAAAAAGGCAAAGAACCTCATCCAGGTACAAAAGATGCAAGGATTTGATTATACAAACTTGATAAAAACTTATCCAAGGGTTATATAATTAAAGGTTACATATGCCATGGTGAACTACAACCATTATCAAAGGATAACTTCACAATCAAAAAAAAAAAAAACTATGAAAACATATGTCTGAGATGAGACAATCATAGTATTTCATTGAAATAAATGTTTGGTACATGAAATGGTCCGTAGGACCAGTTAAAAGAAAGAGAAAAAAGGAAGAAGAGGAAAAGACGCTGAAGTCCTATTTGGAGTCAGACTTCGGACTGCCAGCATAGACCAATACTATGGATAACTTCAAGTCTTTAATCTTTTCTTTGAGCTCCCACTGAGCTGCCAAGCTTTAACTCAATAACTTCTTATGCCTCTAGGAGTCATCTTCAGCTTTCCTCAGCTTCTTTTTTAATACAGCTGACTCGGCCACCGCATCCTTCATAGCATC
Organism: Cocos nucifera; assembly: GCA_006176705.1. Classification (NCBI taxonomy): domain Eukaryota; kingdom Viridiplantae; phylum Streptophyta; class Magnoliopsida; order Arecales; family Arecaceae; genus Cocos; species Cocos nucifera. The sequence goes on from QRFJ01000764.1 coordinate 355,360, forward strand.
CTATTGATAGATCATCTGTACCTTCAACTCCCGTAGCTCCATTTGGCTATTCCCATATGAAGTGGACAAGCTCTCTAAAGTAAGGATAGGACCTCTATCGAGTTCTACTCGAGCTAGCTCAAGCCCTTTCAGACAATTATTGCCGAAGTCGGGCGATCTCATCATCAGCTCTTTGAAGCTTTCCCTTGGGGTCACTAACTTGGCCACACCAATCATGTCTGTATTCATTATGAGCATCCTCGACTGCCTATAATTATTTTTAGAATTCGAAGAACTTCTTTGTCCAATCCCAACCATATTCTTTTCGACTAGTGGACCATGCCAAACTTTCTTCAAGTAATCAAATTCTTTCTTGCACAGCCTTTAACTCGACTTCGAAAGAGCTTGCCTTGACCGTCAGGGTCCATGCCTTATCACTGTCGAGCAACTTCACCTATTCTAACTCCTCTATTAGATGGCACTTCTTATTGATATAATCCATGGCATCCCTTTTATGGACTTGTCAAAGGCGGCTGACTTCAATTGTAGCTTCCGAATAATGCTTCTTCAACTTTTGAAGCTCTCCTCCACTTTCTTTAATTTCTTCCTAGTTTGATCAACCTCCCTCTTCAGGTTCTTAATAATAAATTTTAGAGGAAGGCCTTGGGGCAGTGATGTGGCATCGGTAGGGGGAGATGAAGCATAATTATCTTCACTAGAGGAATTCTAAAAAATAAGCATACCACGATGCAAACTTAAAGCAAACTTGCTTTCATTAATTAAAATATTTATCAAATACAGGAGAAGAAAAATTAAAAAAAAAGTACAAAAATAAGAGGCCTCAAACCTTTGATGGGATAGTAGAGAAATTCAGTGTAGTCAATTCCTCGGCAATGATAGATGAGGGCTCAGCTGGTGGGGGATCAGTGGCAGTAGATGGAGGCTCAGCTGATGGGAGATCGATGGCAGCAAATGGAGGCTCAGCTAGTGGGAGATCAACAGTGGCAGTGGAAGGCCTGACCTCATCATCGGAAGCTCCTTCATTAAGGAAACCAAGATCGAGCTCGGGAAATTTATCGGCCATGCTCTTTTGGCAAAGCTCGTATCCCTTGATGAAGGATAGCTGGGTGAAAATCACCTTTATGTCCTTCATTTTCCTGGAAGCCTTGAACTCCTCCACAGCGTGGACCCTAGCCTCTGCAATCCGGTCCAAAGTTCGCTACTCCTTCTCTACCATTTTGGCTTCCATCTTCCTCCTCTTTTCAACCTCGGAGGCCAGTTTTTCCTCTTCCCTTGCCGAAGCTTGTTCGGCATCTTGTACAGCTTGCCAGATCCCTCCAACCTCAGCTGACCACTCCTTGAGCAAGCAATTGACTTCAACTTTCTCTTCAAGGAGGCATGCGACTTTAGCTTGGCAATCTTCTTCAACTTTCACAGCCTCCAATTTCACTTGGCTCATTGCCTTGATATTGGTGATTAACTAGTGTGCAATCTATGAAAATGACCAAGTGCCTTATCTTAACAAAGAGGCAATGGATAAGCTAATGAAAGAATGAAAGGAAAGAGGGACAGGTTGACCTACCTCAAGAAAAGACCCCAAAGGATCCAAAGTGTGCTGCTCGAGGTCGGCTTCAACAATCTTATCTATGACCTCCGGTAGGATACACCCATTAACTAGCTTCTTGATGATGTCTTTATTATTGAAGGAGTTCTCCCCCAGGTCCTCGTCGGAACCATTGGATCCCCTAGCGGTGGCCCTACGTCGGACCTTCACGGTGGCAGATTAATCCTTCTTCTTCTTCTTTTCCACTTCCATCACCCTATCAGTGGGGGGCTCCGAAGTGGGGACTTTGATCGAAGGGTTCGTGAAGGTCAGAGGTGCTGCAACCTTAGTTGCTACAGTGGTAATAAGGGGATCAGCAACAATGGCGGTGGGCACGATAGAGCTTAAGGCATCAACCTTTGCCCTTTTGAAAGGCTCACCGACTGTGGTGCCCTTCCTTTTGTGAGCTCAGAGACCTTTTGAAAGATGCTAAAGCTCGTCCGCATCCATTTCTACAATAAGAAAAAATTCTTAATTAGAAGGAGGGATGAGAAAGGGACTAATGAAATTCAAGAATATACCTACCAGATTGAGAGGACTTAAGCCAAAGTTGAATAAAGTCTGATCCTTGATTAGCTCAAATAGAGTGGGAGCTTAGTAATTTCTAATTTTGCTAATCGATTCTTGATCCTCTCTCTCTAATCCTGAAGCCCAGTAGATCGAATCTCTCAGATATCCCCAAGGAAGAAGCCCTAAGTCTAAGGATGGATACGAGATATAGAAAAACTTTTCTTCTAGTTATGAATAGAAGAAGGGGTGTCCTTGAGTAATCCCTTCTTATCGAACTAAGGGGATAGATACAATCAATCTTTGGCAGTGGGGTGACGTTTGAAAGTAAAGTAATTATAGAATAATGAAATGATAGGTTGGACCTTGACCATGATGCATAAAGATAGGAATCCTATGATGAACCTAAACGAGTTCGGCACCATGGAGGCAAGGGAGATATTCAAGAACCTAAAGAGAGCCACAATGAAAGAAGAGATTAGAAGTCAAAGTCTAGCACGGAGAAACTTGGTATACAAGCAAAAACAACCCGAGGGTGGAGAACAAGCTCGGCTGCTTGGTCTAGGGAGTTCAAGCTCATATTTTAGGAGAATTCTGTACTGAATTTGTACTAAGGAAAGGTCTGCAAGACAAAGTGAACAAGAAATGATATCAGGAGTGAATGGGGGATGGGATACTTCTACAACCTCAGCTCCCTTATGTGTTGGATCCATCAGGCTCGGATGAGTCAGACTTTTCGAACAAGTTGACCAAGATTTCTTAGTGGACATATGGATCAAACCAAATTTGGAAAAAAGAATTGACAAACCAAGAAAAAAAGCAGCAAAATCTCAGAAGAGAAAGGAACAAAATCGACCAGGGAAATCCAAAGAAAACCCCTAAGAAAACAATGGTTAAAAAGCAAAAACGTAAAGAAGAAAGGGTTGAGGAACTAACCTAAATAGGATTGTAGAGCACAAGAGAACGATCGAAAGGTCGAGAGACGGTCAAGAAAGATGATGGTTGCACAGACTAACTAGAAGGGATGAAGAAGTAGGGAATAAGAGGAAGAAGATACCAATGGGAGTGAAAGTCGGAATGGAAAGGAATAGTTTAAATAATAGAGAGGAGCCTGAGGCAGTTACAATCGTAGATCTGCTCCCCCCAATCTCCATTCGATGTGTGTCCCACTCATCATGACCAAAGGCAGATGGCTGATAGAACTTTAATTATGCTGTACATTTGGCGGTATATTGGTAGGAGTTTTAAAAGTTTATCTTTTTGGATCACCTCATGTTGAATAAGCTTTGACACCAACTCAAAAAAATCCAAAATGTTTTGTTTCTTGATTGGCAGAAAGTTGGCAGAGGACTTTGGCTATTGTGATTTTCATACTTCCTTCATTTGGAATCCAAACTCGAGAGTAGGGAGAAAAGTGTTGGGGTATAATAACCTCCGCCGAAGTTCATGGCCGTCGACCACCATTCTATGAAAACTTACCGATCTTCTCACTAATAAAGTCCATATTATGGAACTTTTCGAAAGCATATTGGAGTCCGGCCAGACAATCAAGGATAGTAAAGGAGAACTATTATTTTACTAATCAATGATTGGCAGGGTGAAAACCTAGTTCTCTCGACTTTGATCGGTGTTGAATCTTGAAGATAGATGAAGTCCCATATTGTAGATGACGGACTCCATCAGTAGTGCTCCTTCTAGCTATGCTCCTCCCAGCAGCGCCCCTTTCGGATGAACTCCTTCTAGATAGACTCCTTCTAGTTGCCCACCAGATTCCTCTCGGACGAACTCCTTCTAATTACCCATCGAACTTCTTCCAGATGAACTCCTCCCAATCATGCTCCTCCCAGCAGTGCTTCTTCCAGCCGCACTCCTCTCGATAGTGCCCCATCTAGATGAATTCCTTCTAGTCAAACTCCCTCCGGATGCACCTCTTACCGTTGTGCTTCCTTCCATTCAAATATTTTTCAGAATGAGTTTTTCCCAGCCAATCGTAGACCTACTTAGACCATATTATGCCTGTTAGCTAAAACCATCTAAAAGAACCTCATCAAGCCATTGATTTATGATGACTATTTTGCAATAGATTTAGTACAGTACTTTGGATCTCAATCTGGGAAGTATTTTCTGGCACACGATCCTCTTGAGGCTTCCGAACTTCTTAAAGTCACTAGGCCTTTCTCCTATGGATCTTAGTCGGTTATAAGTCCACCATGTATACTAAAGTCTCCAACTTATATTCGAACTCCAATGAATGGATCTCCACTGCTTGTGAGTCATGATAAATGATAAATCATCCTCCATAACAAACTTCACATGGCCTGAACGATCCATGACCAAACGATTATGGCTGGAATAAAATAGTAGGAGAAATCTTTTGATTAAAGTCTAAATCTTTAGATTTAATGAATTAATTACTAATTAGATTTTGATTTTCTTTTGTGTAGATATGGCCACTTTTCTATTGCTCCAATCATTGTTGGATAATGATAAGTTGGTGAGACCCAACTTTGGTAGCTGGTATCAAAAGTTGATGATTGTCCTAGAGGATGAACGGATCTTATATGTGCTAACTGATCCTGCACCTAAGGAGCTAGCCGCCAGTGCCCGTGGAATAGTTAGAGACACCTATCAAAAGTGGCTCAATGATCGAACCATGGTATGCTGCATTATGCTGGTTGCAATGGGCGATGAGTTCAGTCATAGGTTTGAGATAGCTCAACCAAATGAAATGCTCCAAGTGTTGGAGAATTCTTTTGGCACATCCGATGACATTGAGAGGTACAAGACTAGTTGCACCATCTTCAACACTAAAATATGGGATGGAGCCTCTGTCACTGATCATGTACTATACATGATCATGCTAATAGAGTGCTTGAACAAGCTCGGCTTTTTCTTGCATAAAAAACTTAGAAAAGATGCTATACTGAACTCGCTGCCCAAGTCTTATCTCCCATTTCTTACACATTATAGAATGTCAAAGCCTGAAGTTGACACCACGAATTATTGGGGTTACTTTAAAACTTTGAGAAGGATCACCAGCTCCATAAAGAGTCGGTGAACTTAGTGGGAGGTTCAACTTCTCATTCTCGACCCTTTGGAAAAGAAAAGAAGAACAAGAAGAAGAAAGCCAAGAAGGTGCATGTTAAGGCTAGGACATCTGTGCAGGCTCAGATCCAAAAAACCAAGCTCGATAAGAGTCAAGCTGAATGCTTCTTCTACAAGAAGTGGGGGCACTGAAAGCGAAACTATCTTCAGTACATTGCCTCTCTAGATCCGGACAGGCAGAGGAAGAAGCAAGCTATTGCTAGGCAAGGTATTTATATGATAACTCCTTGCAATTTCTCTGTGTGTGATATTACGATTCTGTATTGGATATCGAAAGCCCTTATCATATTTGTAATTTACTGTAGGGGTTGCAGGTTAGTAGAAGATTCGAGCAAGATGAGAGATTTCTAAACGTTGGAGATGGAAGAGTAGTTCCAGTTCTAGCTTTAGAAATTTTGAAACTTATATTTGAATCTCATACCGTTGTTCTTAGTGATTGTCATTTCTGTCCTTGTTTCTTATTAAATATCATTTCTATAGGCCTTTTGGCCAAAAATAATTATAAAATTTTAATAAAGAAATGAGTTTGTAATGTCACTGTGAATGGTGTTACTGCTTTCTATGGATAATTGAATAATGGTGCATGTATGTTATCACAATCTGTTAATGTAGTTTATTCAACTGGCAAACATCCTAGATTAGATAATGTGACAGATATCTATTTATGGCACTATAGGCTGGGTCACATAAATAAGAACAGGATAAATAGGTTGGCTCAAGAGGGTATCCTCGAACATAGTGATTGTGAATCACTTCGAACCTATGAATCATGTCTTCTTGGTAAAATGACTAAGTCACCATTTATTGAAAAAGGTGAGAGAGCCACTGAACTCTTAAGACTAGTACATATTGATATATGTGGACCAATGAGTACTAGTGTCAAAGGTGGATATATCTACTTCATCACTTTCATAGATGATCTATCCAAATTTGGATATGTCTATCTGATGAAACATAAGTTGGATTCATTTGAAATGTTCAAATGATTTCAAAGTGAAGTAGAAAAATAAACTGGAAAGAGTGTTAAAACTCTTTAATTTGATCGAGGAGAAGAATAAATTTCTGATAAGTTTCTCACATATCTAAAAGAGAATGGGATTGTCTCTCAATGGACTCCTCTAGGAATACCACAGCATAATGGTGTATCTGAAAGGAGGAATCAAACTCAGTTAGATATGGTCCAATCCATGATGGGTTTTGCCAGCTTACCGATATCCCTCTGGGATATGCACTCGAATCAGCTTGCTATCTTTTAAATAGGATTCCAAGTAAATCTATAGTTAAAACTTCATATAAGATATGGATAGGATGTAAGCCAGCACTATTATACCTCAGGGTCTGGGGGTGCCCGACTTATGTCAAATAGATAATTACAGATAAACTGAGACCTAGGTCTAACAAGTGTGCATTTATAGGATACCCAAAAGAGACCAAAGGATACTATTTCTACCATGTTGATGAACAAAAGGTGTTCATCAGTCTTAGGGCAATATTTTTAGAAAAGTAGTTTGTTAGTGAAGGAACTGTTGCCTCTAAGGTTGAACTTGGTGAAGTTCAACAGATAGAAAGTCCAACACAGAATGTTGAATCTAAGTCAGATTTGATCAAATCAGTTCTAAAGTATAGTAAACCCACATCATTAAGACGATCCGATAGAGTACCACACCATCTGGATAGATACTATGGATTCTTGATCTATGATGGTGATCCCATCGAACTTGATAAGAATGATGAGAACCTAATCACTTATATGGATGCGATGCGGAGATCCAACTTTGAGAAATGGCTAGAAGCCATGAGATCCAAAATGGATTTTATGAAGGTCAATGATGTATAGATATTAGTTGACCCACCTGAAGGGGTTAAATCCATTGGGTGTAAATGGGTATTCAAAAGAAAAAGAGGCACAGACAGAAAGGTGGAGACTTATAAAGTCCATCTGGTTGCCAAGGGATATCATCAATATTATGATATTGACTATGACGAGACATTCTCTCTAGTAGCAATGCTCAAATCCATTCGGATAATGCTTGCAATAGCTGTCCACCTAGACTATGAGATCTGGCAGATGGATGTGAAGATGACTTTTCTAAATGGAGAGCTATCCAAAGAGATGTATATGATACAACCTAAGGGCTTCACATCCATAGATGAGTCCAAGGTGTGCAACCTTTAGAGATCCATTTATGGATTAAAGCAAGCATCTCGGAGTTGGAACATGCATTTTGATAAAGTGATCAAAACATATGGCTTCATTAAGAATGAAGAAGAACCTTGCATTTACAAATGGGTAAATGGTCGAGCAGTGGTATTCCTTATTTTGTATGTGGATGACATTCTCTTAATCGAAAATGACATCCCCGCACTACAAGAAATAAAAGTCTGGTTGTCATCATAGTTCTCCATGAAGGACTTGAGTGAAGAATCCTACATCCGGACGATGAAGATCTATAGGGATAGATCTAAAAGGATGCTTGGTATATCTCAGTCCATGTACATAGAAATTGTGCTGAAGAGGTTCATTATGGAGAATTCCAAAAGGGCTATCTTCCGATAGGCTAAGAAATTTCACTCTCTAAGAAGGATTGTTCGACAACTCCTAAAGAAAGAGCGCATGAGTAGAATCTTATATGCTTCAGCAATGGAGTCTATTATGTATGTAATGACATGTATGAGACCAGATGTGGCATGCTCACTAGGAATAGTGAGTAGATATCAGTCTGACCCTGGAGAAAATTACTGAAATATGGTTAAAACCATCATTAAGTATTTAAAAAATACTAAGGACCAATGGTTGGTTTATGGTGAGTCAGATCTAAAACTTATAGGATTTACAAACTCTAGGTTTCAATCTAACCATGATGATAGTAAAAGTGTGTCGAGGTATATCTTTACTCCAAATGGTAGAGCTATCTGCTAGAAAAGTTTCAAGCAGCATATAACGGCTGACTCTGTTTATGAAGCAGAGTATATGGCAACATCAGATGCAACAAGAAAAGCTGTGTGGTTGAGGAAGTTCATCACCGAGCTCGAAGTAGCATCCTCCATTGATGGTCCGGTCCTGCTCTACTATGACAGCACTGATGCCATAGCTTAAGTAGAGAAACCAAAGGAACACTAGCAGACAAAGCATATTCTATGTCGCTTCCGTTTGGTCCGTGAGATCATGGATCGTGGTGACATCGATCTTTAGAAGATCGACGGAAAGGAGAACCTAGCCGACACCTTCACTAAATCTCTAGCAATCAAGGAGTTCGACAACCATAAGTCGAAGATGGGTATTAGATACTTTGCCGAGTGGTTTTAGGATAAGTGGGAGTTATGGAGAATTATATCCCAAAGCCAATTATCAGTCTATTAACTGTTGAGATATTATAATTAATTTATTAATTAATAAATTTTTTTTACAACTTTTTCATCATAAGATTACATCTTCTAATAAACACCATTATTGTGATGAAGTCTTTAGGATTATTTAGTTTCGATAAAGAGAGGATTTATTGATTAGTTCTTAAATTTGCTCATGACCAAATGATAGGCTGTTAATTAGGACAACAGCATCTATCGAGCATAGGTCGCTATATACCATATAGGTTGGTTGTCTTCTTAACCAAGGAGTATGGAGATACTGGTATGGCATGCAAGTGAGATGTATGGGTATGTCATCATTGAACGTGACCAACTCCAGAGCTTTCTACTATCGAGAATGTCTCTGATGGGATATAGGTATAAGTATCCCTTAGACCTGAGATCACCTCAGTGACTTGCAAGCAACTCACTATGCTTTGGTACCAGACTAACTAAATTTTTAATTCAGCAATGGAAGGCTTCTAGGCATAGTCAAGTACTTGCAAAGTCGGTGCGTAATCAAGATGGAATTGACCACTCCAAGAGTTGGAGAAGAATGTATCATTGTATTTCAATATAGCAAAACCTTGGCCAGGGTAATCTATCATATGGATTTGATATTTTGAAATACAATGTGGACAACCTGATCAAAGTTGATAGTTGAACTCTAAGATGTCCTACGAGCATTATGGTCAAGGGGATGAATTATATATAAACTATATCTGCTTGGGTTCTAAGGATGGTGTTCTACACCTTCGACCTATCCGGCCATCGGATATCATTGCTAGATGGTTACTTTGATTGGTATAGAAATTTATTTCTATGCTACCGACTTAGGTTTCGATCTATGAGGTCATACACATTAGAGTTCACATTTCGATCGGATGGTCGATCAGCAATTTAGAATCATTTTAGGGTTAAACGATCAATATGGTTGATGCTTGACCTAGTGCAAGTATTGCAGGAGAATCGATTTATAATTCGATTGCCAAATGACTTAATTTGATTAAGCCAGTAGGTTGAGATTAAGTTTAATTAAGTATAATCTAATTAGATTTGGTTTGAGCTTGATTGGATCAAATCCAATTAGTTTATTGGTTAAGTCAAGTGCAAAGAAGAACTAGTCCTAGTCTAACTAGGACTTGGATCAACCCAATTTTCTAATTTGATTAGAAAATAAATTAAAATTAAATCTAATTTAATCTAATTTGAATAAGTCTTTAAATAGGTTAGGGCCTTATTTAATTGGATTGGATTATTCTTGTTTTTATTTGGTTAACAGACCTTGTTTGACCAGGTCAAAATAGGAGTCCTAGTGTGACTAGGACTCCCTATTCCTTACGCCACCTAGTCCTCGCCCCACCCCTTTCTCTTTGTATTTTTATGTAAAATTCTCCATAGCCAAAGGCTTCTCGCACCCCCTTTTTCTCTTCTATTTCTCATGTGGAAGTTTGTTAAATGACCAAGTCAAAAGGAAAAGTTGATTTCGCTTAGGATTCTATGAGATAGAATGCCTAGTCAACTAAAAGTCCTCCTTCCCTTCATGCCACCACCTCCTTTATTTATCTCTCTCTCTCACATTTTTCTTTGGGTTTATTTTCATCCTCCCTTGCTGGTCTGCAGTAGAAAAAAAAAGGTGGGGCGCCCAACTACAACTTCTCTTATTTGGTCCTTTCTAGACTTTGTTTTTGACCTAACTTGGACTCTGCATATCTTTTTATTTAAATAAAATTTTTTGCTAAAATTTTTTATGGATTGTAGACATTTGAGAGGTCTCTTTGGTGTAGAAAAATTAGAGAAAAATTTATCTGGATCATGTGGATATTAAAAACATAAATCAGGTTATCTAGAAAAAGAACAACGAAGAAGAAGAGGGTCTTCTTCTAAGGTTTTTGTTCTAGATCTCTTCCTCCCATTTTGTGAGCCTTTGAGAGGTGTCTCAGCATCATAAATCTTCTTCTTTTCCTTTTGGTATTTTAGAGTATCCATATTTTGAAGAAGGAAGCATTGGATCGATCATCGAAGAGAGATCAGTACAGTGCTAGCATACTATGCTGATTTCCTGCATTAGAATCTCTGATCGTGTTTGTGGACTCATGTGGATGACTCCTAAAGGCCAGACGCATGTATGGCTCATGACTTTATCCTCAAGCCTGGATCAACAAGTTAGAACATCTAACTTGCTCAGGTAATAGATCCAATTTGTTATTTTATAGCTGCATTAGATGTAGTATAGATCTAGGTTGATATGATCAACCTTTTCTTTTTTATTTAATTTTTAAGTTTTTGATTTAAATACTATGCAATAATCATATAATAAGATCTTAGATATAGGATATTTTTAGATAAATTTTGATTGATTTTAATCTTTCGCTGCCGGATCTTGAAAAAATTTTAAGATCTAATCCTAAAATCTTAGATCTGGTTCCTACAGTCCTAAGAAAGGTAAAGGCCAACCATGTCAGAAACAGGAGGAGGACCTCATCTTGATATGGGTCAAATAGGAGAGTTCTTGTCAATGATCCTTTCATACCCCGATGATCTTATTAGGAATAAGGGGAGAACCTCATCTTAATAAGGGTAAAGGCCAACCATGTCTGGAATAGGAGAAGAACCTCGTCCTGACATGGATGAAGACCTCCAATTATTTAAGATAGGAGGAGGAAAGAGGCCCTTTCAATGGCCACTTTTGTGCCCCATTAATCTTGTTAGGGAATAGGAGGAGGATCTCGTCCTAACAAAGGCATAGGCCAACCATGTCAGGAATAGGAGGAGGATCTCATCTTGATAGGGGGACATGGGGAATAGGCTCTTTCAATGGCTCCTTCTGTGTCTCAATAATCTTATTAGGGATAGGAGGAGGACCTCATCCTGACAGAAGGACATGGAAAAAGATCCTTTTAATGACCCCTTTTGTGCCCTAAATTTCTTATTAGGGATAGGAGGAGGACCTTGTCCTAACAAAGGTAAAGGCCAACCCTGTCAGGAATAGAAGAAGGACCTCATCCTGATGGGAGGACATGAGGAAAAGCCCTTTTAACGGCCTCTTTTGTACCCCAATAATCTTGTTAGGGATAGAAGGAGGACCTCGTTCTAACAAAGGTAAAGACTAATCCAGTCAAGAATAAGAGGAGGACCTCATCTTGATAGGAGGACATGAAAAAAGTTTCTTTTAATGATCCTTTTATGCCCCAATAACTTCGTCAAAAAAAGGAGAAGAACCTCATCCATGTACAAAAGATGCAAGGATTTGATTATATAAACTCAATAAAAACTTATCCAAGGGTTATCATCTATAATTAAAGGTTACATATGCCATGGTGAAGTACAACCATTGTCAAAGGATAACTTCACAATCAAAAAAAAAAAAACTATGAAAACATATGTTTGAGATGAGACAATCATAGTATTTCATTGAAATAAATGTCTGGTACATGAAATGGTCTGTAGGGCCGGTTAAAAGAAAGAGAAAAAAAGAAGAAGAGGAAAAGACGCTGAAGTCCTATTTGGAGTCAGACTTTGGACTGCCAACACCGACCAATACTATGGATAACTTCAAGTCTTTAATCTTTTCTTTGAGCTCCCACTGAGCTGCCAAGCTTTAACTCAATAACTTCTTATGCCTCTAGGAGTCATCTTCAGCTTTCCTCAGCTTCTTTTTTTAATACAGCTGACTCGACCACCGCATCCTTCATAGCATCCTATTGATAGACCATCTATACCTTCAACTCCCGCAGCTCCATTTGGCTATTCCCATATGAAGTGGATAAGCTCTCTAAAGTAAGGACAGGACCTCTATCGAGTTCTACTCGAGCTAGTGAAAGAAAATCCTGATTTTCCAGATCAGGTTCGTTCAGATCTGATCAAATCAAGAGTTATATTTTAAAATTTTTTCTCTTTAATTTAGATCAGATCTAGGATATTTCAGATCTGATTCTTATTATTTTAATAATTAAAATAAAATTAAATAAATTAAATCAAATTTTATTTACCTTGAAGTGGGTAATCCTATTATCCGATGATGATCCTGTGAGCAGCGGAAGGTTCTGGATCTTAGCCACGCAAGTGCCTGGCCTCTACCAGTATCCACTCAAGTTGGATCTAGGGATCCTCTTCTTCTCTATCACATCTCCAAAAATTAGATCTAGATCTGATCTGGAGGATCTTCAAAACTCCTTTTGAAGATCAGTAGTCGTCGTTTGCAGCAGCACAGCCTTCTAGCATTTAGTCGCCTTCTCTCATCTAGATTGCACCAACCAAGAATCCAAACCTCTTTAGATGTGGAGAGGAGAGGGAGAAGGTGCTTTGGCATGGAGGAGGAGAGGAGAAGCAGCCTTGGGGCATGCAGAATTGTGATGCTTTTTGAGTTGGGCGCAGGGTCTTATTTATAGACTAAGCATGATCCAACTCCTCTTCTTCCCAACCAATCACAACCCTTTGTGAAATCAGATCTAAATTTGATTGGTGGGAAATAGAGTCCCCTAGGATTCCTCCTTAGAGGGTGCCTAAGACCAGTCAAAGTTGGTTCTTAGGAGAACTCTAATTGGAATCCAAAAAGGAGATGGAGTCCCTATCCAACAGGGACTCCTGGGCGCCTCCAACTTGGGCACACGCCAAGGGTGGCGTGCGCCCTCCTCCTTGCCAGGTTCTGGCAGGGGGACAAGCCCCCACCAGCTCTCCAATAGGTGCATGACACGTGGACAAAAGTCAAAGTGTCAATGGTCAACATTTGACCAGTCAAAGGTCAACTTTTGACCAAAGTCAAAGGACGAGAAATGGTAGGTGACCAAAAATGGCAGGTATTGTCTTACAAAATAAGACAACCCTTTTCTAATCTGGACAGGCTCCAGTCAGACAAAGTGAAGGCCTCTGATCGAGCACAAACTCCTTTGGCTCAGTCAGGATAACTATTTTATGATAGTAAAAGAAGAACGTTAGGTTCAATCGAGTGCTAGCACGATTTTCTTGAACCTAATTGAATCTCATTCAGATCAATTGAACTGGATTAGTTCAATTGATGATCACCAGATTCAAACCCTTGTTTGTGTGACCCAGTTAGGTTCAGTTCTATATGGTAATGGGATATGTCATGATCTCTATCATCGACATCATCGAAACTCCTTTCGATGGATCAGAACTCTTCTGATTCGAACAGCTAGAATGATCGATCATCTAAATCATTCTAATTGCTCCTAAAATCTACTAGTGACACCTAGCAGTATATGGTGGCAACCCATCAGAGCTGAATGCGAACCTCTTGGTGCAGCTACCTATGTGATTAAGTTCTTCTATCTTGAGCCCGATCAGATTAGGGTTAAGGTGAACTCGTCAAACCCTAGTCTCTATCATATGATGTAATCATTCGATTCAAGTCCAATGTGAAAACCTAAATAGAAACTCTTTCTATTATTTCACTCTGCCATGGCCATGGACTTCTGGACTTGATTCTCATGATCATCATAGGGCTGCTCCTCTACCACTGAGGTAGATAGATTCCATCTTGATGCTATCCAGTTCCTACAATGAACATGCTATAGCCAACATACACCTCAGGATTTCATATGGCTAGGAGACCGAGTAATGGTGTAGTCAAACTATAACACCCTCAAGGTGAACTGCCGATGCATCTCAGGTCAAAGAACCAGACACACTACTGCAGCATCGAGTCAGTCATTGACGAGAAGGTAGACTCCCTAATGACTACTCGAGGTGGTCATGCTCAGTGCCCTCATTCTCTAACGAGTACCTATACTCTCGCTCCGGTGTCTCCACACCATAGACTTAAGACTCATCTACTAAAGAGAAGCGATTGTACACCAATCTTTCAGGATCAATCACCATCCTCGTGATGATTCTATGGTCGGAAGCATTTTATGAGTTAATAATGATTATTCATGTCTTAAATTTTCAACTCTTGAAAATATGAATTATCATTATCCATTAACTCAAAGGATGTATCACAGACACTAAATACACATATGTGATAGAAAATAATCCATTTTATTGATATTAGTCAAAATTATAATTTTTCCCCTAGAAGTGTATTACAAGTGTCAGCCAATTCTGGCTTCTAGGGCACATATATCTAACAATCTCCCACTTATCCTAAAGCCAATTGGCTACAAGTCTAAGTTCCATCTTCTCAAGGTGGGCTTCGATCTTCTGCTGGCCCAACGGCTTTGTAAGTGGGTCTGCCACATTATCTATGGAGTTGACTCTCTTGACCTCGACATAACCCTTCTCGAGGTAATCGTGGATGAGGTGGTATCGCCGCTCAATATGCTTGGATTTTTGGTGGAACCTCGGCTCTTTAGCAAAGCTATGGTGCCATTGTTGTCGCAGTATAGAGGAATGGCATCTAATGGCATTACTCCAATTTCTGCAACAAACTTCTTGTACCAGAATGCTTCCTTTGTAGCCTCTGATGCAACGATATATTCTGCTTCCATGATGGAATCTACTATCACAGTTTGCTTGAAACTCTTCCAACTGACAGCACCACCATTGGACACAAACAGACTCCTAGATGTTGACTTTCGATCATCTATATCGGACATGAAATCCGAGTCTGTGTATCCCTAGACTTAGAGTTCTCTATTACCAAAGGCCAACATCATATCCTTAGTTCTTCTCGAGTACTTAAGGATACATTTCATAAAAGTCCAGTATTCTTCACCTGGATTTGACTGATATCTGCTTGTGACACTCACAGCATGGGCTATATCAGATCGTGTACATAGCATGGCATACATGAGGCTCCCTATTGCAGAAGCATAAGGGATCTTGCTCATGCGTTCTATTTCCTCAGGTGTTCTAGGGCACATCTTCTTGGAAATATGAATACCATGTCTGAAGGGTATTAATGTCCTCTTAGAGTTTTTCATACTAAACCTCTTTAGTACTTCTTCTACGTACATCTTCTGTGAAAGTCCTAGAATCCTATTCGGTCTATCCCTATAGACCTTAATTCCTAGAATAAAGGATGCTTTGAAGGGAAATCCTAATTTCCCGATCCAGGTTCGTCCAGATCTGATTAGATCAAGAGATATATTTCAAAAATTTTCTCTTGATCTTAATCAGATCTTGATATGTTTTAGATCTGATTCTTATTATTTTAATAAATAAAATAAAACAAGATAAATTAAATCAAATTCAATTTACCTGATTTGGGTAATCCTATTACCCTGTAGATGATCCTGATTGCAGCGGAAGGTTCTGGATCTTAGCCACGCAAGCGCCTGGCCTCTACCGGTATCCACTCGGGTTGGATCTGGAGATCCTCTTCTTCTCTATCACACCTCCAAAAATCAGATCTGGATCTGATCTGGAGGATCTTCAAAACTCTTTTGAAGATCTGCAGTCGTCCTTTTGCAGCAGCGCAGCCTTCTTGCTTTTGATCGCCTTTCCTTGATCTGAATCGCACCAAACTAAGTCCAAAACACCTTTTGGACGTGGAGAGCAAGAGGAGAAGAGACTATGGCATGGAGAAGGAGGGGAGAGGCAGCCTTGGGGCGTATCTAATAGCATTGGAATTAGGGTTGGGCGCAGGGTCTTATTTATAGACCTCTTGTGATCCAACTCCTCTTCCTCTCAACCAATCACAACCCTTTGTGAAATCAGATCTAAATCTGATTGGTTGGAATAGAGACCCCTGGATTCCTCCTTAGAGGGTGCCTAAGACCAGTCAAACTGGATTCTTAGTAGAACTCTGATTGGAATCCAAAAGGGAGGTGGAGTCCTTGTCCAACAAGGACTCCTAGGCGCCTCCTACTTGGGCTCACGCCACCCTTGGCGTGCGCCCTTCTCCTTGCCAGGTTCTGGCAGGGGGACAGGCCCCCACCAGCTCTCCAATAGGTGCATGACATGTGGTCAAAAGTCAAAGGTGAATGGTCAACGTTTGACCAGTCAAAGGTAGACTTTTGACCAAAGTCAAAGAACAAGAAATGGCAGGTGACCAAAAATGGCAGGTAATGTCTTACAAATAAGACAACCTATTCTGACTTGGACAACCTCCAGTCAGACCATATGAAGGCCTCTGATTGAGCACAAACTCCTTTGGCTCAGTCAGGACAACTTATTTATGATAGTAAAAGAAGAACGTTAGGTTCAATCGAGTGCTAGCACGATTTCCTTGAACCTAATTGAATCTCATTCAGATCAATTGAACTAGATCAGTTCAATTGATGATCACCAGATTCAAACCCTTGTTTGTGTGACCCAGTTAGGTTCAGTTCTGTATGGTAATGGGATATGTCATGATCTCTATCATAGACATCATCGAAACTCCTTTCGATGGATCAGAACTCTTCTGATTCGAACAGCTAGAATGATCGATCATCTAAATCATTCTAATTGCTCCCAAAATCCACCAGTGACACCTAGCAGTATATGGTGGCAACCCATCAGAGCTGAATGCGAACCTCTTGGTGCAGCTACCTGTGTGATTCAGTTCTTCTATCTTGAGCCCCGATCAGATTAGGGTTAAGGTGAACTCGTCAAACCCTAGTCTCTGTCATATGATGTAATCATTCGATTCGAGTCCAATGTGAAAATCTAAATAGAAACTCTTTCTATTATTTCACTCTACCATGGCCATGGGCTTCTGGACTTGATTCTCATGATCATCATAGGGCTACTCCTCTACCACCGAGGTAGATAGATCCCATCTTGATGCAATCCAGTTCCTACAATGAACATGCTATAGCCAACATACACCTCAGGGTTCCATATGGCTAGGAGACCGAGTAATGGTGTAGTCAAACTATAACACCCTCAAGGTGAACTGCCGATGCATCTCAGGTCAAAGAACCAGACACACTACTGCAGCATCGAGTCAGTCATTGACGAGAAGGTAGACTTCCCTAATGACTACTCGAGGTGGTCACGCTCAGTGCCCTCGTTCTCTAACGAGTACCTGTACTCTCGCTCCGGTGTCTCCACACCGTAGACTCAAGACTCATCTACTAAAGAGAAGCGATTGTACACCAACCTTCCGGATCAATCACCATCCTCGTGATGATCCTATGGTCGGGAGCTGTTTATGAGTTAATAATGATTATTCATGTCTTAAATTTTCAACTCTTGAAAATATGAATTATCATTACCATTAACTCAAAGGATGTATCACAGACACTAAATACACATGTGTGATAGAAAATAACCCATTTTATTAATTATAGTCAAAATTATAATTTTGCCCCTAGAAGTGTATTACAAGTGTCAGCCAATTCTGGCTTCTAGGGCACATATATCTAACAATCTCCCACTTATCCTAAAGCCAATTGGCTACAAGTCTAAGTCCCATCTTCTCAAGGTGGGCTTCGATCTTCTGCTGGCCCAACGGCTTTGTAAGTGGGTCTGCCACATTATCTGTGGAGTTGACTCTCTTGACCTCAACGTAACCTTTCTCAAGGTAATCGCGGATGAGATGGTATCACCGTTTGCTAGGAACTCTTCCAGCACAAACAGTCTGCCAGATGTCGACTTTCGATCATCTATATCGGACATGAAGTCCGAGTCTGTGTATCCCTGGACTTGGAGTTCTCCATTACCAAAGACCAACATCATATCCTTAGTTCTTCTCAAGTACTTAAGGATACATTTCACAGAAGTCCAGTGTTCTTCACCTGGATTTGACTGATATCTGCTTGTGACACTCACAGCATGGGCTATATCAGGTCGTGTACATAGCATGGCATACATGAGGCTCCCTATTGCAGAAGCATAAGGGATCTTGCTCATGCGTTCTATTTCCTCAGGTGTGCTAGGGGCACATCTTCTTGGAAAGATGAATACCATGTCTGAAGGGTATTAATCCCCTCTTAGAGTTTTCCATACTAAACCTCTTTAGTACTTTCTCTATGTACATCTTCTATGAAAGTCCTAGCATCCTATTCGGTCTATCCCTATAGACCTTAATTCCTAGAATAAAGGATGCTTCACCTAGGTCTTTCATGGAGAATTCCTTAGGACAACCACATCTTGACTGATGTCAACATGGGAATATCATTCCCAATAAGGAGGATGTCATCCACGTACAATACGAGGAAGACAACAGCGCTCCCACTGACCCTTTTGAAAACACATGGTTCCTCTTCATTTTTGATGAAACCAAACTTTTTGATCACATCATTGAAACGAGTGTTCCAGCTCCGAGATGCTTGCTTAAGTCCATATATGGACCTTTGCAGCTTGCAAACCTTGTGATCAGTATCACTGGATGTGAAACCTAGCGGCTGTTCCATATAGATATCTTCCTCAAGATATCCATTTAGGAATGCCATTTTCACGTCCATTTGCCATATTTCATAATCGAAATAGGCTGCAACAGCAAGCAATGTGCGGATGGATTTTAGCATAGCCACTGGGGAAAAGGTATCCTGATAGTCAATGCCTTCGCGTTGACTATAACCTTTTGCCACTAGTCTAGCCTTGAATGTCTCCACATTCCCATCTGCACCAATCTTTCTCTTGAAGATCCATTTACACCCAATAGGTACTATACCTTCTGGTGGATCTACCAAGGTCCAGACTTGGTTTGAGTGCATCGAGTCAATTTCTGACTGCATTGCCTCTAGCCATTTCTCGGAGTCGATATCTGATATCGCCTCGTTGTAGGTTTTGGGATCATCACCATGAGCACCATTACCTATGAGGAACATTTTCTCTACTTCCTCTGAAATAATACCTAAGTATCTTTCAGGGGGACGGGAAAACTCTTTCCGATCTACGAGGTGGAGGAGGTAGTGTTCTTATTGGCTCAACCTGATTTGGTTCCAATTGGTCCTTAGCTCGTTGTACTTGTGAGACTTTCTCATCAAGCTTAATCTGCTTTCCAATGCCGCTATCTTGAATAAACTATTTTTCAAGAAAGATGGCATGTCGACTCACAATCACATTGTGGTCTTCTGGAATGTAGAAATAGTATCCTAATGACTCTTTAGGATATCCTATGAATCGAGCTCTAAAGGACCTAAACTCTAACTTGTCCGCTTGTTGTCTTTTGACATGAGCCGGACAACCCCAAATTCTGAGATGACTCAGACTTGGTTTCTTACCGTGCCATATCTCATACGGTGTGGTAGGAACGGTTTTAGAGGGAACCCTATTCAGTAGATAA
Organism: Cocos nucifera; assembly: GCA_006176705.1. Classification (NCBI taxonomy): domain Eukaryota; kingdom Viridiplantae; phylum Streptophyta; class Magnoliopsida; order Arecales; family Arecaceae; genus Cocos; species Cocos nucifera. The sequence continues at coordinate 375,021 of QRFJ01000764.1, forward strand.
ATTGAAGTTAACAATGAATGTCCCCAAAGAAAATCAGGGAGGTCTGTGAAGCTCATCATGGATCGAACCATATCCAATAGAGTCCGATTTCTCCATTCTGAAACCCCGTTGAGTTGAAGGTGTTCCTGGTGGAGTCCATTGAGAGACTATGCCATTTTTCTTGAGATAGTCTAGGAATTCCCGGCTAAGGTATTCACCTCCTCGATCTGATCGAAGAACCTTAATGGGTTTTCCAGTTTGTTTTTCTACTTCATGTCTGAATTCTTTGAACTTTTCAAAAGCTTCAGACTTGTGTCTCATAAGATACACATACCCATACCTAGATAGATCATCGGTAAAGGTAATGAAGTAGATAAAATTGCCTCTAGCCGGCACATCAAATGGGCCGCACACATCAGTATGTACTAGGGCAAGGAGATCTGTGGCCCTTTCCCCATGTCCAACAAAAGGGAGTTTAGTCATTTTGCCTTGAAGACAAGATTCACAAGTTGGATATGACTCGAAAGTCAACGGACTCAATAGCCCATTTTTCTCCAATTTGTTGATCCTATCTTCTGCTATATGACCTAATCTCAGGTGCCATAGATATCCTGTCGTTTGGACTATCCCTAGGTCGTTTGGCATTCACGTTTTGCTCGATAGTTAGAACAGATACATCAATATGTAGCTGATAAAGACCGTTAATAAGGAAACCATTTGCAATTTTATTTCTTTCATAAAGAATGTTACAATGGTCCTTAAAGAAGGTAATCACATAGCCTTCTAGTGCTAAGCATGAAACAGAAATCAAATTCCTGCTAGCTGCAGGCACATAATAACTAAGTCTAAACCAGATGGTAATCCCACTGCCACGCTATTAACTCTTGCTCCATGCATAGGATCATGTCTCCATCCCTCAGCCTCCTGCTATCCTCAAGATCCCTGCATGGAAGTGCACAGATGAGCACTAGAACCAGAGTCAAGCACCCAACTGGATGCAGAAGAAACCAAGGTTATCAATAACGAGCATACCTCCAGAAGGACCTTCCTTCTTGTTCTTCAGGATAAGGCAGTAAGACTTTCCTTTTGTTGCAATGAAAATATTTTTCTTTGAAAGCCTTTCTTCTTCGGCTTCTGCCTTCTTCTTCTTTGATCCTTCCACCTTTTGCTTTTTCACAGACTTCTTTTTCTTTCCAGAAGACTTTCTTTTGGAAAGAAGTCCGTTCCATAGCAAGAACTGAGCCTTTAGAACCTTTCATAGAAAGCTCAGCGGTGACCAGCATGTTCATTAATTCGGCCAAGGAAATTTTGAAGTTTATGCATGTGGTAATTCATGATGAATTGCCCATATGCATCAGTCAAGGATTGCAGAATAATATCGTTCTACAGATCCAAGTCTAACTTCACACCGAGCTTCTCAAGCTCTTCCAAGTCCTTGATCATCATCAGACAGTGATCTTGGACTGACTGCCCATCACGCATCTTAGCCTTAAAAAGTCATTTCGTGACTTGATACTTGGCTGCGCGACTCTGTTCACCAAACATCTCCTGTAGGTGAGCCAACATTTGGCGAGCAGTCCCGATATCTTCATGTTGGCGCTGGAGCTCATCAGACATCGAGCCCAACATGTAATATCTGGCCTTATTATCTTCGTCTATCCATTTTTCCAGAGACGCTCTCTGTTCAGTGGATGGACGGGCTGGTAAGGTGGGAGGGTCCTGGTCCAATACATGGGTTAACTTCTCAGAACCCAAAACAATTTTGTAGTTCCTGAGCCAATCTTTATAATTGGGTCCAGGTCAGTCTATGTGTGTCTAGGATACGTGCTAATGGGTTGGACGCAGACATTTTCCTGTAGAGAGTCAAAGATTCTAGTTAGATACTGTAATTATGACTTGACCAATTTATTTAGGGAAATTTTATTTTTAAATAAATTAGCTTCCACTATTTTCTCGGATCCCTACACTCCCTCTGTAGAGATGCAAAAATCTCCACGATTAATGATTTCTAGTGGGTGGTGCGGTCTCACCAACTGACTCATCACCTCACCTAACAGTTATTGGTGATGGGTTAGCCAATGAGTGAACAACTCTTGTTCAATGATTCTCTAATCATGGTGCACCCAAACTTGATCTCTAATTCATGAATCTCACCGTATCCGGAATATTGATCCACTCCTTAGTTAAGTCAGACCCACCATTTGCACAGACTGGATTCCTAATTGAGTCTCTCACCGTATCCAAAATATTGAGCCCAACTCATCCTCCAGCCCATAGCATCCAATGCCTAATAGACATGGTTGCATCTTTTCCGGTGCAACTGAGCCACTGTATCCAGTCGAGAACAATCAACCCTGGGAAGGGCCCGCACATCTACAATGGTGGAAGACCTCAGACTTAATCTTTTCTTAGGGAGAATTGATTCAGGTCTCATTAAACTAGACTTGGCTTAGTCATAACAATTATGACTAACCTAGTGGCATGGGTTAGCTCGGATTATTGACCACCTCAGATCAGAACTGTGTCAACAGATATGGCCAGGTAAGTGAGACCGGTGGAAGGAATATGCCATTAACTCATACAAGAATGCATTCAGGTCGAGTAGCTTCCCAATTAAAAACCAGTCGGTCGTATGTGCCAAACTTACCTTAGACACCAAATTGTTGAGCCAGAACCAATTGGGTTAGCCTACAATCCAGACTCTAACCTCTGAGCCTAATTAGGTCTTGCTTGATCGTGACTCGATCTTGACCCAGACTTAATCCTATTAGGCTGGTCAATTTAAGCATTGTTGATCCCATCTAACCAACTCTTGATTCGGTTTGATCAACCGCTTAGACCTAATTGAGCTACCCAAGCCCGAACCCAGTATTATGAATATGTCTTAGATCTGAAATTCTCAATTTTAGACCTAATTAATATTCCATAAACTTAATTCTTAATTAAGTAGGGTTCATAAACAAAATATGCACAATAAATCCTAGGGTTTCAGGATCTAGGGTTTTGCAGAAAGTAAGTTTTGGGTTTCTGATTAAGGACGAACGCGCAGCACCCCTACACGTCATAAGAACACCCCATCGAATGGGAAGGAGAGGGCCTTTAAATCCTTCTTCGTTCTTATGACCGGACGGCCAAGAGGAACGCCTTAATCAGGAACATGTAAATACTACAAAACAGTTTTAGATCTATATCATATATCTCATATACAAATTAGATCTAATCATGGCATATTTTGCATACATCTCATGTATCGAATCATGCATGTTTTCAGATCTAAATTATCTCATAATAATCTAAAAA
>QRFJ01000765.1:0-29997 GCA_006176705.1 Cocos nucifera
TGGAATCGTTTATCCATCTATTAGTTGGAATCGTTTCGAGATCCCATTGATCGAGGGAGCCTCTACGATTCAAACTTCTCAGAGATGGAACTCGTGGATTGAGAAGCATCCGCCATCTGTCTTGGCCAGATTCATTGACTGTGTATTTTTCGCACCTGATCCTTTCTTTCTCCCAGACATGCAGAAGTCTTGATCCCACCAACTTAAAGCTCCCTCAATCTCTGAGCTACCAATGGACCATATCCAGTTGCCACCTTGAGAGCCTTTCACTATGTGCTGCTCATGGTGCACGTCTAGACTGTGGCGATTCTTGTGCCTATATTTCATCCCTCTGAAAAGAAGCAGTAAGAAATAGTACTACGAGTGAAGCGGTTACGTCTTCTCCTTCAACCAAATGTAAGCCATTTCAGTCTTTTGCGATCATTTTGCCAGTAGCAACGTCCAAGGCGAGGCTCGAGACTCCTCTCATCAACATCAAGCAGCAGGAAGGAGAGTCAATCCGAGCTTAGTCAACCCGCTTTAACCGCTGTGCTGACTGGAGGCCCGAAATTAGGCACCAGTTCATTGCCATGGTAGCACTCAAGGGCGACCTTTCAAAGGAGATGACGTTTTTTGTGCTCCTCTAGAATAAGTACACATACGAAATTCTTGGTCGGTGGTGCTTATTGGCTTCTGATCTGTAAGATCTTATATCATCTGAAGAAAGCCTTCAACTCGCAAGTGAGGGAAAACACAGGTAGGGAGTGCGGGGCAGATCAGACGAGTATTCTAGCAGGCCCACAGTCAAAGAGAAGCGAATGAAGTTTGACGCTGCTGTCTCGGACTCTCCTGAGCGCAGCCGAGCCCGAACCCTCACTCGGGCGTCACTGTTTAAAGAAGTCGCTATAGAGAGCACGAAAGAGCGTCTTCCCCCTAAGAGTCCACCATTATGCCCCCTCATTGTTATATATAATATGCCCTAGAAGTCGAAGTTGGCTGACACTTGTAATTACCATTCTAGTGCAAATTATAATTTTGACTATAATCAATAAAAGATTTTTTTCTAATTACATATGTGGTATTATAAGTGTCTATGATACATCCTTAAAGTTAAATGCGTAATGACTAATTTATATTTTAAGAGTTGAATTTAAATATGATAATCCATTATTAACGCATAAATCGCTTCCGACATAGATCACACGAGAATGTTCGATTGATTCAGAGTTGGCTGTACAATCCACTTCCTTAGTAAGAGTCTTGAGTTACGATGTAGAGACCACCAAGCAAATAAGATACTCGTAGAGAATGAGGGGCACTCGAGCGTTAACACCTTGAGTATCATTAAGAAGTTACCTTCTCGTCAATACTGACCGATGTACAGTGGTAGTGTCTGGTTCTTTATCTGAGGATGCATCGATAGTTCACCTTGAGGCGGTTATAGGTACTACACCTAACTCGGTCTCCTAGCCAGTCAAACATTCTAAGGGTATGTTGGCTATAGCATGTTTTATTGTAGGAATTGGATTGCACTCAGATGAAATCTATCTACCTCGATGGTAGAGGAGAGAAAGCACAGCGCCATATCCTCACCAGAGGCGCAACGCCCTAATTGATGATCATGATGAAGGGAAATCACTGATTTTCCGGTCCAGATTGTCCAGAATCTGATTAGACAAGAGATATATTTTCAAAAAATTGATCTCAATTTTATAGTTTCAGACTCTGATTCTGGTATTATTTTATTTTTTGCAGGTAATCCTTTTTATCCCTAATAGATGATCCTGATATTGACGCGAGGTTCTGGATACTAGCCACGCAACGCCTGCCTCTTACCGGTATCCACTCGGGTTGGCATTTGGAGCGTGATCCTCTTCTCTCCTTTTCATGCCGCCAAAATTAGATTTGATCTGACTGCGGAGTCTTCAAAACTCTTTGAAGAATCTGCCAGTCGTCCTTTTGCAGCAGCGCAGCCCTTTCTTGCTTTTCTTTAGATCGCCTTTCCTTGATTCTGATCGCACCAAACCTAAATCCAAAACACCTTTGGACCGTGGAGAGCAAGGGGAGAAAGGACTATCGCATGCGAGAAGGAGGGAGAGGCAGCCTTGGGCGTGATGCTGATAGGCATTCCACTTAGGATATTTTAGGTTGTGCGCAGGGTCTTATTTTATTAGAACCTACTTGTGATCCCAATAACTTCTTCCTTTCAACCTAATCACAACCCTTGTTGAATAGATCAAATCTGACGTGGTTGAATAGACGACCCCTGGATTCCTCCTTAGAGGCGCTAAGACAGTCAAATGGATTCTTAGTAGAACTTTGCATTGGAATCCAAAAAGGAGTAGGAGTCCTTGTCCAACAGGACCCCTAGGCGCCTCCTACTTGGTCACGCCACCCTTGGCGTGTGCCCTTCTCCTTCGCCAGGTTCTGGCACGGGGGACAGGCCCCCCAGCTCTCCAATAGGTGCGATGAATGTTGGTCAAAAAGTCAAAGGTCAACGGTCAATGTATGACCAGTCAAAGGTAACCTTTGACCAAAGCAAAAGAACTAAGAAATGAAGTGACCAAAATGACAGGTAATTGTCTTCAAATAGACAACCTATTCTGACTTGGACAACTACAGTCAGACCATATGAAGCCTCTGATTGAGCACAAACCCTTTGGCCTCAGTCAGGAACGCAACTTATTTATGATAGCAAAACAGCAGAACGTTAGGTTCAATCGATGCTAAGCTCACCGATTTCCCATTGAAATCCTAATTGAATTCATCATTCAGATCAAAATTAAAACTAGATCAGTTCAAATGATGATCACCCAAATTCAAACCTTGTTTGTTGACCCAGTTATGTTCAATTTGTATGGATAATGGGATATCTGATCTCTATCATCACATCTTGAAGCTCCTTTCGATGGATCAGAAACTCTTCTGATTCGAACACTAGAATAATCGATCATCTTAAATCATGCTAATTGCTCCCAAAAAATCCACCAATGACAACCAAGTATATAATGGCCAACCCTCAGAGCTGATGCGAAACCTCTTGGTGCAAGCTACTGTGTGATAAGTTCTTCGATCTTGGTCAGCCGATCAGATTAGGGTTAATGTGTGAACTCGTCAAACCCTAGTCTCTTTCCATAATAATGTAATCATTCGATTCGAGTTCCAATGTTGAAAATCTTAATGAAAACTCTTTCTATTATTTCACTCTACCATGGCCATGGGATTTGACTTGATTCTCAAATGATCATCATAGGGCTACTCCTCTTTACCAACCGAGTAGATAGATTCCATCTTGATGCATCCATTCCCTACAATGACATGCTTAGCCAACATACACCTTACGGGTTCCATATGGCTACGGAAGACCGAGGTTTCTGGTCTGGTGTCAACACTATAACACCTCAAAGGTGAACTACCGATAGCATTCATTGTTAAAGAAACCACACACTACTGCCAGCATGAGTCAGTAATTGACAGAAAGTAGAGCTTCCTAAGACTACTCGAGGTGGTCACGCTCAGTGCCTCATTCCTACGATACCTGTAACTTTCACTTCTGTGTCTCCACACCAGACTCAGACTCTCTTACTAAAAAGAAGCTGATCGATACACCAACCCTTCCGGATCACATCACCATCCTCGTTGATTGATCTATGGATCGGGAAGCTGTTTATGATTAATAATGATATTCATGTCTTAAATTTCAACCTGGAAAATATGAATTATCATTACCATTAACTCAAAGGATGTATCACAGCGACACTAACACAGTGTGATAGAAAATAACCATCTTAATTGATTTATAGTCAAATAATTATATTTGCCCCATAAGAAGTGTATACAAAGTGTCGCCAATTCTGGCTTCTATAGCACATATATTCTAACATCTCCACTTTGTCCTAAAGCCAATTGGCTACCAAGTCTAAGTCCCAATCTTCTCAGGTGGGCTTCGATCTTCTCGACTGTGCCAACGGCTTTTGTAAAGTGGGTCTCGCCACATTAACTGCAGTTGAACTTCTCTTTTTTGAGCTCAACGTAACCTTCTCAAGGTAATCTCGGATGAGAATGAGTATCGCCGTATTGTTGGATTTCTTCCACTGACAGCTCCACCATTGCACACAACAGAACTTCCAGATGTCGACTTTTCGAATCATCTATATCCAGACATGAAAGTCCGAGTCATGTGTAATCCTTGAACTTGGAGTCTCCGTTACCCAAAACCAATATCTATCCTAGTTCTTCTCAAGTACTAAGGATAATTTCACAGGAAGTCCAGTGTTCTCATCATGATTTAACTGATATCTGCTTGATGAACACTCAACAGCATGGGCTATATCAGGTCGTGTACCATAGCATGCATACATGAGGCTCCCTATGTAGAAAGCTAAGGGAATTCTTTGCTATGCTGTTCTTATTTCCTCGAGGTGGCTGGGCACATCTTCTTGGAAAGTGAATACCATGTTCTGAAGGTATTAATCCCCCTCTTAAGAGGGTTTTACAACTAACCTCTTAGTTTCCTCTATGTTACATCTTCTCATGAAATCTAGATCCTATTCGGTCATTAATCCCTAATAGACCTTAAACTTCCTAAGAAATAAAAGGTGCTTCACCTTATGTCTTTCATGGAGAAGTCTTTTGGACAAACCCACATCTTGACTGATGTCAACATGGGAATACTTCATTCCCAATAGGAGGATTCATCACGTTAATACAAGAAACAACACTGCTAGCACTGAACCCTTTTGAAAACACATGGTTTCCTCTTCTTTTGATGAAATCGAACTTTTTGATCACATCATTGAATACGAGTGTTCAGCTCCCGAAGGATGCTGCTTAAGTCCATATTATGTGGACCTTTGCAGATTCGGCAACCTTGTGTCAGTATCACTGGATGTGAAACCTAACGACGGTCCTATAGATATCTTTCCTAGATATCCATTTAGGAATGCCTTTTCACGTCCATTTGCCATATTTCATATCGAAATAGGGCGTGCAAACAGCAAGCAATGTGCGGCATGGATTTAGCATAGCTACAGGAAGAAAAGGTATCCTGATAGTCATGCCTTCCGCGTTGACTATACCTTTTCACCAAGTCTAGCTTGAATGTCATCCAACATTTCCCATCATGTACCACATCTTTCTCTTAAATATTCATTTAACACCCAATAGGTACGTAATACCTCTCTGCGGTGAATTAACCAAGGTCCAGACTTGTTTGAGTGCCTCGAGGACGATCTCTCTGACTTCATTGCCTCAAGCCATTTCTCGGGAGTCGAATATCTGATATCCGCCTCTTGTGATTTCCTTGGGATATCTCAATGCAGCCTCATACCCTATGAGGTTAAATTTTCTTCTACGTCCTCTGAATAATAACCAGGTATCTTTGCAGGGGGAACGGGATAAAACTCTTTCCGATCTACGAGTGGAGGAGGATATGTTCTTTTGGCTTCAGACCTGATTTGGTCCACTTGGTCCATAGCTCGGTTCTGGCTTGTCGGACTTTGCTCATCAAGCTTAAATTACTTCCAATGCCACCTATCTTGAAATAAATGTTTTTCAAGAAAAATTGCCATGTCGATACACAATCACCGTTGGTGGTCTTTTGGAATGTAGAAATCAGCTATCCTAATTGATCTTAGGATATCTATGAATCGAGGCTCTAAAACGATCAAACTCTAATTGTCCGCTGTCTGTCTTTGTGACATAAGACGGACAATCCAAGATTTGAGCATGACTCAGACTGAGTTTCTTACCATGCATATTCTCATACGGAAGATTGTAGGAACGGTTTTAGAGGAAACCTATTCAGTAACATAGATTGATTTGAAATATGAAGTGTCCCCAAAAAAAAATCAGAGAGCTCTGTGAAGCTCATTTCATATCGAACCTATATCCAATAGAGTCTGAGTTTCTCATTCTGAAAACCCCGTATGTTGAGGTGTTCCTCGTGGAGTCCATTGAGAGACGTTATGCATTTTCCTTAAGATAGTCTAGGGAATTTTCGGCTAAGGTATTTCACCTCCTTGATCTGATCGGAAGAACCTTATGTGGTTTTTCCAATGTGTATATTTTTACCTCATGTCTGAAATTCTTTACTTTTCAAAGGCTTAGACTTGTGATCCTCATAAGATACACCATACCCATACCTACGATAGCTCATCATCGATAAATGTAATGAAGTAAGACAAAATTGCCTTTTAGCCGGCAGCATCGAGGGCCGCAACAACTATCATAATGTACTTAGGGGCAAGGAGATCTGTGAGCCCCTCCCATGTCCAACAAAAGGGGTTTAGTCCATTTGTGCCTGGAAGACAAGATTCACAAGTTGGATATGACTCAAAAGTCAATGGGACTCAATAGCCCATTTATTCTCTCAATTTGTTAATTCCTATCTTCTGCTATATGAGCCTACAATCTCAGTCGCCAAGATATCTGGTCGTATTTGGACTATCCCTAGGATCGTTTGCATTCACGTTTTGCTCGATAGTTAAAATTTTATGCGGTACCCTAAATATCCTGCGCCAAGATCACAACTGAATCAAGAGCTTGGTTTAATAGGTTCGAACAAAGCTTAAATTGACCAGGCTAATAGTATTAGTCTAGGCCAAAGATCAGTCACGATCTAGCAAAACCTTAATTGGTCCAAGTTTAGAGTTTGGATTGAATAAGCTAAAACCCAAAATTATTCTGGCTCAAATTTGGTTCTAGGTAAGTTTGGCAGATACGAGTCGACTGTTATTTTAATTGGAGAGCCTACTCAATACTGAATGCATTTCTTGTATTAAGATAATGGCATTATCCCTTTCCACCGATCTCACTTCACCTGGCCATATCTATGACTCAGTTATGATTTGAGTGTCAATCAATCCGAGAGCTAACCCATGGCCATAGGTTAGTACATAATTGTTTGGACATGATGACAAGTCTAGTTTATGAGACCTGATCAATTTTCCTAAGAAAAGATTAAGTCTGAGAGTCATCAATTCTTCCACCATTGTAGATGTGCGGGCCCTTCCCGGGGTTGATTGTTCTCGACTGGATACAGTGGCTCAGTTGCACCGAAAAGATGCAACCATGTCTATTAGGCATTGGATGCTATGGGCTGGAGGATGAGTTGGGCTCAATATTTTGGATACGGTGAGAGACTCAATTAGGAATCAGTCTGTGCAAATGGTGGGTCTGACTTAACTAAGGAGTGGATCAATATTTCGGATACGGTGAGATTCATGAATTAGAGACCAAGTTTGGGTGCACCATGATTAGAGAATCATTGAACAAGAGTTGTTCACTCATTGGCTAACCCATCACCAATAACTGTTAGGTGAGGTGATGAGTCAGTTGGTGAGACCGCACCACCCACTAGAAATCATTAATCATGGAGATTTTTGCATCTCTACAGAGGGAGTGTAGGGATCCGAGAAAATAGTGGGAGCTAATTTATTTAAAAATAAAATTTCTAAATAAATTGGTCAAGTCATAATTACAGTATCTAACTAGAATCTTTGACTCTCTATAGAAAAATGTCTGCGTCCAACCCATTAGCACGTATCCTGGACACACATAGACTGACCGGACCCAATTATAAAGATTGGCTCAGAAACTACAAAATCATTTTGGGTTTCGAGAAGTTAACCCATGTATTGGACCAGGACCCTCCCACCTTACCAGCCCGTCCATCCACTGAACAGAGAGCATCTCTGAAAAAAATGGATAGACGAAGATAATAAGGCCAGATATTACATGTTGGGCTCGATGTCTGATGAGCTCCAGCGCCAACATGAAGATATCGGGACTGCTCGCCAAATGTTGGCTCACCTGCAGGAGATGTTTGGTGAACAGAGTCGCGCAGCCAAGTATCAAGTCACGAAATGACTTTTTAAGGCTAAGATGCGTGATGGGCAGTCAGTCCAAGATCACTGTCTGATGATGATCAAGGACATTGGAAGAGCTTGAGAAGCTCGGTGTGAAGTTAGACTTGGATCTGCAGAATGATATTATTCTGCAATCCTTGACTGATGCATATGGGCAATTCATCATGAATTACCACATGCATAAACTTCAAAATTCCTTGGCCGAATTAATGAACATGCTGGTCACCGCTGAGCTTTCTATGAAAGGTTCTAAAGGCTCAGTTCTTGCTATGGAATGGACTTCTTCCAAAAGAAAGTCTTATGGAAAGAAAAAGAAGTCTGTGAAAAAGCAGAAGGGTGGAAGGAGGAAAGAAGAAGAAGGCAGAGCCGAAGAAGAAAGCCGCTGTCAAAGAAAAGTATTTCCATTGCAACAGCGACGGCCACTTGGAAGCGGAACTGCCCTACTTACCTGGCCACCCTGAAGAACAAGAAGGAAGGTCCTTCTGGAGGTATGCTCGTTATTGAGTCTAACCTTACGATTTCTTCTGCATCCAGTTGGGTGCTTGACTCTGGTTCTAGTGCTCATCTGTGCACTTTCATGCAGGGTCTTGAGGATAGCAGGAGGCTGAGGGATGGAGACATGATCCTACGCATCGGTAATGGAGCAAGAGTTGCTGCAGTGGCCGGTGGGAACATACCCTCTTCGATTACCATCTGGTTTAGACTTAGTTTTGAAAGACTGTTATTATGTGCCTGCAGCTAGCAGGAATTTGATTTCTGTTTCATGCTTAGCACTAGAAGGCTATGTGATTACCTTCTTTAAGGACCATTGTAACATTCTTTATGAAAGAAATAAAATTGCAAATGGTTTTCCTTATTAACGGTCTTTATCAGCTACATATTGATGTACCTATTCTAACTATCGAGCAAAACGTGAATGCCAAACGACCTAGGGATAGTCCAAATGATAGATATCTATGGCACCTGAGATTAGGTCATATAGCAGAAGATAGGATCAACAAATTGGAGAAAAATGGGCTATTGAGTCCATTGACTTTCGAGTCATATCCAACTTGTGAATCTTGTCTTCAAGGCAAAATGACTAAACTCCCTTTTGTAGGACATGGGGAAAGGGCCACAGATCTCCTTGCCCTAGTACATACTGATGTGTGCGGCCCATTTGATGTGCCGGCTAGAGGCAATTTTGTCTACTTCATTACCTTTACCGATGATCTGTCTAGGTATGGGTATGTGTATCTTATGAGACACAAGTCTGAAGCTTTTGAAAAGTTCAAAGAATTCAGACATGAAGTAGAAAAATAAACTGAAAAACCCATTAAGGTTCTTCGATCAGATCGAGGAGGTGAATACCTTAGCCAGAAATTCCTAGACTATCTCAAGAAAAATGGCATAGTCTCTCAATGGACTCCACCAGGAACACCTCAACTCAACGGGGTTTCAGAATGGAGAAATCGGACTCTATTGGATATGGTCCGATCCATGATGAGCTTCACAGACCTTCCTGATTTTCTTTGGGGACACTTCATTGTTAACTTCAATTTATCTACTGAATAGGGTTTCCTCTAAAACCGTTCCTACCACACCGTATGAGATATGGCATGGTAAGAAACCAAGTCTGAGTCATCTCAGAATTTGGGGTTGTCCGGCTCATGTCAAAAGACAACAAGCGGACAAGTTAGAGTTTAGGTCCTTCAGAGCTCGATTCATAGGATATCCTAAAGAGTCATTAGGATACTATTTCTACATTCCAGAAGACCACAATGTGATTGTGAGTCGACATGCCATCTTTCTTGAAAAATAGTTTATTCAAGATAGCGGCATTGGAAAGCAGATTAAGCTTGATGAGAAAGTCTCACAAGTACAACGAGCTAAGGACCAATTGGAACCAAATCAGGTTGAGCCAATAAGAACACTACCTCCTCCACCTCGTAGATCAAAAAGAGTTTTCCATCCCCCTGAAAGATACTTAGGTATTATTTCAGAGGAAGTAGAGAAAATGTTCCTCGTAGGTAATGGTGCTCATGGTGATGATCCCAAAACCTACAACGAGGCGATATCAGATATCGACTCCGAGAAATGGCTAGAGGCAATGCAGTCAGAAATTGACTCGATGCACTCAAACCAAGTCTGGACCTTGGTAGATCCACCAGAAGGTATAGTACCTATTGGGTGTAAATGGATCTTCAAGAGAAAGATTGGTGCAGATGGGAATGTGGAGACATTCAAGGCTAGACTAGTGGCAAAAGGTTATAGTCAACGCGAAGGCATTGACTATCAGGATACCTTTTCCCAGTGGCTATGCTAAAATCCATCCGCACATTGCTTGCCATTGCAGCCTATTTCGATTATGAAATATGGCAAATGGACGTGAAAATGGCATTCTTAAATGGATATCTTGAGGAAGATATCTATATGGAACAGCCGCTAGGTTTCACATCCAGTGATACTGATCACAAGGTTTGCAAGCTGCAAAGGTCCATATATGGACTTAAGCAAGCATCTCGGAGCTGGAACACTCATTTCAATGATGTGATCAAAATGTTTGGTTTCATCAAAAATGAAGAGGAACCATGTGTCTTCAAAAAGGTCAGTGGGAGCGCTGTTGTCTTCCTCGTATTGTACGTGGATGACATCCTCCTTATTGGGAATGATATTCCCATGATTGACGAACAGTCAAAATTATGGTTGTCCAAGGAATTCTCCATGAAAGACCTAGGTGAAGCATCCTTTATTCTAGGAATTAAGGTCTATAGGGATAGACCGAATAGGATGCTAGGACTTTCACAGAAGATGTACATAGAGAAAAGTACTAAAGAGGTTTAGTATGGAAAACTCTAAGAGGGGATTAATACCCTTCAGACATGGTATTCATCTTTCCAAGAAGATGTGCCCTAGCACACCTGAGGAAATAGAACGCATGAGCAAGATCCCTTATGCTTCTGCAATAGGGAGCCTCATGTATGCCATGCTATGTACACGACCTGATATAGCCCATGCTGTGAGTGTCACAAGCAGATATCAGTCAAATCCAGGTGAAGAACACTGGACTTCTGTGAAATGTATCCTTAAGTACTTGAAGAAGAACTAAGGATATGATGTTGGTCTTTGGTAACGGAGAACTCCAAGTCCAGGGATACACAGACTCGGATTTCATGTCCGATGTAGATGATCGAAAGTCGACATCTGGGAGTCTGTTTGTGTGCAATGGTGGTGCTGTCAGCTGGAAGAGTTCCAAGCAAACTATGATAGCAGATTCCACCATGGAAGCAGAATATATCGCTGCATCAGAGGCTGCGAAGGAAGCATTCTGGTACAAGAAGTTTGCTGCAGAAATTGGAGTAATGCCATCAGATGCCATTCCTCTATACTGCGACAACAATGGCGCCATAGCCCTTGCTAAGGAGCCGAGGTCTCACCAAAAATCCAAGCACATTGAGCGGCGATACCACCTCATCCGCGATTACCTCGAGAAGGGTTACGTCGAGGTCAAGAGAGTCAACTCCACAGATAATGTGGCAGACCCACTTACAAAGCCATTGGGCCAGCAGAAGATCGAAGCCCACCTTGAGAAGATGGGACTTAGACTTGTAGCCAATTGGCTTTAGGACAAGTGGGAGATTGTTAGATATATGTGCCCTAGAAGCCAGAATTGGCTGACACTTGTAATACACTTCTAGGGGCAAAATTATAATTTTGACTATAATCAATAAAATGGGTTATTTTCTATCACATATGTGTATTTAGTGTCTGTGATACATCCTTTGAGTTAATGGTAATGATAATTCATATTTTCAAGAGTTGAAAATTTAAGACATGAATAATCATTATTAACTCATAAAATGCTCCCGACCATAGGATCATCACGAGGATGGTGATTGATCCGGAAGGTTGGTGTACAATCGCTTCTCTTTAGTAGATGAGTCTTGAGTCTACGGTGTGGAGACACCGGAGCGAGAGTACAGGTACTCGTTAGAGAACGAGGGCACTGAGCGTGACCACCTCGAGTAGTCATTAGGAAGTCTACCTTCTCGTCAATGACTGACTCGATGCTGCAGTAGGTGTGTCTGGTTCTTTGACCTGAGGTGCATCGGTAGTTCACCTTGAGGGTGTTATAGTTTGACTACACCATTACTCGATCTCCTAGCCATATGGAATCCCTGAGGTGTATGTTGGCTATAGCATGTTCATTGTAGGAACTGGATTGCATCAAGATGGAATCTATCTACCTCGGTGGTAGAGGAGCAGCCCTATGATGATCATGAGAATCAAGTCCAGAAGCCCATGGCCATGGCAGAGTGAAATAATAGAAAGAGTTTCTATTTAGATTTTCACATTGGACTTGAATCGAATGATTACATCATATGACAGAGAACTAGGGTTTGACGAGTTCACCTTAACCCTAATCTGATCGGGGCTCAAGATAGAAGAACTTAATCACACAGGTAGCTGCACCAAGAGGTTCGCATTCAGCTCTGATGGGTTGCCACCATATACTGCTAGGTGTCACTGGTGGATTTTGGGAGCAATTAGAATGATTTAGATGATCGATCATTCTAGCTGTTCGAATCAGAAGAGTTCTGATCCATCGAAAGGAGTTTCGATGATGTCGATGATAGAGATCATGACATATCCCATTACCATACAGAACTGAACCTAACTGGGTCACACAAACAAGGGTTTGAATCTGGTGATCATCAATTGAACTGATCCAGTTCAATTGATCTGAATGAGATTCAATTAGGTTCAAGAAAATCGTGCTAGCACTCGATTGAACCTAACGTTCTTCTTTTACTATCATAAATAGTTGTCCTGACTGAGCCAAAGGAGTTTGTGCTCAATCAGAGGCCTTCACTTGGTCTGACTGGAGCCTTGTCCAAGTCAGAAAAGGTTGTCTTATTTTGTAAGACAATTACCTGCCATTTTTGGTCACCTGCCATTTCTCGTCCTTTGACTTTGGTCAAAAGTTGACCTTTGACTGGTCAAATGTTGACCATTGATACTTTGACTTCTTGTCCACATGTCATGCACCTATTGGAGAGCTGGTGGGGGCCTTGTCCCCCTGCCAGAACCTGGCAAGGAGGAGGGCGCACGCCACCCTTGGCGTGTGCCCAAGTTTGGAGGCGCCCAGGAGTCCCTGTTGGACAGGGACTCCATCTCCTTTTTGGATTCCAATTAGAGTTCTCCTAAGAACCAACTTTGACTGGTCTTAGGCACCATCTAAGGAGGAATCCAAGGGACTCTATTCCCACCAATCAGATTTAGATCTGATTTCACAAAGGGTTGTGATTGGTTGGGAAGAAGAGGAGTTGGATCACGCATAGTCTATAAATAAGACCCTGCGCCCAACTCAAAAAGAAATTCAATTCTCCATGCCCCAAGGCTGCCTCTCCTCTTCCTCCTCCATGCCAAGTTCCATCCTTCTCCCTCTCCTCTCCACATGCCCAAAGAAGTTTGGGATCTTGGTTGGTGCAATCCAGATGAGAGAAAGGCGACAGAAAGCTAGAAGGCTGCGCTGCTGCAAAGGACAACTGCTGATCTTCGAAAAGGAGTTTTGAAGATCCTCCAGAATCAGATTCCAGATCTAATTTTTGGAGATGTGATAGAGAAGAAGAGGATCTCTAGATCCAGCCTGAGTGGATACCGGTAGAGGCCAGGCACTTGCGTGGCTAGATCCAGAACCTTCCGCTGCTTACAGGATCATCAACGGGTAATAGGATTACCCACATCAAGGTAAATTAAATTTGATTTAATTTATCTATATTTTATTTTAATTATTAAAATAATAAAAATTAGATCTAAAACATCCTAGATCTGATTTAGATCAAAGAGAAAAAATTTTGGAATATATCTCTTAATCCGATCAGATCTAAACGAACCTGATTCGGAAAATCAGGATTTTCCTTCAATGCTCAGACAGTGTGATAAAAGCATTTAAATGCGCACTCACTTTGCCAATCCTAATAAGTATTGTCTCTACCATCGTGACCATGGTTATGATACTGAAGAATGCTTTCAGCTTCAAGACGAGATTGAAGAACTCATTAGGCGAGGTCAGCTCGATCGATTCCCATGGCATCGACCTGAGATAAGAGAAGATTGATCGAGGGCACAGCTACAATCAGAACCACCAAGAAGAGAAAAATAGCAAGAAGATCGATCACCCTCGGCATCATCAATACCATCTCTGGGGGACTTTGATGAGAGGAGGCCAGTGGATCTGAGGGGTCGGCTAAAAGATGGAGGGCTGAGGAACCCATCATTTTCACTGAAGAAGATGCTTAAGAGGTTCAATTTCTACACAATGATGTCGTTGTAATAACTTTAAATATAGCAGATTATGATGTACACCGTGTTCTTATGGATAATAAAAGTTCGGCCGATATCTTATTTTATGATGCTTCTCTAAAATGTCTATACCTGATAATCACCTAGGACCAATAAATTTTCCTTTGATAGGCTTCACTGGTGACGCTGTACTAGTTGAAGGAATAATAACTTTAACCATGACTGTAGGATGATATCCGAGGTAGTCCAAGGTGCAAGTGGATTTTTTGGTAGTAAGAGCTACATCTGCTTACAACGTAATTCTTAGCCGATCTAGCCTAAATGCACTTCGAACAGTAGTGTTGATCTACCTTTTAAAGATGAAGTTTTCAACAAATTGCAGGATCAGAGAAGTCAGGGGAGACAAAACTTTGGCGAGACAATGCTACTCAATTGTCCTGCAAAGAGATAAGCAGTTTGACCCTTGCTTAGTTGATGGGTTGGACGTCTGGGATGATCTTACAGAAGAACGGAGAGAACCCAAGAAAGACCTTGTCTTAGTCTCTTTGAATAATGGAAATAAGGGCCACACAGTGCATATTGGCTCTAATCTGAGAGAGGTGCGAGAGCAACTCGTTGAATTCTTATGGAGAAATGTAGATGTTTTTGCTTGGATCCCCACAGACATGCCAAAAATTGATGCTAAAGTTATGTAGCATCGTCTGGTTGTCAATCCCAAGCATCGGTCAGTGAAAGAAAAGGTACGTAGCCATGCACCGAAGAGACAAAAGGCAATTGCTGAAGAAGTCGACAATCTCCTCAAGGCCAGATTCATCCGAGAAGTCTCCTATCCGAGCTGAGTTTCTAATATGGTCCTCGTCAAAAAGATGAATGGCAAGTGGAGAATGTGCACAGACTTCAAAAAATTGAGCAAGGCCTATCCTAAAGATAGCTATCCCCTATCAAAAATGGATCAATTAGTGGATGCGACCTCGAACAATGAGCTCCTCACCTTCATGGATGCCTTCTTCGGCTACAACCAAATTCGGAAGACACTAGAGGATGAGGAGAAAATTACTTTTATTACTGATCATGGTTTTTATTGTTACAGGATTATGCCCTTTGGACTCAAAAATGCAGGAGCAACATACCAGCGCCTTATCAATAAGATTTTTAAGGAGCAGACCGTAATATGGAGGTTTATGTAGACGACATGCTTGTCAAGAGCCGAATTTTGATAAATTACATAGCTGATCTTGAGGAGACCTTCAGTGCCCTACGGAGATACAAGATGAAATTGAACCCGACCAAGTATGCCTTTGGTGTGACTTCGAAAAAGTTCTTAGGGTTTATGATGTCAAGACATGGAATTGAGGCAAATTCAAAGAAGATTCAAGCCATTCAAGAGATGACTGCCCTAAAATCAATAAAAAAAGTTCAGCACCTAATAACAAAGATGGCAGTCTTGAACCGTTTCATCTCGAAGTCGGTCGAATGGTGTATGTCCTTCTTTCAAGTTTTCAAACAATCAAAAAACTTCTATTGGACCACAGAGTGTCAGCAAGCATTCGAAGAGCTCAAAAGCTACCTTGGCTGGCCTCCCTTGCTAACTAAACCTGAGCTTGGAGAAGAATTATTCTTGCACTTAGCGGTCTCCCTAACGGCCCTTGCAGCAGTCCTAGTCAAGAAAGAGATGAAAGTGCAGTGGTCGATGTACTATATAAGTTGAGTTTTGAGGAATGCCGAGATCAGGTACACTAAGTTAGAAAAACTAACTTATGCTCTACTGATTGCAGTCCGAAGACTTCGACCTTATTTCTAAGGGCACACTGTAACTCTCCTTACTGATCAACCAATCAAGACAGTTCTTCACTGAATAGATACCTTCGAAAGAATCGCAAAATAGGCAATTGAACTCACAGAGTTTGACATCAATTTTTAGCCTCGACTGTCAATTAAGGCTCAAATACTAGTAGAATTCATAATGGAATGCACTATCCCGGATGAGACCAAATTGGAACAGAATGAGGTCAGTATTCCATGGTTGCAGTCGAGCTCCTCTGAAGAAAAGGCTGATCTTCCTAAAGGCTTCTAGGCCCTGTATGTTGATGGCTTATCCAATACTCGGGCGCAGGCGCTGGATTGATCCTGGTGAACCCGAAGGGGGTCATTGTCGAATACGCGCCGTGCTTTGAATTTTCTGCAATAAATAATGGAACCAAATATAAAGCTCTGATAGCAGGACTAAGGATAGCCAAAAAGTTGGAAGCAGACTGGCTCTAGGTGTACAGTGATTTTCAACTGATGGTCGGACAAGTTAGTGGCAATTATGAAGCTCGAAAGAAAAATATGATAAAGTATCTTAAGAAAGTAAAGAATTTGACTTCGATCTTCAAAAGATTCAACATTCGACAGATTTCTAGAGTAAAAAATACCAGAGCCGATCTTCTCTTTAAATTGACCATACTAGCCTAACCGAATTACCTAAGAAAGTCTTCTTCGAAGTCCTAAACTGTCCAAGTTTAGAAGAATCACAGTCTATGATGCAGGTTGAGTATGAGCCGAATTGGATTGATCCACTAGTCGCCTACCTCAAAGATGGGGTTCTTTCTCATGATCTGAAAGAAGCTCAAAAAATAAGAAATTAGGCCGTTCGGTATGTTCTCTACGAAGGCAAATTATACAAAAGGTTTTATTTACTACCACTTTTAAGATGCTTTCGACCCTCCGAGGCTGATTTTGCATTATGGGAGGTACATAAAAAAATTTATGGAAGCCATCTGAGTGCCAGATCTTTATCTCACAAGCTACTTTGAAAAGGTTATTACTGGCCGACCTTATATTGGAATTCTCTGGATTATGTTAGAAAGTATGACCATTGTCAAAGAAATACTAGTATTCAGAGACAGCCGGCCTCCAAGCTTACCTCCTTAAGCGCTCCTTAGCCATTTACGCAATGGGGGTTGGATATACTCGACCTCTTTCCGATGGCATTCGGACAATGAAAGTTTCTCTTGATTGTAATTAACTACTTTACCAAATGGATTGAGGTCGAACCTTTGACTAAAATTGCTGAAGCAAAAGTACAGGACTTCATCTGAAAGTCAATTATTTATAGGTTCGGCTTGCCTCAGACTCTTATAATAGATAATGGGCGGTAGTTTGCTGGTGCAAAATTTGCTGAGTTCTGTGAAGACTTGAATATCTCTTACAATTTTACATCAGTAGCTCATGCACATAGAAATGGTGAGACTTAGGTAACCAATAGAATCCTGTTGCAAGAAATCAAAGCAAGACTTGAGAAGGTAAAAGGAGCTATTTTGGATTATTTAGATTAGATTTAAATAATGTAGGGTTGCACATATTGATTATAAGGTTGTCCTACTGTAAGATTTATCCCTTATAGTGGAGAGATTATCCTAATATGTGCTGATATGAATAACCTAAATTATAAATATATTAAATAAGATCTAAAGTAATTTATGATTTATTTTTGGATTTTAAATCTAAAATTAGATAGTTTATGATTTAATTTTGATCATTTAGATAAGATCCATATGATAGGTTTCATGTTTTGATTTAGATCTTCATGTTGCATATGTTGATATTGTAGGTGGTGTGGTGCTCCCAAGCCTTGGAAGGCCATGGATGGAGCCAGGATGAGAGCTCCGAGAAGGCTAGGATAGGTGTGGTCCTAGGGCTAGGACAGGAATTGTCCTAGGATGGAGACGGCATGTAACTCTCCATGGGCTTGAGGTTCGGATATTGAGGGCCTCAAGGGGCTTGGTTGGTGCTTTGAAGATCTAAAATTCAAGATGGAGCAAAGAATCAAAGTCGAAGAATCAAGACTGCAGAAAAAAAAATTTCTGTAGGTTAGCTGGCTTGGTCCAAAACTGGATTGGATAAGTCTCAGAGCATAGGCAAAATAGAAAGATCGAGTTTCGGAATTGCAGGCATGGCATAGAACTGGACTGGCTCAATTTTAGACTGAGCCAATCCAGTGGAACTTAGTCAGCTCAGTGCTGAGACTGAGCAGGCTCAATAAGCAACAGAGTTATGCGAGGGTCTGTTTTGGGCTAGGGTCTAGATTGATCCTAGGGATCTTAAGGCCTGATTTGAGAGGTCTTAAGGAGGTTAATTCATGTATGGATTAAGATTAGATCCAAGGGATGAGAGCATGTGAGACTTGGGCTCGGTGAGTGCTTTCATGTATTGGGTTAGCCCAAGAAAGTTTTTGAGCTAGGGTTTATTAGGGTTTATGAGGGAACTCTAGAGTATATAAATCAGGATATTGTAACTTTTACAACAGAAAAAAATACAATTGAGCTTTTCTTCCTAACTCTCTTCTCTCTGATTCCAACATCAAAACCCTAACTTCTCTCATCTTTCTTAGATCTTCTTCAGTTTGCTGGATTAATACTCAGGTTCACATAAGAGATTGAATCTATGGCTGTGGCTTCGAGCAGCCATAGGAACAATAATTGGTATCAAAGCCAGGTTAAGCATGAAGAAGGAAGAAGATCAGTTTTTAGTAGAGATCAGCAGCGAGATTTAGATCTAAAGACTTTCTTCAGATTTCATGAGGAAGGAAGAGATCATAGGACTGCTGTCTACCATCCCTAGTCAAGGTATTTCTCAGATCTATCTATTTGCTATTATTTGACTCGGATTGATCATGAAAAATAATAGGTTGAAGGTAGGATTAGAGAAGTTTAATGAAAAGAAAAGTTTCACGATATGTGTGGTAAGAATGGAGGATCTGTTGATTCAGATCAGATTGGATTCGATCTTGGAAGATAGGTCGGAGGAGATCATAGACAAGGAGTGGGTATCCTTAGAGAAAAGGGCATGTGCCATGATTAGGGCTTGTTTGGCAGATGAGGTTTTGTATGGTGTGTTGGAGGAGAGAATATCCAAGGAATTATGGTTGAGGTTGTAGTAGTTGTACATGGAGAAGAACATGTGCAACAAGTTGATGCTAAAGAAGCAACTATATAGCCTTCGAATGCAGGAGGGCGAGGATGTTATGGGGCATATTCAGCGGTTCGATTGGATGAGCATGGACTTACTCAATATAGGAGTGGATTTAGAAAAGGAGGACAAGAGTCTATTATTTCTATATTCGCTATCTGAGAGCTTCGATCCATTGGTGACAACTTTACTGTATGGTAAGGAGACACTGGTGTACGAGGAGATCGTATCAGTGCTCAGGTCCAACGAGTAGCTAGAATGGTTGATGAAGAGGAAGGTCTTCTAAGAGAGTCTTATAGTTTCAGAGAAGCATAGGAAAGAAAAGAAGAAGGGCGAACAGAGGGGCAGCAAGGGGTCCAAGAGATGCTTTAAGTATGGAGAAGCAGGACACTTTAAGTTTGAGTATCCGCTTTGAAAGAAGTGCAAGAGAGGAGAAAGCTCAGAATCCATCAGTACAGTCACTAAAAGTGAAGATTCGGATAAGCTCTTGGTGGTCTTGGAGGTGCCCATAGGGTGTGGTGTATTTGAGATGATTTCGGATAGATCTGTAGAGTGCAGAGGGTCCGAAGGATCAGTGATGGTGTTCGAGGTATAGCAGCAGACCCAGTAGTGCAGCATTGGATGGTTGGCCTCGAGAGACTCGAAGATAGAGTCAGCTTCTATGGCATCAGGAGGACTTCAGTTCTAGGTGGAGCATCGAGCAGAGGCGGCTTCACGGGTGGAGAAAGCTATGACACAAGTTCAGAATACGGGGTGCAGAGGGAGGACCTATATCTCAGTACTAGTATCGAGGCTGTACAGATTTAGGTGGAGAGGATTATGCAGAAAGATAGGCGTGGCTCTGAGGGAAAAGTGTCAAGTAGAGCATCAGGATATGAGGTGAGTGTCGGTAAAGAAACATTGCATGATCTCCAGGGAAGTCCAGGATAAGTGATGCAGTTGCCAAGCAGAAGGATACCTATAACTTCAAAGGTGGTGCAGAGAAACAAGCTAAGAACTTTAGCCGTGGAGGTGGTCATTCTGAAGGCCTCAAAGGGAGCTCAGTAGTTGAAGAAGAATGGAAAATGGCAAGATGAGCATGGGAGGCTATCAGGACATGCAGAGCTAGCAGGATCGTGCAGGAGGATATTGCCAGGTGTGCCAAGATTTGGATGCACTAAGGTGGAGATTGTAGGTAGTGTGGTGCTCCCAAGCCTTGGAAGGCCACGAGCAGAGCTAGGGTGAGGGCTCTAGGAAGGCTAGGACAGGTATGATCCTAAGACTAGGACAGAAGTTGACTTAGGGTGGAGGCGGCATGTAACTCTCCATAGGCTTAAGGTTCGGATATTGAGGGCCTCAAGGGGCTTTGTTGGTGCTTTAGAGACATGAGATTCAAGGTGGAGCAAGAAATTAAAGCCAGAAAATCAAGACTATAGAAAGAAGATTCTCTGCAGGTTAGTTGGCTCAGTTCAAAACTAGATCGACTAAGTCTCAGAGCGCAGGCAAAATAGAAAGGTCAAGTTTCGGGACTGCAGACACGACACAGAATTGGGCTGATTCAATTTCAGACTGAGCCAAAATTAAGCCGACCTAGTGGAACTTAGTCAACTCAGTGCTGAGACCGAGCCAACTCAGTAAGCGGGCAGAGTTATGTGAGGATCTATTTTGGGCTAGGGTCTGGGTTGATCCTAGGGATCTTAAGACCTGATTTGAGAGGTCTTAAGGGGGCTAATTCATGTATGGGTTGGAATTAGATCCAGGGGATGAGAGCATGCGAGACTTGGGCTCGATGAGTGCTTTTATGTATTGGGTTAGCCTAAGAGAGTTTTTGAGCTAGGGTTTATTAGGGTTCATGTGGGAACTCTAGGGTATATAAACTAGGACATTGTAACTTTTACAATAGAAGAAAATACAATTGAGCTTTTCTTCCTAACTCTCTTCTCTCTTCTCTCTGGTTTCAATACCAAAACCCTAGCTTCTCTCATCTTTCTTAGATCTTCTTCAGTTTGTTGGATTAACATCCAGGTTCATGCAAGAGATCAGATCTATGGCTATGGCTTCGAGCAGCCGTAGGAACAATAGATATGTAGCTTTTTTTTGAATCTAGTTTGCATATGTATGACATCTAAGTTTCATAAAATTAAAATTGTGAACTTACTTTCTGTAAAACCTTAGATTCAAAATCTTAGAAAATGATCGAAATATTGAAACAAATCGGATCAAAAATCATGTATTGAATATTATTCAATGTAAACCATTTACAATTTGAAAATGTTTCAAATGATTAAATGAGAATTAGTTCTGAGGTTCCATAAACCCAAACCTATAAGCCTTGAACTTAATTGAGAATTAAGTAATTATTTAGGATCTAGGTTTGTGATTTGAAGATCCTAAGATAATTTCATAAAACATGGGTTAAAGGGTAATGGGTTAGCTTTGATCAGGTCATTAACTGGGTTAGATCTAGGGTTAGATTAAATATGAACTAAATTAAGAAATTGATCAAATCTAATTAATAGTTAATTAGAATTGGGTCATTTCTTTTCTATAGATCAATTCAATAGTTGTAGTTGATCAAAGTCCATATATCTAACAAATGGATATTGATCATGTTCCAATGGTTGAGCTCGAGTCTTTAGGTAGACCAAATCAAAATTGACAAATCAATTGGTATCTAAGATAAGTCTGACATTTTTAGATCGATGGTTTTTAATTGGTAGCCTGCTTAGCCATTTCTGATGGTATCTAAGGCAAGCCTTGGCAGACCCTCTCATCGATCTCACTTACCTGGCCAATATAGTTAATCAGATCTTGATTAGGTTGCTCATTGATTCATGCTAACCCATGTCACATAGAAAATCAGTGAGACTCATTTTATTCAGTGAGACTGATCTAGGTGCCCATGGATCGATATTGATTCTAGTCCTTGTCAATAACTTGAAAGTCAGTGGAAGAATTTGACTTGGTGAAGTCAATGGAAGAAAATTGGTCCATGTCTTATCTATCCTTAAATCACTAATAATTTAAATCTTCTAAAATTATTAGGTCCTTAAAATGATAAAGTTATGAGGATAACTGAGTCATAGCCTTTCATTAAGTTGTTTGATAATGGGTCCATTGACTCAATAATCATTGGAGGCCCATAGGCCTGGTGCTTGTTGACTAATGGAATTATCATTCATCATATGATAACTTGGATGTGTCTCTTTAATGATGGTTAGATTGATCAACTAAAGTTGGGCTTAATTATTCGTTAGTTAGATGCACTAAGTATGGTCATGTTAATGGTTGGACCTAGTTAGATCCTTATAGTAGAGGCCAAAACCTACTGATTAGATTTTTGGGACAAAATTAAATTACTAGAAGTTGTTTGGAGAAATAATTGATTAAAGAACCCACTCGTAGATGTACATGGGTTGACCGACCAAAGTCAAGCTTGTGTGCAGTCTATGTGGATTCTAGTACCTACTAGAAAATTAAAGTAATTCCCCAAATTAGAAATAGAGGCTACTAATTTGAATAAAATAATAAGAGAATCTTTAGACTAAAGTCCAAATCTCTAGGCTTAAAATAATTCATATACAATAGGTTATTATTCTCCATTATTAGATTAAGACTAAATCCTAATTGCTCCGATCACTATCAGATAGTGGTGTATATATGGGATCCAACTTCGATAATTAGTATCGCAAGTTAAATTTGGTTCAGTAGTACGAATGGATTCGTATTAGGGCTTCTAAGCCCAATCAAAATAATTAGTCCAATATTGACCCAAATCAGGCATTGTATTTCTACTGTAAGAAGTAGGGTCATAGGAAGAAGAATTGTCTTGCTTTCCTTGATCCCAACAGGTTGAACAAGAGAAAGAAATAAGAGTTGCTTATCAAGGATGTTATATGATAACACCTAAAATTTTTTTTGTATGTAATTCTACTACCTAGGTATTAGATACCGATGGTCTTATATAATTCGTTGCAGGGACTTTAGGTAAGTGGAATGTTTGAAAATGATGAGAGACTCCTAAACATTAGAAAAGAAAGTTTTGTTTCAATCCTACCTTTAGGAATTATCAAGTTTATTTTTAAAAGATGTCATTTTGAGTGATTGTTACTATTGTCCATCGTTTATAATAAATATGATCTCTATTGGTCTTTTAGCTAGAGATGGTTATCATTTATCAATAAGAAAGATTATTGTGATATTATTATGAATAATATTATAATAATATATAGATAATAAAAAAATAATATTTAACATTAACACAGCCTATTAAGTGTAATGTATACACTACTACAAAAAAGGGCTACAGCAGTGGTTCGTAACCCTGCCATAGCCCAAAAAATTGCTGTCATAGGCTATGGCAGCGATTGTCTAACCGCTGCCATTATGGCCGTCATCGTAGCTCTATGGCAGTGGTTGTTGCAGTGGTTATTAGAATCGCTGTCATAGATTGTCTATTGCAGTGGTTTATAAATCACTGCAATAGATCGACCTATGACAGCGGTTATGTAACCGCTGTCATAATATATCTATAGCAGCGGTTACATAACTACTAGATAATCTATAGCAGTAGTTTCTTAACCGCTATCATAGATCTAGTATAATGGTTGGCACCGAACCTATGGCAGCGGTTGGCATGGATATGACAGCAGTTATAAAATCGCTGCCATAGATCTTAAATAATTAAAAAAATAAAATTTTTATTTTTTTATATATTTTACTTGATAAATATAGATATATAATATAAAAAAATATAATAAATATAAAAATTATTCTAAAATACTAAAATTTTATTATTGAATAAAATTTATTATAATATTTTTTTAAAAAAATAAAATACATCAAAAGTCTCTAAAATCTACATCATCATCATCATCGTCGTCATCTGGAGCTGGAGCCGAAGTCGAAGTTGGAGTTGGAGCTGGAGTTGGAGTCAGAGCTAGAACTGAAATGCGGACCAATATATCCTCGAAGCTGGTGACTTCAAAACATGCATTGAGCATCGACATCATGTCTCTCATGATGCCCTCCAGATAAGATGCGCGCTCCTCAGTCTGATCTGCCTGCATCACAGCATGATCTGCTTGTGCCAATGCCTCCTAAAGCTCCTTCCGACTGACGACATTGAAAGTCTGTGAGGAGATGCTCACCTCAGACCAGTAGCTCATCGATGTGTGTTCGGACCTGCATCGGATCCTCCTAAAGTGCTCAGGCCCCAAGACCTGAGATAGATGGTCATGGGGCCTAGAGGTATCCGGGCCCTCGCTCGCGAGCGCATCTAATTGATCCTATAATTATAAATTAAAATAAAATTTTATAAGAAATACTATAATACTAATCATATATACTAATATATTTAATACTTACAAAAATACGTCCGATCGCGGTGTTCATCAGCCTGTCCGTCTTGTCCGTGCAGCTGGATCAGACGATCTCGCTATGATTGGGCATTACTCCATCTCTTATCAGCTATAATAAAGAATAAATTTATCAAAAAGATGATAAAAAATATGAATTTAATTTATCTAGTAAGATTTAAAATTAATTACCTCTCTATGCACACGATTGGCCATAGACTCGTGGCCTAGAGTGTGCATATACTCCTGGACTGCACAGTTCTCTCAGTTCTAATGGAAGGTAGCCTAATAAGTATTTAAATAAATAATAAATATTTAAAAAATATTTAAATAAAATTTTAAGCATATTGAAAAATTCAAAGTTAGAAATTTTATCTCGAACTCCTGACTCCTCCAGTGTCTAACCATCCTCTCCCATTGACTCAGAGGACAGTCCTATATCCAAGGAATACAAGCTCCTCTGGAAGTGTCTCATCGTGCTCGAGCCATCCTCTATGGAGCTTGATCCTTGTAACTCCTGGTATAACTCTTCGATCTTCCTTCAATCGGGCATCTTGAGCCCTCTCATGATTGAAAAAATCATACCTCCTCTATGCAAATTTATCAAAAATCAGTTACAAAATTATTCTAATCAAACATATATAGTGTAAACATATAAAAATGCATAAATATAACTAAGATGCACGTACTTATCCATATCTTCCTTTCATACCCGATCCCTGACGGCAGCATCCATCAAATGCCAGTCTCTAGGGCTCTACAGGAATGATGTCCGACCGCCTCACAAGCACTCCAAAAAAAGAATGCATCTCTCCACACGATCTCCCCTACTGGCCTCCCCACCACATCGTAATAGCACCATCACCTGATGCTTGGCGGTTTCATACGTATGCCATACGTGTAGGGATCGCGAAATGTTCGACTAGATGATGCACCTGTAATACAAATACATTATGCAAATATATAAGTATACAAATACTATATAAAAAATAAAGTGTATGCTAATATAATAAAAATATATACTTCAGAATGCCTGCGATTGATAGCATGTGCCTCAGACTATTGATGGACGGTAGATGCTCAGTCGGTAGAGTAGATGCCATGGTGGAGTAGATGCCGATGGTGAAGCAGTCTCTGATGTCCATGCTGAGCTGGATGGAGTATGCTCTGACTACTCCTCAGATGCTAAACTTGTGCGTAACCCACCGAAGAGGGCAGGGGTGAAAAGCTAGATGGCATTTCGGTGCCATCGTGACCTGCAACGTTAATGAACATTAATCAATATAACATCATGACATATCAAATTCTATTCACTCAGAAGTCGAGCCAGCTTTCATGCCAGAGATAGTCGGCTCCGTGCTTGAGACATCTAGCTAGGGTCCTCCCCCAGCCAGCTTGATCATGGCCTGAGCCGGCTCGACTTGCGTATCCGAAGTCCAGCTCGACTGTGTGCCATTCCCCTCGATCACTCCCTCTCTCCCTCTCTCGATCTCTCTCATCGGTGATGGTGGCGAGGTCCGAACCCCTTCCTCCCAGCTTTTTCATCTCTCGATCTTCCTCTCTCCCTCTCTCGATCTCTCTCACCGGCGAGGTCGGACCCCATCCCTTCCTCTCTCACTTTCTCGATCTCCCTCGTCGGCAAGGCCTGGATCCCATCCCTCCTAGTGATGCCGGTGAGGCTGGACCCCTTCCCTCCCTCTCTCGATCTTCCACTCTCCCTCTCTCGATCTCCCTCACCGGCGAAGTTGGACCCCCTCCCTCCCAATGATGGTGGCAAGGCCGGATCCCTCCCTTTCTCTCTCAAGTACAGATCCATCGGATATTTGGGTTTAGATCTGATACCAGTAATTAAAATTAGATCTAAATCTGAATATCTAGATTCCGATCCAAACTCAACCCATTAACAGATCTAGTCCACAGTCGTCGATATGGCACGGCCTAAGACTACCGCCATGACACGACCCAAAAACTACGACATGCAGATAATTATAATATTTATAATAAATATTTATAATATTTATTATAAATATTTTATAAATTATTATAAATATACATGATTAAAAAATAATACTATAAATTAAAAAAATTATACCTGTGGTTATAGATAGCGAATCACACCGAAAGCTCCGAGGGTCACCAACGATGATGCTAGAGGAGGACGATGACACTAGAGGTAATATACGAAACAAAAATAAGATAGTGAGATAGAGAAGAGAGAAAAAGAGAAGAGAGAGAGAGAGAGCAGGGGCGATCGGAGATGGGAGCTAGGGGGAGGGGGCACAATGATGAGGAGGCCGAAGGAGGCTTCGCACTCGATCGGGAGATGGTCAAAATGGTGGTGGTGGGTGGAGAAGGGTGGGTTTTACGGGGGCAAAGAGGGTCGGATGGGGGTTCGCCGGAGGGGAAGTTCGCTAGGGACTGAGGGAGGGTCGGATGAGGGGCGAGGGGGGTGGGTGGGGTTTCGCAGGGGTCGAGTGAGGGTACAGGGGGGTTCATTGGAGGGAGATTTCGTGGGGGGGCCGAGGGAGGGTCGGATGATGGGTGGGGGGGCCAGGTGGGGGGTGGTGGGTGGTGGGGGGTGACCAAGGATGGGAGGCCGAAGAGGGAGGGTCGGATGGAGGGGTGGGGGGCTAGGTGGGGCCAGGTGGGGGGTGGCGTGGAGGGGCGGTCGGGGATGAGGGGGTCGGAGAGGGAGGGGAAGGAGGGGTGGCACCGGCCAAGGGAGAGGAGGGGCGACGTCGGCCCAGGGGGGAGGAGGGGCAATGAGGGGTGATGCCGATCGAGGGAGAGGAGCCTCATCGATGATGAAAAGGAGGAGGAGAGAGAGAGATCGAGCGCACACAGTAGGAAAGAAAAAATTTAGAAATTTTTAACCTAATCTATGGTAGCGATTATTGAACTGCTGCCATAGATGAAAAATAATTTTTTTTTATTTTTTTTAAATATTATATAATTTTAAATTTTAATGTCTATTTTTATCTTTCATTATCTAAATAATTATTATTAGAGTATCATCGCAAAAGATTGTCTCGACCCGATGGCCCTAGCTTCATCGATTATAAAAATTTGATTTCGAATGATCACGAACGATGATGCGATGATCTGATAGGTAGAGATCTTTGATGGGTCCAAAAATCTATAACAATGATCTTAATGATATTTATAGCATACTATCAAAGTTTCACTTCAATTGGATATCGTTATCATGGTCAATTTAGTACGGAATGATTTCGGCCATTAAATTAGAAATAAGTAATCAAAGGGTTAAATGGTATTTGATTATGAGATAATTTTTTAGTTAAATAATTTTTATTATAATTTTAAATATTTTATATGAAGATGATAGTAAAATTTAAATTATTTTCATATAAACTATTCATGTTAAGTAGATATTACAAAAGCATGAGTATAACAATTGGTGAAGTTTCAGAATGGTTATCAGGAGACGTATAGTTTTAGATCGTTCTTCATCTCACGAGTTAAATTTTATAATCACCATCATAAAAAATGATTAAAGTAGTAGTCAAGATCATTTATAAAAAAAATTATCTCATAATTGGACACCGTTTGATCCTTTGATTAATCGTTTATCATTTAACGGTCGAAACTAATCTATACTAAATTGACCAAGATAACGATATCCGATTGAAGTAAAACTTTGATAGTATGCTACAAACATTATTGAGATTATCGT
This sequence comes from Cocos nucifera, assembly GCA_006176705.1. Classification (NCBI taxonomy): domain Eukaryota; kingdom Viridiplantae; phylum Streptophyta; class Magnoliopsida; order Arecales; family Arecaceae; genus Cocos; species Cocos nucifera. Next base: position 28,113 of record QRFJ01000765.1, read on the forward strand.
TGCAGGTTTTTGGATCCATCAGAGCTCTCCATCGATCAGATCATCGCATCATCGTTCGTGGTCATCGAAATTAAATTTTTCTGATCGATGAAGCTAGGGCCATCGGATTAAGGCAACCTTTTGGAACAACACTCTAATTATAATTATTTAGATAATGAACGGTGAAGATGGATATTAAATTTTAAAATTATATAATATTTTAAAAAAAAAATTATATGACAGTGATTATAATTAACCGCTGCTATAATCTGATTTATAGCAGTGGCTACAATGAACCACTGCTATAGGTCGACCTATGATAACAGTTTTTTATAATCGCTGCTATAGGTCTGACCTATGGCAGCGGTTCTCTATAACTGCTGCTATACGTCGGACCTATAGTAGTGGTTATAAAAATCGCTATCATAGGTCTGACCTATGGCGGGCCTATGACAGCGGTTAACGAAAATTACTATCGTAGGATCTATGGCTGCGGTTTTGAAAATCACTGCCATAGTAAGCGCTGCCATAGGCCATTTTTGTAGTAGTGACATATTTAATAAATACCCAAGTTAGATTATGTCATGGATGTCTATCTTTAGCATTATAGGCTTCGTCATTTTGACAAAAATAGGATAAATAGATTAGTTTGAGAGAAAAATCTCGACATCAATAATTGTGAATCATTGACAACCTATGAGTCTTATTTTCTTGTAAAGATGATAAAGTCATCTTTTACTGAAAAAGATGGAGGAGCTGATAAAGTTTTAAGTCTCATATATAATGATGTATGTGGATCTATGAACTCAAGTGCTACAGGAAGATATCAATATTTCATTGCAAACGATCTATCTGGACATGGGTGTGTCTATCCTGAATCATTTGAAATATTCAAATAATTTCATAATGAAACAAAAAAATAAACTAGAAATGGTATTGAAACTCTTTGATCAGATCGAAGATGCAAATACTTATCTAGTAAGTTTGTGACATATCTAGGAGAGAATAGGATTCTCTCTTAGTGGATCTATTCTCTCTCAATGGATTCCTTTCAAAATATAGAAATTAAACTTTATTAGACATGGTTCAATCCATGATAGGGTTCACTAGTCTGCCTATTTTAGTGTTATGCTTTTGTAACTACTTGTTTTACTCTAAAAATTTACATCGAGTAAATTTATTATAAAGACTCCATATGAGATATGGATTGGGCATAGACCTAGACTCTCTCACCTTTGGGTTTGGGATTGATCGATCTATGTCATAGGTTTGCACACAAAAAAACTTGGATCCTGGTCTAATAGGTGTTTAAGGGTTATTAATTCTACCATGCTGAAGAACATAAGATGTTCATCAGCAGTAGGGCATTCCTTTTGGAATGGAGTTTCTTAGATAAGAAACTAATGCCTATCAAGTTGAACTTGAAAAAGTTTAACCGGTAGAAAATGAACCGATATAATCTAGTAAATTTACAAAACTAGATTTGATCAGATCAAATTTGGAGCCCATTAAAGTAGCACCTTTAAGGAGATCCGATAGAGTATCAGGTTAGCTGGATAGATACTTCAGTATCTTGGTCTGGGATGGTGATCCTGTTGAGCTTGATGAGAATAATAAGGATCCGATCACCTATAGAGATATAATGTAGAGGTTTGACTCTGAGAAATGGCTTAGAGCCATTAATCCAAATTGACATCCATAGAAATCAATAGCGTATGGACACTAGTTAATTCACTTGAAGAGAGAAAATCCATTGGATGCAAATGGATTCTCAAAAAGGATCAAAGTAGCGCAGACGAGAAGGTAAAAATCTATAAAGGCCATCTGGCTATCATCTTAGAGTTCAAACATACATTTTGAATGTATGGCTTTGTTATGAATAAAGATAAACTCTGTATTTATAAGT